>CM047425.1:12311998-12760805 GCA_026168455.1 Theocolax elegans | reverse complement strand
ATTAATATATTTTTTTAGTATTTATTATTAAAAACATATTTAAGTCTGTAAAACAATAATATTAATATAAATTAATTACCTTCATTATTGCATGTAGATGTTGTGCAAGTTTCAGTGCATATTTGATTTTCTTGGCCTAAAAATAATTCAATTATGTCATAATCCATATGAACAAATTACTATAGAATAAACTAAAGAAATTGCTGTTATTGAGATAAATAAAGATACGATAACCTCATTAATAGGCAGATTTCAATTGACCTGAATATAATTAATTCATGAATTATAAATGATAATTTTATTACGTAAATCTAAAAAACAAAATTATATTTAAAAATTTAACATTCTTATCAGAAAAAGTAGGTACGATTTTAAGTGATAAATATTAATAATTTTGAAGCAAGTGAAAGTTAAAATAAATTAAAATACATTAGACGGAAAGTAATTACTTTTAAAATTTATTCAAGTTAATATAAATTGATTGTAATGTGGAAAAAATATCTACACGTATGTGGTTTCCGCACTGGTACAAACGATTGTAAATCACTCGTGCGTAAAACAGTATTTCACACACTTGTAACATATATCTCTAATTGTTAGATTTAATTGTTTTTATTTTTAGGTTACATGATAATTTTTATTTTGTTTTTCTTCGCTTTTAAACATTTTGTTAACAGTTCAATTCCGTTAAATTTTATAAATAAATTAATAAATAATGGTATATATACTTATTTATACTTACGATCGCCAGGAAATGCTGCAGCGTTTACTACACTGTTTTGAGAATTGAATAATAAAATAATAGCGATCAACAAAATTGATTCGCCTAATAATCTGTAATATTAAGAATATAAATATTTAAGAAAAACAATTCTGTTTTATCTTTTAATTTTTGTAAAATATCTTTGTCTTCAAAACGTAATATTCTACAATAATCACTTGTTTAAAAAACTTGTAAATAACTCACCTAGCGACACTGATATTACGAACCATGTTGATACTTGTTTTTGTAAAACTTTAATAAATAATACAAAAAATTAAATAATGAATAGATTAAAAAATGACTTGTTAATTACGTGATCGCATTTTTTTTCTTGGCTGGTTACAGCCGAAATAGTGTACAATTGTGAAGTCGAGCAATTTATTATAATGGAAATGACGTAATGTTTATATATTCCCCCGTGCTTCGGTAAACAGTTAAATAGGAAGACTGGAAATTTGAATATAGATAACTGAATTAGATCAGATTAGATATACATTTATATGTTTCAATTCAATATAAATTTTAAAAAAATCTTATTTATACATAATGATTATTAACTATAATAGTTCATACTATGAATTAAAGTACAAGACATAAAATGCGTTCTACATTCTATTGTTTTATTTATTATTCTATTTGAAATATGTGTGTTTATTCAATATATATTTTTAATAGAGTTTTCGTGACCACATTTACGTAAACTCAGTTAATCAGTAATGCACGAATTCTTAGTTTTTTATACATGTGACTATCATACCACACAAAAAATCTGTCAAGTCTTTCTATAATATACTATTTTTACTGATGCAATATTATATTACAATATGCGACAGAATAATTTTTTTTACATAAATTCTAAATAATAATATAAAATTTAAGATTACTACAATCTCATAATAATGAAGACATACGGAATTTTTTTTAACAAAATTTACTATTTTCAAACGGATAAATATTTTTAAAATTTCAAATGTAACCATTATATATTTAATAATTTAATTTATTTGAAAAAGAATAATTATGTTTAAAGTACATTATTTATTATTAGTTACTGTAAAAAAACAACTTATATTACATTTGGAAATTATTGCGATAGTGTACCTGAGGTTAATAATTTTAATATTCATATAAATAATGTTAACATAAATAGAGTTGAGTATACCAAATACCTAGGTGTAATTTTTGACTTTAGAATGAGTTGGGGTAAACACATTGAATATATTGTTAATAAAACAAAATATCTTATCTTTGTGTTTCATAAACTGGCCAAGATTATGAACCTGGATACGCTTAGAATGATATATTATGCTTTATTTAATAGTATAATTAGTTATGGTATAATAGCTTGGGGTGGTGCATATAATAATTATATGAAAATATTACATAGTTTGCAGAAAAAATTATTAAAAATTATAAACAAGAATAATTTTCAGTCTTGTCCGAGACACCGAACCGTTCGGACGTGTTTACAATCTCTCACTTCTATTGACGTGCGTGTAAATAAACCGAATGTGTGAGTGTTTTCCTAGTGTAAAACTCAATACTTATTAACTTATAGTGCTACAATCTCAATCCATAACATTGTTAAAATGCAGGAATCCTCTGAGTACAGAGGACTTGCCTCGCAAGATCCTGCCAATTCCTTGACGACTGATACTGCTACTCAACTACCCACCTACTCAAGTGCTACACAAACTGAATGTTTTCCAAAAAAAGATCAAGGAATTTTACTAGACTCCATCGAAGGTCAAACTATAAAAGACTATCTAATTGAAATTGCAAAACTAACGAGCCCTGTAAATATCAAATTCATCTCAAGAATTCCAAATAATAGAATTTGCGTTTTCCTCGCTACCAAACAGATTGCTGATCAAATCGTATACAAGGACAAATACATCACATTGAATAATACACGAATTCCAATAAGACCATTAATTTCAAGAGCTAAAAGAATAATTTTATCAAATGTTAGTCCATGTATTCCACACTCTATTATAGAATCTGCCTTTTACAAATTAAATGTAAAGCTAGAATCAAAAATATCATTAATTAAAATTGGTCTATCTGAGCAAATTTTCACCCACATATCAAGCTTTCGTCGACAAGTTTACATAAATCCAGACGACATTCCAAAAATTCCAAGTTCGATGTTATTAGAATACGAAGATAATACCAACAGAATTTTCATTACGACAGACTCAATGACTTGTTTTGACTGTAAACAAGAAGGCCATATAGCCAGACAATGCCCTAATAACGGCAACAGACATCAACAATCTGACGTCACAGATAGTAGCCCATTCTCGCAAATACTACAATCAGAAAATACCAACAACACTAAAATATCAACGGCGACGTTCAATGAAGAATTTCCACTATTAACCCAAAAGGATAATCAAGGTAATGTTTTGATTGTAAGTCAACCCACAGCCAATAAACAGACATTTAAACGTCCTTTATCTACTCCATCTAATACGTCATTATCTGAAACTAAAAGCCTTTCAGGGTCTGAATCTAGCATAGAATCGTTATCAGAATTAAAATATAATAAAACTAAACTTAGTAAAACCTATCAAAAAAGAGACAAAAAAAACACTAATGAATATAAAAAAATAAAAAGTGAACCATCACTCCCAAAAAAATATAGTATCGATCTAGACCTACATCTAAAACTTATTAAAGAAAAACTCGAAGATCAAACAGAAACATTTCCTCTCGATTATCTAAATTTTAAAAGTTTTCTAGATAAAGCGTTCTCAAATAAATTTGCTCCCGAAATAGCCACCGAATATACTGAAGATACAGAAAAAATAGCAAATATGATGCGCACATTATATCCACTTTTAACATCCAGAAATTTGAAAAGCAGATTTACAAAAATTATTAAACAAATTGAATTATCCCTTCCAAATCAAAACGCTAACTCAGAACCGGAAATTTAATATGAATTGCAAAATATTACAATGGAACCTAAATGGGTTCTACAAAAGATTAGAAACCCTTCAACAGTTAATTAAATCAAACGATATTAAAATAATCTGTATACAAGAAACCCACTTTAAATACGACCACAGTGGAAAAATAAGAGGCTACGAAAACTGCCATGTAAATAGAATCACTGAACACGCTAGTGGAGGCGTAGCTATATACGTTCGAAATGGTATACCCTATTCAGAATTAAAATTAAATACTACACTCGAAGCAGTAGCCGTTACTTGTCTATTACCTAAAAAAATAACGATTTGCAACGTATACCTTCCGAATAGTCAAACAATCTCCCTAAATGTCCTTGAAAAGTTAAAACAAGACTTACCTCAACCTCACATAATTGTTGGCGACTTCAACTCGCACAACACAATATGGGGCTCTAATCATACTGACTCCAGAGGTAAAATTATTGAAAAATTTCTCGACTCTGATGAGCACATACTTCTTAATAACGGTTCACCAACGCATTTTAACTTAGCTAATGCATCTGACAGCTGCATAGATTTATCCATATCTTCATCTAACATTGCTGAAAACATCGAATGGACAATCCTAGATTACACACATGACAGCGACCACTACCCGATAATACTCGATCTAAACTTACAAAACAATTTTACCACGTCAATTAAGCCCCAATCAAACAATAAATGGAGTTTTAAAAGAGCCAACTGGGCACTATTTCAAGAAGAGGTCGATAAAGGAATATCGACACTAACTTTACCCAGCTTAGAAAATAAAAATTCAATAGACAACTTAATCGATAAGTTCAATGATCTGATTCACAAAAGTGCCGACATAGCGATACCAAAAATTAAGATTAAAAACTATAAAAAAATTGTTCCATGGTGGAACCAAGCGTGTACAGAGGCTGTAAAAAAAGTAAACGCGCTTTCAATAGATTCAAAAAAAGCAATTCTATGATAAATAAAATAGAATACAACAAACGACGAGCAAGTTGTCGAAGAACACTCAAAGAAACGAAGAAACAGTTCTGGCTAGAATTTGTCAATTCATTAAATGTTCAAACACCACCAGCTATCATATGGAAAAAAATTCAGACTATACAGGGAACATACAAGTCCACATCAATTTCGCTAATAAAGAATGACGCAAACGAAATTATATCAAATCCAAAACAAATTGCAAATGAACTAGCGAAAACCTTCCAAAATAATTCAAGTGACAATAATTACGACCCAATCTTCAGAGAAATTAAAAACAACTACGTACCTGAAACTACAAACATAAATACAGATAAGGAAACTTCATTTTTAAACGCACCTATAAAAATAAACGAAATTACCGCAGTTCTTAAAGGATGTAAAAATTCAAGTCCCGGGCCAGATCAAACCCCAAATATTCTCCTTAAAAACTTACCGTCTTCAGCAATCGATTATATTAAAGAAATATATAACACTATTCTGATAGGAAATGTCTTCCCACATCAATGGGAACTAGCTTTAATTATACCTATTCCGAAATCTGGAAAAGATCATACGTCCCCCACGAATTATAGACCAATTGCTCTCACTAATAACCTCTGCAAACTTTTAGAGAAAGTCCTCAACAAAAGACTTAAAATATTTCTGGAATCTACAAACTACTTTGCACCTCAGCAAAGCGGTTTCCGAAATAATCGAAGTACGTATGACAATTTACTAATGCTAGAAGACTCGATCTGTGATGCATTTCGAAAGAAACATCACTTGATTGCAGTTTCCCTTGATATACAAAAAGCTTTCGAAATGGTCTGGAGAGAGAGAGTTATTCAACTTTTACAAGAAGCCAAAGTTAATAATCACATGATCCAATTCATAAAAAACTTTCTTAAAAAACGTTTAATACAAGTAAAAGTTAATGGAGAACTATCCGACACCTACATACTTAAAAATGGAGTACCTCAAGGGTCTGTACTGAGTGTTACACTGTTTCTGATAGCAATAAACGACATAATCAAAAATATAGAACTTCCACTAAAATGTAACCTCTTTGCAGACGACCTACTTCTCTACTATAACGGAAATGACACAAATATAACACAAAATATAATACAAAAAACACTAACTAAAATAGAAAATTGGGCCAAAACGACAGGATTTATTTTTTCAACTAATAAATCTGAATACATAATATTTTCGAGAAATAAAAAACATGATAAAGTTAAACTTACCTTAAATAATAATTATATTCCAGAAGTTAAACATATTAAAATATTGGGACTACAATTTGACTGTAAACTTAACTGGAATTATCATTTAGAAGAACTCAAATTTAAAATTACCCAAAGAGTAAACTTACTTAAAACACTTGCTGCAAGAAACTGGGGAGCAGACAAGAAAATACTAATGAACACATACAAGTCAATAATTCTTTCTAAAATAGATTATGGATGTATACTATATGACCCTTCCAAAATGACTAAAATTTTAAACCCAATCCATAACAAATGCATAAAAATTATACTAGGAGCTTTCCACACCAGCCCTGTATATAGTATGCTTGCTGAAAGCCATATGATACCTTTAGAATACCGTCGAATGCTAGTAATGTGTAACACAGCTTGTAGACTTTCAGCCTCTCCAAGGAATCCAATATGTAACATAATTTTTACTAAAAATCAAATAGCATACGATGAATACGACAGTATTCCTAAATCCTTCGCACAAAGACTAGAGATGCTTCTTAACCAATTGGATGTTACTATCCCCAACATCTTTACACATGTACCAAGTGTACCTCCAACTTATGTTATAAACAAAGATTACCCAGAGAAACTTACCTTCGATCCTGTTGCAATCAACGTATTTTTCGACGCAGTAAGCAACGATAAAGGAGCAGGAGCAGCTATCGTCATAGATAAACAAGAAATAAAAATTCCACTACCGAAAAATTATACAAAAACCGATGCTAAACTCTTCGCTATCCTCTCGGCCATTGAACACACTGAAAATCTTAGAAACACCAATATTATTATTCATAATAAATACGATTATATTGCAAATGAAATACCAAACCTTCATACAAAGAATGCCATAGCTAGAAATATCCAATTCAAAATGTATAGTCTGTACAACAAAAATATATACTTACTTAACATTCCTAACAGTAACTATACGGAGCAATTAATGGAAGTAAGAAAATTAGCAATCCTAGCAAGTAGCCTACCACCTGTAGAAAATGACATCCCAGTACAAATTAAATGTGCTCAAAAAACTCTTAAAAAATCTATATACAAACTATGGAACAAAAATTGGCTTGACAGTAAAAAAACTTTTCTTTTGACTATTAGAGACAACGTATTTACTTCAAACCCCAATCAAGAAATGCCTAGGAAAGAACAAGTTGCCCTAACAAGACTGAGAATCGGTCATACAGCCGTTACTCATTCATATATTTTACAAAAAATCGAACCTCCCGTTTGTGAAAAGTGTAATGTAAATATAACAGTTTCACATTTACTACAAAACTGTCAAAACTACGAAGCTGAGCGAAAAAATTGTAAATTAAGTGATAATGCGAAACAAATACTTGAATTCAATAATGTAAAAAATGTAATTAAATTTATCAAAGCCACGAAATTGATCGACATATTGTAAACTGTACTGTAGTTATACGGTAATCAATTCTATGTACCTTTTCTGTAATCTCTGCGCTTAATCTATGTACTTTAACAACTAACCAATGTAATTTATTTATATTTTTTGTATATTAATCAGTCGCTAATGACCACGAAGTTGATGCGACTATAAATAAATAAATAAAAAAAAAAAAAAAAAAAAAAAAAAAAAGAATAATTTTATTATTGAAAATAATCCACTAAGTATTGAACAGATTTTTACACTAGATTCATTAATGTTCCATTACGAATCTCTAAAAAGCAATTTTATGTCTTCTAACAGCATAACGAGGAAAAAAAATTTAATTTTACCTCGTACAAGAAGAACAATTAGTTGTAAAAATAGTTATATCAAAGCAATAAATATATTTAATATGTTACCTAACGATATGAAAATCTTAAGCACCAAAAATAAGAAATCAAAAATTAAAAAATGGATTAAAAATAATATATATTAAAAAAAAGTTTTTATTTTTTGTTGTATTCGTCACAAATTACTTTTAGCTACAGTTGTATACTATTTGTTACTTTGAATAATTATTAAAGATTTATTATATTAGATTAGTTTAATATTTAAGTTAGTTTTAAGTTTTCTTTTTGTAACCAGTCCCACCAACAGATAACTCCGTTTATCTCTGTGGGAGGTTTGCATGATGTATGTGTTTCTATTATGTAAATTCTTTTCTGGTTAAATAAATAATAATAATAAGTAATAATTTCACAAAGATTTAGATTAAATAGCACTAAAATCTAAAATTCTAAAAAAAATCACATATACTGTGGAAAACAAATAGTATACCATGACAGAGAGATTGTTACGAAATAATTAATTTTTAATGAATTATATACAAATAACCACTTTTAGTCGTTATTACATAGCTAAAAAATAATGCTCCATGGTAACACAACAATCTCGTTGATTTAATTATAAAATTTTTTTTACCAACGTCAAGTTTTATCCTCCCTACCTTACCAGCCTCAAAAGTCATAGAAAATGAGTTATATTTAAAAAGACGATAATTTACGCAAATTGAGGAGAACATCCCTCTTCGTTTATTAATAATCTACATCAGTTTAAAATTTGAAGCAAAAATATCGATTGGTTTTCGAGTAGTTCCCTTACCAAAATTTATGATAATTTCGTACAATTTGAGGTTGTACGCTCGACTAATTAAAGGTATGTCAAGATTTTTGGTAAGGGTTTTCTCGAAAACTAATCAATATTTTTTCTTCAAATTTTAAAGACTAGATAGATTATTAATAAAGGAAGGGGACTGTTCTCCTAGATTTACATGAACTAACTTTCTTTTTTAATTATAATTAATTTATGTAATTTTTGAGGTTTGTAAGGTAGGAAGGATAAAACTTGTCTTTGGCATCCTGTTAAAGGAAACACAACACGTTATACAGCGTATTTTCGATAAAATACATCGTTCGTTCAAAAAAATAAATAGTTTTTCTGTTATTAGGAGTTTATATCCTGTTAATACAAATCCTTTGATTACAACTGGAATTGAATAAAATACCTACAGAACAATTATGGTCATTAAAAATTGATCACCACAAAAACAAAATTCTTAAATCATTATTAAAATGTTCATCAAATTATGAAAAAGTTTGGTTCATTTGTTTAAAATATGAGATCAGCTAATATTAAATATTTCATATAGTTAGTAAACTAAAAAAGGTAAATATTTGGTAGATCATAATTGATACATAATTATTCAACAATATTTTTATAATTAATTTTAAACATCTTTATTAAATCTCTTAATGTTACATTAAATAAATCAATAAAACTAAATGAATATCGAATACTTTTCAATAATACTTATTTTAAAAAATTGAACTGGTACTTAAACTACCATATGTTACATTTATGTTCTGGATTCATTGGACTACCGGATTTACATTTAAAATCGTTAGCGAATTCATTAATATTTCTAAAAGCCAATGTGACTCGCGGCTCACTTGGGCTATGGAAATCTTCGTGAATTATATTTCTAAGAAATTCGCTTTTTGATTTGCCGCACCACGTGGTTGCAGCACTAATCCAGAACATTTGTTGCGGTGAGTAACTCAAACCCGGAAGACATGATTCTACAACGTTGTTCCGTTTGAGCCACGAATTGTAAGCGTGATAAGCCAATTTTATGCCACCGTTATCTGCGATGTTCTCTATTTGTGTAAGTTTACCATTCATCTATAGAACAAAACACAAAATAGATAATTTTTTTTGTTAGTTAGGGTCATTGCAGTAAATTTTTTATTTTGAATAATTGATCCACTTACTTTCATTCCTATTTGAGCAATAGTGTAGTTACTGTATTGATCAATAATACATTGCGCCTTTTTAGTGAATTTCTCTTCCGTAGTAGGTTCCCACCAATTTTTGAAGTTTCCAGATTTATCATACTTACGACCGTAGCTATCAAATCCATGCGTAACTTCATGCCCAATAATGTATCCCATTGAACCATAATTTAGGAACTTGGGTCGTTCAAACTCATAGAAGAATCCTTTAAGAATTCCTGCTGGTAAAACTGTAACGAATCGTGCGTTTATTATACAGTCCACTTAAAAGGAAAAATTAATAATTCTTACTTATTCCATTTTTCCCTGGATGATAATACGCATTGATTACAGCAACTTCTGCTTTCAAAGTCCAATCATCGGTACCAGGTGGATATCTCAATTTTTGATATTTGAAGTTTTTCGTATAAGAACTAATGTTGACAACACTGTTTATCAAAGGACCTGGATTTATTTCAAGACCATGATAAAACTCTTCTACTTTTGCATCATCCAATAGAGGATCGGGATAAGCAACTTCAGCCCCCATGGATTTGAGTTTTTCTAATGCAGCTGCTCTAGTCTTTTCGTCCATCCAATCTACCTATTAATCACATCCGATATGTAAATTACAATTGTATTAAGGATTTATTCAAGTTTTCATTATGCTGGTAATTACCTTTTCTAAATTTTCTTTAGCCTGCTTTTTAATGTCTTCTACAAGCTCAATAATGTTATCTTTTATTTGCTTATTGAAATACTTCCTTACGTACATGGCGCTCAAAGCAATTTGCAGTGATTCCATGATTTTCGTAACACAAAATGTTTCTCTCGTAGATTTATTGTTTAATCCTTCGGTTACTTTTTTGAATTCTAATTGCTTATCAGTAAATTCTTTTGGAAGATAATCCACTGCACTGTTAATTATATCCCAAATTTGATAGTTTGCTATTGTACGCTTTGACGTATTTTGTAATATATTTCCTATTTCTTTAAAGTATTTGGGATCTTCGACTTCAACACTTTCCGATTCATTCACGAATACTTGACTTGGATTTAAAACATTATTAATAACACCCAACCAATTGATGCCTGAATAGTTTGTACTTAATTGGCCGATAGTTCTTCTATTTGCGATTGGATCCATTTCCAATAATTGGTGCAATGGTAATTTATTCTGTTAATAATATGGATTAATTTAAATGAATAGACTATTTTCATTAACTATCAAACTTATATGTAGATCGTAATACAAGAATTTAATCGTACCTTCTGAAGTTTTGTTTCTAATTCAACTAATTCTTTTACTTCTTTAGAAGCTTGGTCTTTATTAGCTCCAAGCAATACAGCAATGTCAAGGATATAATCTTCATAAGCTTTCAGATTTTTGCTGTCGGGTAAGAGATATGCATCAGTAACTCTTGTTTTAGCAGAGGCTAACTAAAAAAGAGAATTATATTTTTAATTGAAGTTTTGTTTTAAAAATGTGTTTATAACACTTGAATGCAACAATGAGTAAAGTACATTACATCGATTATTTTTTTTGTTGAGTCTGAAGAATCTTCTGTAATTAGTACTCTAAATGGAAAATCCACGAGGAAACCGGCGCTACTAATTTTTGCTACAGTTTCTTCCCATTTAAATTCAGCTTCTTTCCATTTATCTCCAACTACTACTGGCCAGCCACCTAATTTTTCGACTATTTCCAAAAGTGGTTTTGCACCTTGAGCTTCAATTCCAGCTGTGATAAGAAAATGTACAGCGTTTCTATATTATCATGCATCAGTGCCGTATACAAAAATAAACAAAAAAGACTTACACTCATCCATGCAATTATGATAAAATGTTTTTAACTTTTTAGTAGAATTTACATCTGTTGATTGTATCTCAGATTTCAATTGACTAAGCAAATCCGCTTGCAAATTAATAATAGCTTTGCTGATCATATTTATATCATTTTGATCATCAGGTATTTGTTCTCTTTCTAAAAATTTTCCACAAACAAATTGGAAAAAGTCATCGCATGGATTTACTGTTAAATTCATGTTATCTTGGTAAAATTTAGCTAAAAATATACATATAAATTTATAAATATAAAATTTCTGATAAAAGTTAGGTAGTAAAATCAAAACAAATTAAACACCTTCTTTCTGACAACTAGATGTTGAACAAACGTCATGGCACGAGTTCTCTGCATTTGGAGCAGATGGTGCTAAAAATAAATTGTTGATTAAATAATAAATAATAATAATAAAATAATAATAGCTCTATAAAGCTATGATATAGAAAGAACAATTGATTAAAAATAGAATTATAAATTTTAATATAAATAACACTGTGCATACTTACTAGTTTGATCTACAGCGGCTGCCTGGATTGAATTGAGTTTTAAAGAAACTAACAAACTAACTGCAACTGTCAAGCTTATGCTATTTTTAAATTTACCCATAATTCTAATGCTTAATGTCTCATGCGTGGATTATGTTAAAACGAAAACTTCTCTAAATAAAAAATAATACTTTTAATTACAAAATGTTCAGTACAACTTCTAATAAGTGTTACGAATAGGATGAAATACACTTTTCATAATATCATTTTTCAAAAAAAAATCTTCTATTTATATGTTCTAAATATCGTAAAATACATATTTTCTTCCGATAGATATTACAAAACATAAAGAAAAATTAGCATAGATTAGAACATGAAATTTGGGTGTTCGCTACAAACAATTATTATATTACAATCAGATGTTACAAGATACACATAATATTCGGTATAAAGTAGTTGGGCAAACGAAAAACTACAAGAAAAATTAATAATTGCTTACTTTTATCGTAATTTCCTGTTTCTTTAAACAAATATTTATGAAAATTTCATACAAGACGCAAAACGATTCAGCTACGATTCTTTAATTTATATGAGAATTAATTTTTTAAATAGATATGAAAACATCAATATCTTTCTGGGTATATAAATTTATTAGCAATAAAATTTACGTTTATTACTGTTCACGAGGTACTTTAATGTAATAATATTCAGTAAAATAAATGTGATATCATTGAATTATTTTACTTATTTATGTGGAATCTAGAAAATATGACGTTATTTAACATTCCATAATCAATTTTAATTTAATAAATGTCAATATAATATTATTTATAATCGATTATTATAATAAAGTAACAGTAATTAAACAAACGTATACATCTAAATGGAATATGTATTTATACTTTTATTGAATATATAAATTTTTTTCCTTGTATTAATTTGAATTTTATGAGATATTAAAATATTGCAATAAAGATAACTTACAATAAAATATATGAAAAATGCCTGTTTTATACAATATTGAAGAAACAAAATGCGTTTAAATATAAAGTTTAGATATATAAGTTAACATTTTTTGAAATATTTATTATTCATTTGTGAGAATTTAATATAATTTTTTCAGGTCACCAATTTTTGAATCATCGAGCACAATGTTGAAAGCTTGTGTCCTACTTACACAAAATAGAGAGCAAATATTTCTTTTCAATATTAATATTAAACTACAAGATCTGCTTCTGCAATTAATATTACCACTAGTAATGCTTGATACATACTATAAATATACATAGATTATTTATTTTATTAATAAAACAAAAAATAAGAAAATTATAAATAGCCCTTTAAATTATTTTTATCTTTATTTCCAGTCTTCTTTTATTAAAAAATGTATTCGATGTATAAACGTTATTATAGCATTTTTTTAAACTAAAATTATTAAAAGTAATCCATATATTTGGCAAATCAATATCATCTTCTGTTATGTAAAGGTACGAAAACACATATGTGTTTTAATAATTTGTATAAAAACATTTAGATTATTTATTTCTTGTTTTCATAAACAATTAAAATGTCTTATTCCACAGCTTAAGATTAATTGCTTAAAAAAATAATTATTTATATCCTATACATATCCTTTCGAGTGGAACTACCATACGATACATTTTTTCACCTGGATTCATTCTTGATCCAAGTTTACAAGAAAAATCTTTAGAAAATTCTTCAATATTTGAATAAGAAATGAGTACCCTAGCTGCAGGCGGCGTATGTTCGTCTGTGCTTATCAAATGATTTAAATATTCGATTTTCTGTTTCCTACACCATGAGCTAGCCCCACTAATCCAAAACATTTGTCGAGGTGTGTAATTCAATTCTGGTAGACAAGGTTCGTTGATTCCAGTCCGTTTCGACCATTCATTGTACGCATAATAAGCTGTCTTGAAACCACCGTTATCTGCAATGTTTTCACCTTGTGTCCTGTTTCCGTTTAACTGTTACAATCAGTGACAATAAATGTATATTAAAAGTGTATATTATTAATTGAATAAAAAATATTATTACACTTACGCTTAGGCCTACTTCCGGAACAGTGAAATTGCTATATTGTTCAACAATACAACTTGCTTTGTGTAAATATTTTTCTTTGGTATTCGAATCCCACCAGTCTACTTGATTGCCATTTTTATCAGATTTTCGACCTTCGTTATCGAAACCGTGAGTGATTTCATGACCAATGATAGACCCAATCGCTCCATAATTTAGATATTTTGGTCTTGCAAAGTGAAAGAACGAACCTCTTAAAATGCCAGCTGGTATTTCTGAAAATTAATTATAGTACATTGTAATACACAAAACTAAACATTCAGTTGGTATAATCTTAAAAACGTTAAGTTTTTGTAATAGAAATTCCACTAATTTAATTTAGAATATTAATATTTCGGTAATATTACCAAAAGTATTTTTTTGTATATAGTAGTACGCATTGATGATAGCTGCATTTTTATTATCTCGCCAATCTTTTTTATTAACAGGTTGTCTCAAAGTTTTATAATACTGATTCATCACGAATTCCGATACGTTGAATGCACTTTTCAAATAGCTACCGTAATTTATTTGCACGCCTTTATAATAATCATCTAATTTCTCATCGTCGAACAATTCATCGGTGTAACCAACAAATACATCCATTGAATCAATTTTTTCCAAAGCAGCGGCCCTCGTTTTACGATCCATCCAATCGACCTGTGCAAAAATTAATTTACCTTATATTTATATTTTTACAATTATGAAATATACTTTTTAGTATCAAATAAAACTGACATTTTCTAACATTTTTCTGAACTGATTTTTTATATTCCACACTACATCTAAAACACTTTCCCGAATGTCTTTGTTAAAGTACTTTCTGACGTAAAGTGCACTTAAACTTAAAGGAAAACTATTCATTACGTCTTTAACGCAAGAAAATGATGGTTCCGTTCTACTTTGAACGCCATGTACAACTCTCGATAGTATTAGTTTCCGATCAAGAAAACGATCCGGCAGATAATCTATCGAATCGGCAACAATCTGCCACATTAAATAATTTGCTAAAACTCTGTTGGGTGTTTTTTCGATGAGTTTTCCTATTTCCTGAATAAATTTGAGATCATTTAAAATAACGACTTCATTTTCATCGATTTCTATGCCAACTGGATTGAAGAGTCTATTGAGGAATTCTAACCAAGGTATGTTTAAATGTTTCTTCGACAGTTCCTTAACGGTTATAGGATTGTAAATAGCTGTAGTGTCCATCAACTGTTCAATTGAACTCCGAATCTTAAATAAATATTTTTAAATAATTAATAAATTGAAAAAAAAAATATCGTAAAATTAGATACATTACTTTCTGCCATATGCTTACATTATAGAGATTAATTTCAAAATCAAGAGATTGTTTCATATCTCGAATCGCAATGTCTCTATTCGCTCCTAACATTACAGCAACATCTACCATGTAATTGTAATAAGCTTTGAGAAGTTTATTCTTTGGACCATCCGATAAGAACGTTCTCTTAATCCTCACGCTGGCATTAATAATCTGACAACGTAAATATAATTACTAATAATGATTATCTGAGGAATAACAGAAATAAAATAAATACCTACTTTAATGACATTTTTAGTGGAATTTTTTGAATCGATTCCAATGTAAACGTAAGCTGGAAATGCCATTGGATAGCCATAATCTTTTGCTTTATACAGAGATTCGATCCAACTGTAATTCGTATAGTTCCAGGAGTCACCAAGTAAAACTGGCCAACCACCAAAATGATTTAATGCATTCAAAAGTGTTTCAGTACCCTCTTGGTTGATTAGAGCTGTAAATTTTCAATAATTAAAATATTATTTATGTAATTGACCATTTTGTTAAATTTTAAATGATCAACTACCTACTTGTATTCATACAGTTACTATAATATATTTTCATCATTTTAAAAGCATTTAACTCATCTTCTCTTATTTCTCCTTTTATTTCTCTTACTAACTTCGTCCATTACTTTGTTTTGAGTAATACTCATCATGTCTATTTTAGATTCATCGTTAGGAATAACCGCGTTACGAATAAATTTCCCACAAGCGAATTGGTAAAAATCATCGCACGGATCGACACTTTCATCGATCAAATTCTTGAAGAATATGGCTGTAAATTAGAAAAGAACAAGTATTATTATAAAATTATAATAAATATGGACTTTATTGCTATACCTTCATTTTGGCAAACTTGAGATGTGCAGACTTTATTACACGTTTCCTTATTTGAAGCCTTAATAAGTTCTGATAATATGTCTGCAATTATTTCTATAAGCACAAATCATACCACATAAATGTTTTAAGAACCACACATTTCAAAATTATTCATAAAATAATGTTTACCAGTAATATTCGTTGCTTGAATTGCTTCTCTCTTTTGTATTTTAGCTAAAGGGGAAAGAATATTTATTTCATATTATTCTGATTATTAAAATTAATTACCGTTTTCACTAATTCTTATTATATCACCTATAGTATATAAAACATAATTAATTTACGTTCTACAAATTTAATTTACTTTAAATTAAAAATTTTTATAATTATAAATAAACAATAAGTTGTTAAGGTTATGTTACTCATAGCGTCATGTGGCCATGAGCGACAAGTATATATATGTATAAATTAATAATTCTTAAAGCTCGTATCAAATTCAAATTATTTCTCCACCTTAATCATCGTAACAAAGCGTCAGAATAATTTATTGTTACTACATCTACACCTAAGTTTATCTTGCTCACCAGTAGAATTTTTATTGCACGCGGTATTATTGCCGACCATAATTCCAAGACCAATCAACAAAGTTACACATATGAAAAACCCAGATATTGCTGCTGCGAACAACATTTTTTCGGTAGTTGAAAATCGTTCCCTCTCGTTTGACTTTCTGAAAAATTGAATACTTAATTAATGTACACGAAGATAAACATTTTTTTAATATCTATTTTTATATTATAAATCTTAAATCTCGATTACAAAGTAACCATAGAAACATAAGAATTTGATGCAAAAATCATAATTTACAATATGAATATAATTTGTGTAAAAACAAATCATTGTACTTATTTGCATTTACGGTATTATCTAATGTACAATCATAATTGATTTATTGACTTTTACACGACGATTCATCACAAAGCCTCTCGGTAAATAATAAACAATTCGCATCCATCATTAATAACAACTCAATCATCCGAATAAACGAACAATGATGTAATAAAAATATTATTATCTAAACATTATTCTTGCGCACCGCGAATAACACAAAGTTTCAATTAATTATATTTCGACTTACCGCTGAGCACGAACATTACTTTCACTATCCGTGTTTGCCATTTCACTTTCTTTTCCTGTAATTGTACACTATTTATAATTAAGAAGAAGAAGAAAAAAATCGTACTTTTTATTTATTACACTGGGCACTATTTAAAACCAAAAATTTCACGACACGTGATCAAGATATAACACCTAAACGCAAACTTATCTAATGTATACACTGGTAATGATAATAAATATATAATTAAATAATTACACTCGGTATAATTTGAGGAAAAAAGGAAAGTCCGCCTGAGCTTTTGAGAGCCGGCAAGAAATTTGTATTCTACCGAACATGTTAGCTCTCGACTCTCGAGTTTTAAAATAGTTTCTTGCGCGTGTCTTTATGCATCGAACTTGAAAACGTTATAGACTACACAACTAACAATATCTACACTCGTCAGTTTTTATTTCCTTCTCCTCTCTCGGTCTTCTCTCGCACGTCGATTATTTATCGTACTAGCCTTGATCTTTAAATATGTTCCAATAGCTTTTCTCCATTATGCGGTATAAATTTATTTTAAATTTTATACACTTTATTTTATTAACAGATTTTATCATTATTTATATATACATATTTTTTTATATACACTTTTTTATATGATGCAGTAGGAATTTTAATTAAAAACAAGTACAAAAGTTGTGTGTAATATAAAAAGATATGCGGCAATAAATGTTAAAGTTTATTGCGGAATTCTTCTTGTTTTAATATTTATATTGATATTTTAAGCAAATTTATCTATCGTAAATGTAACTTTAAACTTCTCAGTTTATTTTGTTTGCGTAAATATTTTTTGTCGAGTAATAAACATTGAATAAATTGTTGCTTATTGCAGAAATTTTTGAAAATAGTAAGTATAATAATAATTTAAATAATAAAAAACAATTAAAAACCATAGAATAATTTTTGTGCGTTTTATTAACATCAATGTATATTACAACAGTATATAATATAATTTTAGATATATTTGTACAAATTTTATATATTAATTTAAGATAAAAATGTATAAATTTATTAAATTTTGTATATGGAGTATGTAATGTAGATGACTAGTTATCTAATTTATGAGTGCTATAATAACGTGAAAATTTGATAAAATTTGTAAAATACAATTTCTAAAAAGATGATTACTTACACATTTATAAATTTATTATAAAAATTTGTCAACGACATGTAACAATAAACTTTTTATAGAAATAGCATGGAAAATTACAATAACATTGTAGTTTATAGATGTAAACTAATCAAATACAATTTGATGTTATTATACAATCATTATTAATGCTTAAATATCATTCAAAGTCTTGTATATTTTTGTGATTTTTTAACATTTGTTTCTACAAAATGTATACATTATTAAAAAATTACTAATTAACATTAAAATATAATACTTCACATAAAATTGTTTGTTCTTGTACATTAAGAGGTAAATATATATATATATATATAACATAAATCGTTTAATTATTATAAATTAAGTATATAATTATTTAAGTGATGTATATTGAATAACAATTAATATTTTTTTGATTACACGTGATAAATAGATATGTAAACGTTTATTTACTTCCTACGGTCGATTAATATAATTAATAACATTTATTTCAATAATTACAATATATAATATATATAAAACTATTTTTGATATGTGTAATAAAAATCCCACGAATACTTGAAGAAAAAGGAACATTAGAAATTGCGTTTTCCGGTTAACATTGACTGATTATACCGACGCAGAAGGATCTAAATATGTATGTGTGTATTCTATTACGAACGTGTCATCACACAGACTGCCTAGAATTCATCACGTGCTATCTCATTCACACATATACAAAAAAAAATCGGTAAATCTCTTATTTAAAATGAATATTCTCTATTTGAACGTAGGTCCTAATTTGATACAGTGTAACATTACGTAGGATGGAAAATAAATCAATCGCACAAGTTCACAATTTACCACACAGCACATTTTTTCTCGGGATTCATTCTCGATCCTGACGGGCATCTGAAATCCTTGGAAAATTCAGGCATGTTGGATAATGGTCCAATAACGCGAAATTCACCAGGACTGTGTTCATCCGTAAGTATGTCGAGCTTCAACATTTCCGTGCGCTGTTTCATGCACCAAACGTTCGCCGCGCTAATCCAAAACATTTGTTGTGGCGTATAATCAAGACCTGGCAGCAGTGGTTCTGGACCATTTTTTCGTACCCATTCATTGTAAGCGTAATAAGCTTCTTTAATGCCTCCGTTATCGGCAATGTTTTCACCTTGAGTGTTGATGCCGTTCAACTGCATCAAAGTTGAAATAAAAGCAAAATTGAATACATCGAATAATGAAGTAAATGTAAAGTATACACAAAATAATAAGAGAGAAAAAGCTGAGGATTTAAAATTAATGTATCGCATAGACTTGGAAATAAATATATATATTAATTAACGATTTACTCACGCTTAAACCAACTTCCTTATCAGTGTAATTAGCATACTGATCAATAATACATTGAGCTTTTTGTAGGAACTTTTCTTTCGTCTCTTCTTTCCACCACTCGACGAGATTACCGTGTTTATCGTATTGACTACCTTGGTCGTCGAAGCCGTGCGTGATTTCGTGTCCCATAACAAAACCAATGGCACCATAATTCATATATTGCGGTTTATCTTTACTGAAGAATTCTCCTTGTAAGATACCAGCTGGAAATTCTATAATAAAGAAAAATAAATTATTAAAATTATTATTTTATCTAAATTATTATTTTTATTTTGGTTTAATAAATTAATGTAATTGACAAATCCGCTAAAACATAATATAACTTAATACAATAGGAGAGGTATAGATTTATATACTTATTTATATTATTAATATAATATCAAAGGTGATTGTAAATTAATCTATAAATTTTACTATTGGATAAAGTCTGCGCTTGAAGAGGGAAACAAAAATATTTCCGAAACGTTGTGCAATATAAACTCGTTGAATCAATCGAAAATATAAGAAATAAATCAATAACAATAATAATAATATGGATCCGCAATTGGCGAAAAATAAAAATAGAAAAAAAGTAGAAAAAAATTGGCAGATATACAGACAATAAAATGCTCATTCGAGAGCGTGAAATTAAACTGTGAAATCCGGTGGTATGTAAATCAGTCATTTACGTACGCATGCTATTGTCATTGGGTGAATAATAGGCGTTAACCACAGCTGAATCGCCATACGTAATCCAGTCGCTCTTGTTTACAGGTTGCCTCAGTTGAGATAGTGAATATTCGGTTGCGAATAAAGTAAGATTTAATACGCTCTCGAGATAATTTCCGGGGTTTATTTCGAGACCCTTGTAGAAATCCTCAAGTTTCTTATCGTCAAGAAGTTCATCTGGATAGGCTATGAAACTAGTCATTGCGTCGACCTTGTCTAATGCCGCACCACGTGTCTCTTCGTCCATCCAATCCACCTGTTACATTCCACGATACACACACACACATTCATTTTAAATTTTTCATCTTCTAGGCACTCGATCATAATATATACTATTCAATTACGCTAATAAAATTACACTGATATAATGTATTAAAATATATATTATTACAAACGTTTTCGTACTAAATTCTGAGTATGTACAATACGCAACTAGAAAATTTTTCAAACCGCAAAAATCATTTCCTTTCCCGCGTAAGTTTTATTGTATATTCTCATTTCGTACCGGAAATTGCTTAACTGTCGTAAATAACAATTAAAACGTATATACCACGTATACGCATATACAATTGTACGTTATAAACGTATGTATATATATATATATATAGATGTATATACTGACCTTCTCTATAATTTTTCTAAACTCTTTGCGAATGCCTGTAACCATGTCGACAACGTTTTTCTTGGCCTCTTCGTCGAAATACTTCCTGACGTAAAGTGCACCGACGCTCAGTGATAAACCACCGGATACTACACCTACGCATTCTTGCCACCTGTTAACATGTGCACGTTTATTTAGTTTTACGCATTTCCATGACATCTTTTAAAACAATCATATTTATACTTTCTTTTTAATATTAAATTTATTATCATTTTACCATTATTATCATTAACCAGTTAATTAAGATTTTTTTTTTGGTTTATGTACGAGTTGAACTGTTAGTACTCAATTTGTGCTGAATTTTTGTTTGATGTAAACGGGAATATATCATATATATCACTGTTAAAGAGAAAATGAAATAATTGATGTTTTCCACTTTAATATAATTACATCCTGTTAGCATCAAATGCTAGCGTATTAAGCAAAATGAAAAATTGAATCATGGTGAAAGTTTTACTTTTAACAAAAACACTACTTAGAATAACACTAATTATAATAAAATTTTAGATAAATGTGTTAGATAAATAAGCCTTTGACAATTTACAAATACCATGTTATTTAAAATCTATAAATATGTAATAATTTATTTAAAATATTAAAAAATGTTACTTTGATCTTTGAAGTTTAAAATTGATAAAGTATAACGTAATATAATAAATAATATGCTCATCGAAAAATTTAAAGTACTATAATATGCATGAATCACATTCAAACTTGTCAAAGTTCTTGCATTGTAGATATAACAGTGCAGTAAGTAATAGCGATATCCAACCCTTTCTTATTCTCTTAAAGAGAACATCAACTATTTGAACTAATTTAACAAATGAAAATAAAATTACTACACTCGTACCAAATTAACTACTTTACTTAAATTGCATTTAAAAATTATTACAAGGTTTCTGCGTTAAAAAATGAATAAGTAACCGATGTTTGCTCATTGTATAAAGCATAATTATAAATAATTTGTACGTAACGTAATATATTATACTATCAATTTTACTCAATTGTAAAAAAATGTATATGAAATATTATTTATTATATAAATGATATTTATTTCTTTGGTACACATCAATTCGACATTCCTTTAAAGAAACTATCTGCTTAAAGTAATTAAAAATTACTTTGGACAAAGTATTTATTTACTAAATATTCTTCAAATTATTGGAAAACAATTCTTATTTAACAACAATATATATGAAAATAAAAGAAGAATAATTGTCAACGAGCAATCGATGTTTACAGTTCGAAATAACAACCAGAAAGTAAATAGCTCTTACCTCGGTTCCCGTTCAGTTTCACCCGTAACTTCGGTCCAATATTCCAACTGTCTCCTCCGAATATCCTCATCGAGGTACTCTACGGAATCCCTAACAATTCGCCAAAGTGCATAATTCGCTTGGACACGTTTTGGTGTAGCTCGTAGAAGCTTTTCAAGCTCGCTGATAAACTTGGGTTCCTTAACATTAACGATCTCACTCGGTTCGAGTTTCACGTACGGTGCAAGTATTCGATTCATGTAATCTAGCCAAGGTATGCTCGGATAAATTCGCGACAATTCATCCACGCTCATTGGATTGTAGAGCTCGGTGGCGTTGCGGCGCTTCTCATTCGGTAGTGATATCTGTTAGTCATTTTTTGTGTAAATATTAACTTTTTCGTAAATAACGTATTCCCCTTATAAATACTAATTTTGTGCGATTATGTGATCGTAATAAATTTAAGCAAATATAAAATAAATCAGATTTGCGGAAGAAAGGTTATTGTAGATATACCAGGTATTTAGTTAATTAATTATGAACATTTACTCAATACTGGAAATTTAGCAAGTTTAAATAATTTATAATTCGCATTTGTTAAAGTAGAACGTAAATTTTTTTCAAGATATTTTATCCTTAAAACAAGTAAGTATCAAACATTTCGTTACAAAATAATTTTTGTATTTTTTAATGACTATAAATTAAAACTATACGAAAAAAAAATTTTTAACTATAGTTTCAGAATTGTAATAATTTTGTAATGAAAATTAATATTTTTCAGTCTGATTCTTAATATTTATTCCAATTCCGGATAAAAATTATATAAACAAGCGAATGTCAGCAATTTACTCACTACTACTGCGTAATTTTCATTCCGTGCATAATACAATATTAAATTAATTAAATTGCACTGAATATATATCAATTATCCTACAGGCTTGTAATGTGTATTTGAAAAATGATGTATCTATAGCACTTATATAGTTTTTCTTAAACTTTGTACCTATTCTTATTATTGATCACTAAGAAGACCTTGAAACGATTGGAACAATTGTTTTAAAAATATATTCGTACAACGATTCTGAAATTGCAGAGTTAAACAGTGAAATTGTGTGTACTCACGTTGGCGAGACTAATTTCAAAATCGAGAGACTCTCGGAGTTCTTTCGTTGCCCGATCTTTATCTGCACCGAGAATTACAGCAATGTCGACCATGTAATTGTAATAAGCTCTTATAACTTCATTCTCCAAGCCTTTTGATAAATATTCACGTGGTAGAGACAACCAAGCTTGATCTAACTGTAATATAAGTCGTTCAAGATTTTTCTATTATACTTAATACTGTGAAAGTATTTGGATCAATTAATTATGCGAATTTTCTAACCAAGGACTACTTTCTTTTGACGGAAATAGAATATTAATCAATTAATTATGTGAATTTTCTATATAAGGACACTCTCTTTTAACGAGAATAAAAAAATATTTTATTAATTAAATTTAGTGTCACTTACTGCAATCATACGTCTCGAACTGTTTTTCGGATCCACATCAATGTCCAAGCTTAGGAAATAATCAACTGAATAACCGATTTTCCGGTTTCGATATATATTTTCCTTCCAGTCGAAAGTGTCGGGGTTCCAAGCATCGTAAATAATTGGCCATTCACCAAGTTTTGTTAACATATCAAATAAAGGTTGCAAACCTTGCTCTTCAATTAAGGCTGAAAACCACTTGGTTAGAAATTAAAATTTTCAACGATAGCGTTATTTTTGTTACATCGTTTGATACAACGTTTGTTACATTTTTAAAACAAAATAGTAAACTAAATATCACTTACACCTGTCCATACAGCTTTGATAGAGTATTTTCGTTAATTTAAAAGGTCTACTTTCGTTTGACTTTATTTCTTCCTCTATGCTCGCTCTTAGTTGCATTTGGAGATCGTCATCAATCATGCTAAAAGTGTCGACGCTCGGTTGATCGTCAGGAATTACGGTATTTTTTACAAAATTTCCACAACTAAACTCGTAAAAGTTCTCGCATGGATCGATATCTTGATCCATGTTGCTCAGAATTGCTGATGCTACAATTATTTATTTAATTGTATCAATTATATGTATTTTAATAAATTAAATTATTACTAAGGTTAATGCCTACGAAACTGAAATTTGTTGCACACGTTTTAAGAAATATGTATTTTTTGCACTAATCAACTATTTGAACGTACCTGTATGAATACATTCTGGGGTCATGCAAATTGCATCTCGACCAATCAGCCTAGAACCCTTGACAATTTTAGCTCTCCCACTGTCTGAAGTAACTGTAAGTATAATTGTTCAATTTAAAAAAAAAATAATTATTTTTAATGACATGTCAATAACAGTTTTTATATAGTTAAATTATTCCTTTGAATTTTTTAAATATTATTAAATCCTATTTAGAAAATTCTTTCCCAATTAATAAATCTACGTAATGTTACAATTTCAATTGAATCGTTCGTTTTTCCAATTCAAGAATTCACGTATACCCATTGTTCATTATATAAATTATCGATGCATTTTCTTATCTGTCCATTGAAAAACAAGAACAAAAAAAATGCAACAACCCTAAACTGCACACTGACTTCTTTTTAGATCAAGGCAACGACCGAAAGATTTAAAAAAAAAAGATGTATACAGCCGGAGCGACAATCCCACGCGTGGCTTCTAACTTTCGTGCAACAATACAAAACTACAGGTGTATGTGTGCGTTCATACGGGACCAACTCGCAAACTACTTAGACACGCTAGAACGTAATTAATGTCTATAGTATCTTTCGACTGCTGTGGAGAGGCATATCTATGAAGGTACACGTGTGTGTGTGTGTGTGTGTGCGTGTGTATGCGCTTTAATCGTCCGCAGGTGAGGTTCTTACGTAAGGGGCGATGCCACGTGCAATTTAGCGGGTGTTTTTCCGGAAAATTGTTGGGTATGTTTCTACTTTTTTTAGGGATACGCGAACATAAGTTTGAATTAATTTAATAGTATAGTCGTTTAACTTACATACTCTTGCCAAAACTTATCATAAAATCCGTACGATTATGTTTGGTAATAAATTTTAAATTATTTACCTTATACTCATATGCTTTTTATATACTTATTTAGTTTAGTGTCACCCGTTTAAAATTAGTATTTAATTAAATAATATAAAATATTTTTGTTAAACATTATTCAACTACACATATAACACTACTGGCAATGAATTAACAATATAAATATAATTTCTCTAAACACGTATTTGGTATCTGTGCTTCGTAATCTTTTCAAACGTTATTAAAATCGTATTTTTTCTAAATAAATGCATTTAAAAGTGGTGATTAAAACGCAATGAGAATTCTGATAAAAAAAACTCACCTCAAATAAAAAAATAATGGGTTAGCTTTATAATGATCAATCGATTCACAAAAACTTTAATAATAAAGTTGAGTAAAAATGTATATTAGAATCAATTCATAAATACAACATGCATTGAGTGTCACAGTAGTAACGTGGCAAAATTTAACGATTGTTCATAACTTTATACATATATAGATACCTAATATACACGGAATTCTGTAAATTAGTTGAGCAAATTTTTTCATTATCTATCTCAAACTAAATATAAAGAAAAAGAAAAACGAAACTTGAACAATGAAATAGTAAACTTATTTATTTTCATGATTCATTAAACACTAGTTTCTCTATGATCTTTGACTATTAATTTTTTGCAATGGAAAAAAAAAACTTTTAAACTTGAACATCGTTAATTTAATGAATACGACCGCATAAAACTATTTTCTGACATTTATTTGTAGCGTAATAGACCAGTAATGAGTAATTTTATTCTTTTTCAATGTTATATAATGTTATAAACTCAAATTTTATTATGATACTGTAAAGTATTATTTTTAAATGGAAGTGAAAGCGACTTCAAGTAATCTACCCTAAGGATATCATAAGAACCTTCTTTTTATTGAAGCATCTAAAAATATACGAATTGTTGTTACTCAAATGTTTTTCCAGGATTTCCTGTTGTAATACAGAAATTTCATATCATTTTACGATATTTCTGTTCGTGTAAAGACTACGAAAAGAAATAATTTATTTTTTTCTTATCATCTTTTTAAGTCGCGTATTACAAAATATTTATAAATTCTATCGCAAAGAAAAACTCGAGCAAAATTGATTGTATAATATGCGGGATACATAAAATCGCGTAAACATTTAAACGATAGGTAAATGCTTATACTTTACTCTAATATGTAATGTAATACAAAATATATATATATATCTGCTGTTTTACGGAAGATATTTAATTTAACTTTTATTAATTTTTTTATATTAAATAAATTATTTTATTCAAAATTTTTTGTTATTACAATTAATAAATTAATTATTAATTTATGTTTAAGTATTCCACCAAGTAATAATATATCGCTTCTATAATTCATAAATAGCAAACATTTGTCTCTTTGTAATCAATATATAATTGAATTATAATAGTACGTTTTAATATTAATGAATGTATATCGATTCTCAAAGGCGAAAAAACTCGCAAAAGTGAACTTACCATCAGTTAACGTCCTGTCACAAGTCCTGATCTTAGCAGAGATGACTTCGATTCCGATAATAAGACCGATAGACAAGAGGACGCCACAAACGGACATGACCGTCAAGGCACGTTCTAAGGCCGAACGTCTTTTCCACCAGGTCGAGTTTCTGAAAGTTGGTGTAACGAATATTATTTCGAAACTTAGAGTCCTTGCAGTTTATGCGAAACTCTGTTACAGTTAGATTAAATTTTCATTTGACGGAAGGTTCCGTTATTTCATTGTTAACATCCAGGATTCTACATAATATTGTACGCATTGTTGAATAAGATCATGCGAATTATTGTTACATCACGCGAAAAAACATCTTTCATGTAACTGTGAAATTTTCAATTGATATGCATATACTGTTACTTCAGTTTCTTTACTCTATACAAAAAGTACATTTTTATTTTATCTATTTATTTATATACCTGGTATAGATGAATTTTTGTAATTTCATAAAAAAGTAAGGAAAACATTTGATTTAAGCAAAATTAAATTTCATAACAATAATTAATTAATATAATTACATTATATTATTTTACTACCGAATATATCAGTTATAAAAATGTACATTGTAAATGAAAGTAAACAACGGTGTAAGTGTAGTATAATAACGATTTTCAGCATATCTCCGACTACACTATTCGAAAATATTGGCATGTCATTTTCGATCGATGACAGAAAATTTCTTGTTTAGCGAAGAAACTTGCTATATGCTCGTTTGAATTTATGCATAACCGAATGATAACAAGTTGTGTATACAACGCTAAAGATTTCTCGTGAACGTTGAATTAGACGGTGATGTTAACTTTCAATGAATTATTATATATTTTCACGTAAACAATGCAACAGTTGATAAATTGTCGTATCGGTAGTTTTCTCTATATCCTACCGTTATTAATTAAAAAAAGAGAAATTTAAACCGCGGAGGAAGACAATTAATCAATTGAAGAAACAAATCATCGCAATTACAATAACTCGTAAAAAGGAGGCTTTCCAAGCAAAGTGTCTTATCAGCTTAACAATGCAGTGTAAAAAGAAAAGGAAAAGATGCACTTCCACTGCGTAACGAGCACTAAAAAAAAAAAGCTCGACCGAATCACGCAAAACACTTTCACTGTATTACAAACGAGTGAAGAATAACCGTCGAGTGCAACGAACTGCGAATATAATCCTTAGGATGAGCCCGCATGTACACATGTATATATCGGTTATACACATATTTGTACGTATCCATGTGTAATGTACGTATGTGAGTGTGTGTGTGTATGTGAAATGTGTGTACTAACTTGATAATAATTTGTTCAGTGCTAGTAGTCATGTTTGATCGTTTTCTTGGCAACCAAAAATACAGAGACGCGCGCACGGTTATCCCGGCCGTGCGCGCAGTTACTGCCGGAATATGGGCATATTCCGATCGGGCGTCGCGCGAGACTCTACGGCCGAGCGCGTTTCTCTCGGCATTTTAAGCGGCTTCGAGGCTACTCTATACTACTCCGTCTCTCTTTAGGGCAATTACCGTCACCGGTACGTTCGATATACAACCACGAAAGGTGCTACTATATACACACATCAACTATTTTCCTTTTACCTCGAGGTAACATCTTCTTCAAACATTTCCTTTTTAATGTATTTTTTATTTTATTACTTTCTTCTATATATATTTAATAATACACACGTGTTTATATTTTTGTAGATGGATCCGGTGTGGATAAATTAAAAAGAAAGCATAAATATGTATTAAGTGATAGTAAGTGGTAAAGGTTCCCTTAATTATATCTGTGATATTAACAGCATATTAACATTTTTTACTTAATATATTCTCTCTTTATCTTTAGGTTTATTTAAAATTTGTTAATTTCTGAAAAATAATAATTAGCGAACAATGTAACAACGTAAACAAAAGCCAAATTTAGAAAAAATATTATTGACTCGAGTAATACCGATAACAGATCGTGACAGATAATAAAATTATTACCATACTCTGAAAGAAATTTACAACAATATAATCACTGCTAATTGAAACGTTCGTAATGTACCTAATGTCGTGTAATTATAATCTGCTTTAATTACGCAATCAGTCAACTTTTCTAATTGTTTAAAAAAAAAACGTTGGCAATTTTCGAAGGCTTCTAAGTAAATTCTATTTATACGCAATTGTAACGTAATCTATGTCATTGAAACTAATCCTTTTGTAATACATGTCTATTTCATTATATTAATACATCAAAAATAAAAGTAAAAAAGATATTCTGAATTTTAAAGTATTACTTAAATGTATTGTTCAAGCGAATATTTGAACGATATAAATGCAAGTGAATCATATTTTTTGTTCTCTTTGTTACGTAAATTCAAATTCAATAAAACATAATAACTGTATAATTCAAGTTATGAAATGATTCACATATAAGTATGTGTACAATGCGTTACAAAAATTGTACTATATGTATAATATTACATGCGTCATTCTGTGATATTTCGATTCGCCGTTGGCAAGTAATCTAACAATTAACTATCACTACAAATAACGTAGCTTTATAAGATAATTTCTACCGCGAGATTTCTCTGCAATTATTACAATTATTGCGTTTTCAGATAGTTTCAGATAAATAATCCAAGATGTATGCATTTAAAAATCTTACAAATAGATAAGATGTTCCAAAAGATTATTTTCATATTTCTTTTCTTTCCCTTTTTTTCCTGAGGATTTGATCGTGCACTATAAAATGTGTAGAACGAGAAAATACTGAAAATCTAAAGTGATTAATTTCTACAAAGGAAGTTGTAACGACAAATTATTATTATGCGCGCAGTTAGTTTAAAATGAATTATGCTCTTTACAGTCTCCTCTCGTCATAACAGTAATAAATAGCTCACTTGTTATGCACGCTAATAAAGAGGTATACAGAAAATATTAGGCATTTTCTTATACTAATGATCTAGTATATGTCATTGCTTATACCTTCTATATTCTTAATCACAAAAAAATTTTTTGTGCTTATCATCTTTTTATACTGGTATCCTTCGAATATCGAATGCACAAAGTAAAAGATAATTTAGACAAAAGATAAATTGTCGAAATATCGAAAAGAAAATGGTATTTTACAAGGTAAATATTTTAGTAAATATATAAATTAAAGATTTATATATTCATCGTTAACGATAATTTTCTATCTTGAAAATAAGACAATGATTTATTGTATATTTAAATTTTGAGAAAGTGTATTTTGAGATGGTGAATGTAGATTATATCTGGTAAGTTGCACCAAGTAATTGAGTATGTTACAAACGTAAATACAACAATTAATCGAATCTTTAAATCAAGTATTAATTACGATTATTCACACCATCTGACGAGTATAATTATTCAAATTTTTTTTTCATTTTTTACTTGGATCACTGTATTACATTGTATTGCACATATATCTGAAAATCTACAGGTTTTTAAAATTTAATACTTCCGTTGTGTTATTTAACATATAATCTTTCAGCAATTGTTAATAAAAAAAATAGAACAAATAAACAATAATTATTAAAAATATTATTTGATTTTTTATTATCGTACCTTGTTAGATATGGCGTTACGAAACTGTAGAATGTAAATCTATATGGTGTTCGTCGAGCAAGAGAAACTGTCCGAGTGCAGTTTCGCGTTGTCTGGATAGCGCGCGCACTTCGTTTCACGTATATGTGTGCATGTGCACGTTGAATGTCATGTCTAGTTTCACCGGTCAGTGTGTTAAACTCATTGAAACAGGGCGAATCGTAGAGAGAGGGAGGTTTTAGGTACGTGCACGGTTTTAGAATGTTATCATAGAAAGTTTAGGGTGAAAGGATCGTCAAGTGGATTTGAAGATAAATTTTCACGTGTTTGGTTAGTCAAGTAGTAGTTCAGCCAGAAGCTATCGCACGATGTGCTCAATTTTAATGTTTCAAGTGGATTTTTAAGTGAAGTTTTCTTTTCAATCTACTAATATATAATTTTATGGCTCATTCCATTAAGTGGAGAATCTTAAAGAGCTTAAAAAATATGTATACATATTATGATGTATATTTTTAGAGGATTTTTATTCCAATAAACTTACCGTTAAATCATTCTGCAAACGGATCAATTAAGGAAGGAATAAAAGTACAATTAATTTTACTATTATCTCTTTAATATTAAAATTTCACGTTCAACAAATACATTGTGGTTAAACAAATGAGAGATTCTTAGTCGCATTTATCATTATTATAAAAAAAGAGTTGTAGTAAAATAATACGTCGAGTTCAATTATCGATACTTAATCGCGCAATATATCGATAATAAATACGATACGCTATGCAATTTACTGTCTATGGCAAAGCGAAAGAAAAATATATGTGATCGAGAGCCCATGAAGCGAGAATATTTTGTCAAATGTACACTATATGATAAACTACGTACACGATTAATACTAAAAAGAGGATGTCCTAAGTACCTCGACACTGTCATTGTACACAAACATTACTGTTTCTTCCTTTTATTATTATTATTATTATGAATTATTATTAATTATTATTATTACTATTACTATTATTATTATAATTATCAATATTAATTACTATTAGTTTACGTCACTGAGTCTATTTTGCTTTTATTTGTAATGTCAAACCATTTTTTCATATCATTTATACAAATGGCTACTGACTAAGATAAATTGAAATCTTACAGATTCCATAATTGTAGGAATTGTTGCCTTTTCTATATATTGATAATTTACCACTCAAATTAATTTATTCATGCGCAACGGAAATTATACACATTAGGTCGATGTAAATTCTTGACGACGATATAATTATTGTAACAAAGAATAATTTGAGTGGGAATATTATTGTTTTAATAATTATATATGTATATTTAAATTCGTTATATATACCTAAGGGATAAAATAATGGTTGATGATGAATTTCATATCGATGATATCTTAATGATATATATCACTTCTGCCTAATTTTTACGGCATTTTTGTTTTGTTTTTATCGTGAATGAAGAAAAAAAATGTTCATGCGCATGTACATTAAAGTGTAACTTACAACGATAATTAAGAATTATAATATTGATCCAACATGTCAATTTTCTTTCATATTAAAATACACAAGAGCAGCAATTTACTTTGCAACGTTGATAGAAATGCAATATACATTGTGTCATATTCTAGATTTAAGATTTTGAATCTCCTCGTTAAATGTGTGTGTTATTTTTATCACAAAAATTGACGTGTCGAAAAAAATTAAAAAGCCCAGAATCTCATCGGCTTACAAAAACGCATTTGAAGACGCCTAGCGCAGATTCCTTTGCAACAATGACAATGTGCAAAAATGTTCGGTACAGTTGTTTTAAGATTTATATAACAGCTAAGTGACAATTATTTCTGTACTCCGCGCCGAACATTCAGAATGTTCGAAGAATTAATGGCGAAAAATTAATTAACAAAATGTCTCTTTTCGAAGAATAGTTCACATCATACTTCGTGATTTTCTCTTACACAAGTTTCCATTTTTATCAATTTTCTTTTTACTTTAATATAGATTAACATTTATCGTAACGATTTAAACAAAGTGTATACTTTCTGCAATCTTACATATTAGGATGTAAAGTTTACATTCTGTAAGGAATGTTAAATTCTTAATTTTTACGCACTAGATGTAAGTTTCTGATTCACTGTTATTCTTAAAGTTTATGTGTTCAGTTTGATAGAATTAATTCTTATTTGATCGAATATTTTGTGTTTTTTTGCGGACGGATCAAGGCACTTCCGGTTTTTGCCTCATACCACACGAAAATATTCACCGGAAACCTGTCACCAAAGATTTTGTTCATCCGCGTCATTCGAGTCCGAGCAGAAATTTCGTGTACATTATCCGTATCATATTTAGATCCATTACTGTTTACTTAAAGTTTACATCTACCAATAAGAATCGTTATAAATCTTAAATATTTTCTACCATTTAGATAAATGGAATTAAAAATATATATTCTCCACAAACAAATAATGTTAAAAAAAACGTTTCTCCTATTATTCAGAAAAAAAATGTACTTCAATTCTCAAACTTAGAAAATAAAGTAATTATATGTCAAAAGATTAATATAAATCTAAACTTAATAAAATTTGTAAAATAAAAAACTGAAATCTCGTTGATAATAACTTAATAAAAATACTAAATGATTCAAAATAATCTCTTCGTATTATTATTTGACGGGTATAAATCCATGTTGAAATGACGGAGTCATCTCGAAAGAAATTAAGATTAATCGTCGATGATGTTTATAATCAATGCCGACTACTATTGTATCTAATTTTTCGTTAAACCGAACGTTCAGTAATACATTCTCAATGTTGTAGTAAGTATAATTTATACATAAAAGTTCATCGGACGTTTACTAACATTACATCTTATAGATCAAATCAACAGGGATACAACCACAACTGAACACAAGTGTCATCTGCTCGGACGAATTGTCCAGTTCTCGTCACATCACTTCAAGATGTCCTTTATCGTTTTGTTTTACCACACAGCACATTTTTTCTCTGGATTCATTTTCGAGCCAGTGGGACAATTAAAGTCCTTAGCGAATGCATCCATATTAGATAATGGACCAAGAACTCGGAATTCACCAGGACTGTGGACACCAGTAGTGATACGTTGTTTTAGAGTTTCTGGACGATATTTGCTGCACCACGTATTCGCTGCGCTGATCCAGAACATCTGTTGACCAGTAAAATCAAGTCCAGGAAGTCGTTGTTCGACACCGTTACGTTTCACCCATTCGTTATAAGCGAGATAAGCTTCTTTGATACCACCGTTGTCTGCGATGTTTTCACCTTGAGTGTTTATACCATTCAACTAAAATTTACAAAGGATACGTGAAATTAAAAAAACAGCTTATCAAATATTGATAATAAACGTTTCGAAATAGATAATTTAAATGAAACATACATTTAGCGTCACTTCTGGAGCAGTGTAATTACCGTATTGGTAAATAATACATTCTGCTCGTTTGAGGTACTTTTCTTTCGTTCCTGCTGCCCACCATTCAACCAAATTTCCTTCTTTGTCAAATTGACGTCCTTGATCATCAAACCCGTGCGTAATTTCGTGGCCCATAACGAAGCCAATGGCACCGTAGTTCATGTACTTCGGCCTGTCATTGTTAAAGAATGCACCCTGCAAGATTCCAGCTGGGATTTCTGGAAAATTGGCGTTAATTAACGGAACAATTCACTATGCCCATTTCTCTTTTTTTAACACAATTTTCATTATTTATAATTGCAATTATATTTTACAATGGAATTATTACTTACGAATACTGTTTTCAATCGACGAATAAAAAGCGTTGACAATAGCTGGCCTTCCATGAGTTACCCAGTCGCTCTTATTGACAGGTTTTCTCAGTTTCTCAAATGAATACTGAGTACTAAATAATGTAAGATTAAGTATGCTCTGAAGGTAATTGCCTGGAGTGATTTCTAATTTTTTGTAAAATTCTTCGAGTTTGTTGTTGTCGAGCAATTCGTCCGGATAAGCGATATGCGAGCTCATCGACTCAGCTTTATCCAATGCGGCTTTCCTCGTCTCTTCGTCCATCCAATCCACCTGAAACAATTCGTACAGATACATGTTTTATACAACGGTTACAAATATTTCTTTGCCGTAGTCAAAATATTAAATACCGTTTTCAAAATTTTCATGAATTCTTCTCTGATGTCGGAAATCATTTCAACGGCATTCTTTTTAGCATCTTCCTTGAAGTATTTCCTAACGTATATCGCTCCTACACTCAAAGAAAAGCTGCCAGAAACGATATCTACGCACTCCTTCCATCTTGGTTCCCGCTCCGTCTTGCCTAAATTTTTGTTAAATTTAAAATTTCATTATTTATCTCTTACAAGTTGTTGAATCTATCATAACTTTTAACCCAATAAAATAATTGCATTTCGAATAAGAGTCACTTGAATTGTAAATACTAATTGGATTATTTAATCAGCTGCTACAGTATTTTAAAAACTTTCTCTACTACAATGGAGTCAACTCTTTCCTAAATACATTACTTATTCTAACAAGTAACTACTTACGTTACGTAAGCTTTCTTCAGCTTAATCTTTTACGTGTATGTCATACCAATTTTCATAAATAAGATAAAAACTAGGTGAAGCATTATTTCTCGAAAGGTTTTAATATTTAAACTGGAAGATACTCAATGCCGTAACTCGAAATTTTATTCAATATACAAAATCAATATAAAAATGAATATGTGGAAAATTAATTTTGTATGGCTTATCAAACGTATGATGAAAACTCGACTTCTTATTCATTTCAAAAATTTTTCACTTATATTACAAGAATCTGAAAATTGTCCATACCGTATCCCTACATTTTATAATCACATGAGTGAACAATTCTTCGTACCTTTTATACGTACATAACATAGATCTACATATTTCTGAAGAAATTCCAATATTTTAAAGCAAGTTCACGAGATTCTTCAAGCATTTGTGTATATATGTATATGGAAGTCGATCGAACTCACCACTGACGACGGTCGAATAAGCGAGCTGCCGTTTCCGAATTTCGTCGTTGAGATAACTGACTGAGCTAGCAGCCGCGCGCCACATAACGTAGTTAGCTTGGACACGTTTCGGTGTTTGTTCCAGTAGCTTTTCGAGGTCAGAAATGAAGCTTGGAACATTTACAATTACTTGTTCATCCTCGCTTACTGTCGTACTCGGAGATAGAAGAGTGTTGAAATATTCGAGCCATGGGATCGTTGGGTACTTTTGGGTCAATTGACGTACGGTCATTAAGTTGTATAAACTTGTTGCATTTCGACGTTTTTCACTTGGTAATGATATCTGCAAAATCGTTATAGTATAAACATCTAGAAATATAATTTTTATTTAATTTAGTGAGGTTTTTTTCTTAGCCAACTGGTATGTCTGACTAGATTTAGTTACTAACTACTGATTTTGTGAAAAACTTTAATTTTTAATTATAATTTATGCTGACAGGTGTTGTTTAAAAATACTACAACGTTTCTAATAGTTATTTTAAAATTAAATTTACATTGGATTGACTAAAAACAATATAAATAATATGTATACATTTTTAACAAAATAATTCGTATTTATTTTTTTAATCATAGAATAAATTATTAATAAATGCATATTTTAATTTCTACAGAGTTAGAGTAACTTAATAAATATATAAATCGTTCCAATTAGTTAATTATACAAACAAATATTCACTAGTTATGCAATTTTAAATATGTAGTTGAAATGTACTTTAAAAATATCTAATTACCTTTTACTTAATTTTACATAATTAATTAGCTAATACAAATTATATATGCTAAAAACTTTTTTCAAGATATTTTATAAAATATTATTTTTATTAGATTCGTAATTCCATCCTACGAAGATTTAATAAAATAAAAGTTATTGAAAGCGAGAAAATTTACAGACAAATATAAACTTGACGCCTTCGTGTAAAAGATGTACCGTATCTACATAACTCGCTAATAAGAAAAGTCGCAAAATAATTTGGTAAATATTGTACTTACATTAGCAAGTTTCATTTCGAATTCAAGTGAGTCTTTTAGTTCCTTAGTAGCACGAGTTTTCTCAGCTCCGAGAATTTGTGCGATGTCAACCATGTAATTGTAATAAGCTTTGACAATTTCATTTTCAAATCCTTTAGATAAATATTCTCTTGATATACCTAAGCGATGCTTGATCCAACTAAAAATATACAAAAATTGAAATAATTTATATAAAATTTTATTACATATCGTATCATGCTCAATTTATGACCAGTATCCAGTTTTTGATAATTTTTTAATGTAAGTAATAATAATTAGTAATAATATCGTACACAAATGAGTATAATTAATTTTTTTATATGTATAGATATTATCAGAAATTGGTACGTTACGGTATATATTATATTTTTACTAAAAAACCTATACGTATGTATTTATACTAACATCAATCACGCGATTTGTGCTGTTTTTCAAATCAATACCGACAGTGAAATCGAGGAAATAATCAACCGAGTATCCTCTTTTGAGGAACTTGTAAACCGATTCTTTCCAATTGAAATCGCCGTCGTTCCACTTATCACCCATTAATACAGGCCAACCACCCAAGTCCTTGAGGATTCTGTGGAGCGGGTCAAGCCCTTGCTCTTCGATTAGGGCTGCACAATTCAAATATTGATAGAATTAGTAAGACGATTTTACAAATAAAATTTTAAAAATAAATAATAAAATATAATTACAAAATTTGTTAATTCCATAAATAAATTTGTACAAACAATATTTATTCAAACTATAGACATATGTAATAAATCGAAATCACTTACTTTTGTTCATGCAAGATTTATACAGCGTCTTGACAATCTTAAAAGGTTTCGGATCATTTGGTTTACTCTCTTCCTCGATGCTACTTCGTATTTGCTCTTGCAACTTGTCACTTATGAGGCTAAAGGTGTTAACGCTCGTTTTGTCATCGGGAATAATGGTATTTTTCAGAAAACTACCGCAAGCGAATCGATAAAAGTCATCGCAAGGCTCCACACTTTGATCCATATTTTCCAATATCGACGATGCTGTTAGAAACGATTGAAATGTGTATGATTATTAAACTAAAAATATATTTAACGGAAAATCACGATTGAAAACGAAAAACTTCTAATAAATTAATTACAATTTAAATAGATGTAGTTAAATAGATGCAGTTGTGTACAATATGAGGCATTTTTTAGACCCATATTTCACACACAAATCGAGAAAATAAAATAAATATTATAGATTTAATAATAATAAGTAAGCTTTGACGTTATAACAAATGGGAATTTCCAATAAGATTCACTTTCACTATTTCATAATATGTATTACATGATTATGCCACGATCACGGTGTAGAATCTATGAGACCGCAGAAATGGTTTGATTTTAAATTTTATTAATATTACTTTAATTTTCGTATTATAATTATTTATTTTGACGAATAGGATATCAACAATCAATTCGTTCAATTATTATTAAAATTAGGTAGTGGTACTAATAATGATTAAAGAAATTATCACATCATATAATTTCCAGCGTTTATATAAACGAATTAGTCATTTTACTCGAAAGTAATAAATTAATTGGGAACGAGTATGTAAATTTCAGATAATAAGATGACTTGTATAGTGTGTTTAAGCAAGTACTTTGGATATACAACACCTCACAATTCACGTGTTATTTTATACGACAAACAAACTATAACCGTGCTTTTTGGAATTTCCATGTTTATATTACTCACTAAGTTTTGAAAATTATAATCACAATATATTACATTTTTTTATAACAAAGATAAAAAATTTTAATTACTTAATTAATACAATCACTGTAAAAAAATAATATACGATTAAAACAAAATTGAATAGTTTAATTAAATTAATAAATATTTATATAAATGTAATAATTTTTTACAATTCTAATGTTCTTAAAATTGTTACTTTCAAATTATAGTATTTATTTAGAGGTAGCACTGTAAATATTATAAAAAATTGTAAAAAAGTGACTCCTTATAATATAAAAGAAAATGTATATATTTAACATACCTGTATAAATGCATTCTGGAGTAAGACAAATGTCACCATCAGACAGCTTCTGGACGATTTGAGGCGTCTTCTTTGACAACGGAGCACCGCTCAGAGCTTCCGCTGTGGATGGTAGCATTTCTGCATTAGGTGGGGCTAAATGATCCAAGGATGCAGTGCAACGTGCAAATGGTATACCGTGCAATTTTTGGTGATGATAACGAACGGTATGCAATTAATGCAAAGTGCAATGAAAAAAAAAATTTATTTACTCAATTGATGGTATAGGATAATTTTAATTTATCTTAGAGATGAATTAATATGTAAATGGTGCTTTAATTAGTAAAATAAGCGTTATAATGAATCAATTATGTAGTTTTATTATGTTTTAATTGGTTAATTAACAGATGTGATATTTTATGTATATATAGGTATATTATAGGTACATCGTTGAATTTTAAAATATGAAATTAAAATTGTTTCGATTATTAATAATTATTTTGTTCATTATTGAAACTAAATGTTATTAAAAAAAATTCTACACTAATTACTGTAAGTGCATTTGTTGGTATAGATTAAAATGGGAAGACTACCTCTGATAAAGTTGGACTCGCATGACTCGGAATTCGATGCGACAACTCCAAGGCCGATGGCAAATCCTACGGCTGCTAAAACTGCGCACACCGCTACGACCGTCAAACCTCGCTCTAAAGCAGATCGTCTTTTCCACCATGTTGGATTTCTACAAAACAAAAACGCAATTTTATCAAATTAATTGAGATACTAAGGTGCATTAAATTTGTAATAATAAACAATTTAATAAACAACAAGATTAAATAAAAATCCATTAAAATAAACTAAAAAAAAGTAACAACCCCATCGTCTATCGTCGTTATACGAATATCAACTGCGGAAAAAGGATAAATTCAAAAAAGCCATCAACAAATCTCACGAGAGTAAAAAAACCAAGTTACGCGAGTTTAAAGTAACCGAAAGGCAAGTTTGAAAGTTGTAAGTAATACGGCGCGTGCAAGCGAAAGCTTCTATTAGGTATATATATATGTATATATAAGCTTAGATAGAAGGTCATGCATATAGGCTCGTGACTACTATCCAACCGTAGTAAGGAAACGACCACCCCATAAATTTTCGAAACCGCGCATAATGCAACTCGTGAGCGACTCTTTGGACTTTTACGGTAGGGGTAGATGCGATAAAGCTGATCGATCTATAACATAGCAAGGTCGTGGCTGCGTCGTACGCCTTGGTCAACCAAGCTTTTCTTTCGTTTAAACGTAAAATTCATTTCATTTTTTTTAATGGTTTCGGATAATTTTAGTCTAAATAGAATTGATAAGTTGATTTTTTTTAAAGCACCAGCAATTTACGATATTGAGTAAGTCAGTCGGAGAACTTATTGTATAATTAATTCCTAAAATTAATGAAAGATTAATATTTGTATCTTCCTATCATATTATATCTGAAATTTTAGATTTAATTACATTTCAGAGAAATATTTAAAAATAAATTACATTGTTATGTAGAAAATACATATTTATACAAGAGGTTTTAAGTTTACTAATTCTAACTTATAAAGTACACAAGTAAAATTTCTTATCAATTAAAAAAAATTACACTTTAATAAAGTTTGGAGTTACTAGAAGTTTCAAGTATTTACCAGATGCCTGAAGTTGACTTCAAACGCTCTCAAATTAATTAGTTAATCACTTCGAAGTTTCGTAAGATGTGAATATTCTAAATTGAGTATAATTCAATTATTAAAATTGAATTAAGATTATCCTACTTTTATCTCTCTAGTTTTCTATTACGCATACAACTTTTACAATTTTATATATAGATATTAAAAAAAAAATAAGTTTTTTTTAAATAAATAATTTAATAGACTCTAATATGCAAATAAGTATTTTGACGCCAGTATCGAGAAAATTAATTTTTTACATCTATACAGGAATTATTTTAAATAAAGTAGAGATGATCCTTGCAATCGATTATATTCGGTGAAATGTTTTTGGCATTTCAAGTGAGTTCAAGCGTTTGGTTCCATAACCTTAGGTCCAATTATTCGGATGTTGATTAAGCTATCCCTGTGAACTCTCACGATCGTTATAGTTAAAATTCTTTTAACTAATGAACGTACAAAGGAAAATTCCCAATCTCGTTCAACTCCCCATATATACGTATAAACAAAATAATTTTCTTATCGCTCACTTGAATAATTGCTCTAAATATACACGAACGATAATATACCGATAAATATTCTATATTTACGTACACGTACATATCGATTGCTTTATTTTCTAAATTCCATGGTATACATTTCGATCTTAGATTCATATATATATATGTAACAGCTAGATACGCGGTTACAAGAGTCGTTCGCAAAAAATTCTGCAAAGTTCGGTTGTAATTTTTTCGCGAAAGTTATACAATTTAATCTCTAGTTTTTCCGAGATAGCAACTTTTGTTCTCAAGGAGATAAAGTGACGTTATTGGCGATTTATTGTCCGGTAATTAAAGAATCCATATATATTTAACTTACTCAATTGATCGAAACGTTTGTTTTCGATCGTTATTATCGTCGTTACTTTCGTTTGTTATCTGTATTAACGAGAGATTTTACGTTTCATTCTTGTAGTATTTAATGCATACGGTTATTTAATACATTAAATGTTAATTTTTATATTATTGACAGTTAATAATTGTTGATGTTCAAATGTTATTGCGTGTAATATATATACGTCGATTTAAATATTTATCGCGGTATAGTAACGTTTTATAATTTGTTCGTTCAAGCAAACGATACTACGTTGTTTATTATTTAGGTATATGTAAATAATGATCAAATAGTTATAACTATAAAGGTGACTGGGTATGCAAAAATATAGGAAGAATTTTTATAATTGTGTTCTAGTATGAATTTAAATTGTTTGAGTCACTAAAGACGAAAACCGGGGCGGAACGGAAAACACAAAAGGGGAGTGGAATCCCTCGCTGACAGAGCGGTATAGTGGCACTGAAGTGCAAAACTGATACTGCATCACAATAGGATTACACATTTTTAGATATACACATATAAAATTATTATAAATTCCATAGCATAAAAAGTTGTTGCAGTATCTTTCTTCATAAAAAGATTAATTAAATGGAAATGACAATACCACTTTTTGGAATGGCAACAGAAAAATGCCGTGATGAAAATTGATAAGAAAATTGCTTATAATTGTTGAAAAATGGCTTGTTACGTAATAGACAGATTTACATTAAACGTGATTTGCTTTTATACATAAACCGTATCAATCACTATTTTGATACATGGATTACATATCATACAAACATTCAATTTATAAACTTTTTGTATACGTACACAAAAATCTACCATCGATAAAAAATAAGAATAAGAGTCGTTTAATCACATAACTAACTCAATTCCGTAAATGTAAAAATGATATTGTCATAGCCAACTCTGGAATCACATTGTTGAAATACGCAATCTCATAGAATATATGCACATACACACACATATATATACAGACGAATGTTATCGAGCTATAGCTCAAAGTCGCCCTAAGAATTTCTTGGTCCGAATATAATGCATTTGCTATCGAGATTTCTCACATGATAAGGCTTCATTCAAATAGCATAATGCAGCGTGCAACTGGGTCGCAGCTGTACGGGATGTTTTATCGTACTACAAGTATACATATATTGGAAAAAGTCGAATTCAATTTTACACAGCGCACGCACACACGTATCAAAGAGTCCGGTTGAAAACAAATTTTTGTATTTGTGTATATCAATGGTTAATTGATATTTATATACATGTACATGCATCTAGTCTAATAAAGAACAAGTGATTGCTCTACATACAATACACATACACACACACGCGTATACGTGGACACATATATATATATATGTATATATTTGCGTTAGGAATGCGATATCTTTCTTATGTGCATTAGATATTGCGAGGTTCGTTGATCTTTTACAGTCGTTTTTATACGCACGTATATATATATATATATAGGTACCGAATGAAAGGAAATCAATTTATCGAGCGATCGACCGGAAAAAATATTTAACATATACGTTTCGTAATATATTTTAGTATATATATATATATATATATATACAGATACGCACATACAAATATAATTTATATCATCGATATTTGTACAATTTTGTTTCGCGCGTTATCATTGAGAGAAAACGTATGCTCTTTTGAAATGTGTGGCGCCGACATTTGACTTTCTAATAAGCACACACCCGATTCTCTCTTTCTGTCTCTTGGGTATACGTCTTGCAAACGAGCTTTGGTATGGGAGAAGCGTCATTCAAAGTTAGAAATCGACGCACGTTACAAGAGTAACCAGAAATTGAAGGTTTTTTTTTTTATACATGTCTTCGGGACAAAAATTGCGAAAAAAAAGTGTCTTAAGAGATGGTTTACATTCTGGAAATTAACTACTATACGGTTATGGAGTTGCATACGAAATAGTCAGTAATATATGGTGTTCGATTAAGCAAGTTTACCTTTAAACGATTTCAACCGTCATTTTTTTTTTTAAATAGCAATATAGTAGTTTAGCAATTTATATACATAAAACAATAATAAAAAAAACCACTTATATACAACATTTATTTTACTTCTAATCGATTACAATGTAATAAAAGAAGCATATAACTATATAATTCTATACTAAAGCGATAAAGAGTGAATTGCTATTCCATATAAAACCGAGTAAATCGAACCTATACGGTAAAAAGTCAAATCGAAACATTCACCTAAATAGAGTCATTTATCGCCCGATAAGCGTTTTAAAACCGCACTCTATTTCAAATTAATCGCTACGCAAACAATGAAACTTTCAAACCTACCAATATTACTGCAATCAGTAAAATATTCCAGTAATTGTAATAAACTTTATCAGATAAACAAATTATAATGTTTAAAGCGAATGTAAAGTAAGGTTGTAAAAAAAGTGCTCATCGCAACAAATCAACTATAAGCCTTAAAATTCAACCAAAAGTTCTATTATTAGAACATTCAATATAATTAATGAAAGCAGTATTCTTTCAAAATGTTAAACGTTGCACTTTTCTTAGGTAAAATTAATCGTAAAGTCTTGTTCAACGTCGGAGAATCGTTCTCTTTGAGGTCAATAGACTGACCAGACGAACACACATTCACTCGTATGGTAGCTCGATTTCTATCATATATATACAAGCTACGGTCGTATCGAGAGCTCGTCATTATACGTCGCGTTGCATAGGTTGCACGGGTATTAGCCCATACGCGACAGCGATATTAAAGTCGTTTTCAGCCGAGGGTCGTATCACGTTATATACACCCTGAAGTCAAGTTACCCATGAGCAACTGATAATACCAAGGGGAAAGGTAATCGATGGATAACACCGCAATATTCCCGTGATTATAACCAAACAACCTTATCATATTTTATTTCGATCATATTCTTTTTTTTAGGATTCTTTAATTTTTGCGGAATCAAGTTTTATTTTGTTGCGATTTTTTAGCACATATATGTATGCATTAGATTAATTTAATGAATTTCGATTAAAAAAAGCCTAAAAAATTGAATGCAATGCATAAAACGTAATACACACCCGCTTTCACCGATTGATGAACAGTAAAACCGAAATGACATCCGAGAAGGAGTACAATACAAGCAATGTATTGATAATATTGAATATTTATATATATATATTCGAATACAGGATAAATCGGAAATAATGAAAGAAAGTGATAAATATCGATAGATACGATTAATTTTAAAGACAATGAAACCTGTCAAATCGAGTTACCCAATTTATATGTATACTTGACACGATTTTTTTCTACCGTGCAAATCTTAAGGAGAAGCGTGTCGAGCATAAAACTATGTCGTTTCATGGACTGCATTCTAATTGTAAGAAAGACAAAGAGATAGAGACAGAGAGACTTGGTAGCGGTCAGTTCTTGGTTTTATACATCTGAACACGTATATATATATATATATATATATATATATATATAATTGTATATACGAAAAGTTCAACTTTTACTTTCGGTGTCGTCGTTTTCTCTTTTCGTCTCGGTGACTCCTTTTCCGCTTGGCGCATAATTTTTCGTTAATTGACTCGGTGAATTAAACTGAGATTGGATTGGGGAAAGCGTAATTTGGTAGCGGGCGCTCTCGGTGCGCGGTTTAAACTTCACGGAACGAGAGCTTTACCCAGTGTAACTCGAGTTATACTTTCTGTGATCTTGGTTTATTTTCATATATACTTCACTTTTGACCTTTGTTTAATTATACCTTCTTTTTTTTTCATTTGGTATACCTTAGATTGGACGAACTTTCACGAGTACGAGAATGAAATATTGCGTCAATTATAAACTTATAAATTGCTTACTTATAAAGCTTGATCGAGTTCGTTAAACTACTATTTTAATGCGATACACGCAAAATCTGTAATTATTTCATAATAAAAAAAATGAATAACCGGTTAAAAATCATTGAATATAATCTGTATAAATCAAAAGGGAAAACCATATCTATGATATCTAAATATCTATCTCTATGTATAATAAACCTTGCTCAGTTTTGCAGGCACAACCCCGACGTATCTCTTTATCCATTGTTTATAAGATCATGATAAAGGTTCTCAATATTTATCGTGTTCTATCCCAGACGACTTGCACGGCCAAGCTTTATACACTCTTACTTATCATTTCCGGGAATTAACCGTGGCAATTCAAAAACCGCTTCTTTCCGCCAATTGACGAGATTAGCGTACGGGGCGCGACTAATTGTTATCGCGGTGAATTGAATTATACGTTGGATTATATCGTTAACTTTTCAACCTGGTGTATATCATTAATAATTTTAATATTATAATAGTCATTGATCCTTTTCTTTTTTATTTATCGACACGTGGGAAAAGTGTTTGATGCACGGTGTTGTTATGGTGCTCCGAGCTAATTTATTCGCGTATTAATTTATGCACGCGGAGAAAATTATTATTTTTTTTATTATTATTAGAATATATGAGCTTTATATTAAGGTAAAGTTGATTGTTAATTAAAAAAATAATTTATTTAAAATTGTTTGAAGAAAAGTTGGTCTATCTAATTATTGTCAGCATGATTTAGCTTATATACGTATTATGAATAAGTGCTTAATACAAAGATTAAGAAGTCACGATAAAAATGAATTTTATTTTAATTCGTCTATACGTGAGTTCAAGTTTCGTATTAAAGTTTAAACAGAAAAGATCGTCGTTATTGAGATTAATTGCACTTTAATTATACATCTAAAGTTTGCATCAATAAAATTAGTTGAATAATCTTTATATGATTACATTTTATCACAAATAACATATATTTTACAAGTTACATACGATTTTTGCAATTTGATACTTTTGTACATAATTTATATAATTATTACAAGTACAGAAGAAAGCTAACACGTATATTAAAAAAAAAAACTTAACCTCTTGCAGTTAAAATTTCACTGAATAAATAATAGTTGCTTAACTTTCTTTATGTTACATCGTAAAAGAAAAAAAAATATTAAATTAAAAAGGAAAACTTTGTCGGTTTATAATTCCAGACGAACAATTTCTGCTGCGTCTATATATATATATATATATATATATTCGAATAATTTGCATATTTCCAATTTTCCGCGACATATTTTTAAGAGCACTTCACGGATATAAGTTTAACTCTTCTTATAATTCGTTATTTTGATCGCGTGCTGCATTGTTTTCGAGGTTCGATGTATATATAGGTATAGAGACAGTACAAATAAATTTTCCGAGCGTACATAAAGTAACTAGATGTGTTCGCATTAGAATCTCATGGGTGTGTATCCTATCCTCTCTTTCTCTCTCTTCTCTCTCTCTCTCTCTCTCTCTCTGTCTCTCGGTGTCTGCATTATTCTTCCGACGAGCGGTGGCAGCTGATTTGTTGATTCCGCTTCCGGCTTAACAATGCGGAATGATAATTGGCCATTGAGCTCTGGCGCGGCAAGCAGGAAGTACAGCGATCGACTCTCAATAACCCCGCGACGAATAACCTAATTCGCGAGGATGCAAACAAAATAACGCGTGTCCTCCTTTACACATACTTATTCATTCTTTATTATATTTTTGCATATTTTTAATACATTTTATTTTTTCATCCATTTGTTAATAAAAAATAATGTTTTTTTTTCTTCAATTCGTGTTATAATTCGTGTAAATAAAGTATAAAGTGAAGTAAACATGTAAACTCTACTTTCCTTATCACTTAATAGTTGCATTGTTCATGTTCAACCTCATTTACACTACAATTTTACGCAAGTATTTCACGATAAGACGTATATTTGTACAATTATTAAAAATGACCCATTTAACAAAAAAGAATGGATGTTTTATAAAAAAAAAAAGATAGAAGTAAAACACTTTCAATCTTGAAGCAATTACATTTTTGCAACGTTATTCATTTAAATATATGTACAGTGTGTAATTAAACGAAAGGAAATACGGAAATGTGTAACACATTATGGGGATTCCCTCATTTATTTGACTATACAGTCATGCATTGAGTTAACTCGGTTACCCGTATAATCAAGGCATTCATGAACCTTGTAAAATCGCCATAAATTGCGGAATAGCTTTAAAAATACATCGTACAAGTAACGTAAATACTTACTTACAATTTTCAGCTCGAAAGATTTCGAACACAATCAGGTGATTTATAAAGTTTATACGTACTTTTTATTTACAATAATTCGTGTGTACTCGAAAAATTTAAAACATTCGAACGATCATTTTAAAATTAAATTGTGTAATATAAATTTGTGTGCCCGTTATCGATAATGAAAGTCGCAGATTTTCCTCAAATTTTTTTTGAATAATAATTTATATTGAATTTTAAATAACCAACCTGCTGTAATATCCAATTGTCATATGTGCGAAATAAATAAATCGTTCTTAGAAGAAAGATCAAACCTCGTGTATGTAATAGAAATGTAATGGAAATTAAAATATCCAATATATAAATTATAATCACTAAGATATTCAAATTTGAATGTGCATCACTTGCATTAATAAAAATAACTTCCTGCAGCCAGCATTTGACAAAAGCAAAAACAATTGGTTGAAACTCCGAGCCTTCCGCAATTTATGGATTTACACAGGTCTTCTTATACGAACGTACATAAGGAAGACGCTGAAGCAAAGAAAATAATGGAGTGTCGAAATACGCGAGACGCCTCTTCTTCCGATTACGTACATTGCACTATAACTTTGAATTGAGCGATTTTTTAAAATTGAAATATTTTGAAAGATATTTACATAATCGAGTACGTTGCTCTCGGACTTTTTTCTTTTTGCGTAAACATCCTGTCTTTGTATTCCTATCGGTTTAAATTGTATAGAAAGAAAATTATTAAAGATAATATCAAGATTATTAATTCTTCTTCTTTACAATAGATCATCGATCTAAAACTTTATTTTTTTATAAAAATGCATATGACTGTTTTTATCGACTAACAAGAAATGTATTGAATAAATTAGTTTTTTTTATCAAAAAAATGATATGGCAACTGAAAAAATAACCAATTGGATCATTTGACTATTTAACATGCTGGGAATGTCCAGTTTCAATTTTCCAGTTGCTTCTAAATACATGCCGACCATTTATAAAATTCGCCAATTTTCAAAATGCACATAGATGAAATAATTCGATCCGAAGGTCACAAAGGTACTAAGACAATGAAATTTCCGCTTCCCTCAAAACGATCGCTTCAACAAGCATAAGGAAGACGACATCGCGTGTGAAAACCTGTTGGACGATTGTACAATCGGCCTTCCGGTCGGGCGTAGCCTGATACCAGTACGACTTGATTATATGTTCGATGGTTAAACTGTCCGATGAACGATAACAAAACTGTGAAATTTAGATTATGCGTTTGAGTGACACGTAATATTTCGGATAATAAGGAAACGATTATTTTTAGTAGGTGAAAAGTTAGTGTGTGTAAAACGAAGATAGTAAATTTCATTTTCTTTTAAGTTTATTTGTTATCTTATATAAAAATAACTTTATTTTTCATTATTCGAATAAAAAATACTTGAAGTGTAATGGATCTGAATAATCTCATTAATCAAAACTTAATCTTTTGCTATATGGAGAAGGAAATAAAGAAATAGTTGATGCATCTCGAAAATCAAGGTTACTATTAATAGTCATTAAATGTTACTTATATCACATAATAATTTCGTAATATATGCAATTTTCTTACAAAATATATAATTAATAAACTATAATTTAATTTCTTACAAATCACTCAGTACACCTAATAATTAATATTTCAAAACTAAAAAAAAAACATGTACAATTCAACTTCCCACTAAGAAAAGAATCTCGAAGCAGCATCTCTGGGAATTCCAATATCAATCTTATCCACATAGAGTACTGTTAAAATTCTAAAAAAACAAGCGTCGTAACGATGTAAAACTTAGAAGATCGTGTGTATCCACCAATCGACAGGATCGACCAACCAGTTTTTTTTTTCTATATCGTATATATACGGCCCTAAGAGGTTAAAAGCGTCCAATGACCGCCGAAAAATCTGAACCTTATAGTCGTAAAGAGGGACACGCCACACCTTTCTCCCCTTGTTGCTTTTACGAACTTATCGAGAGACGCACAATGTACACCGTTATTTATGCGAATACGCATACACACGAGATTCTATAGCGGTAAACGTAGATCTTGGTTATCTCTTTTTTTCCTTTTTTCTCTCTCTCTCCATGTTGGGTATATATGGATCAAACTTTTTTGGGTCTTTTCCTCCGATATGTATATCTACATATATCGCACGACCTTCGAAAATTTGTGTAATGACCCACTTTTTGCACGCACCATCACGCGGAATTTGTGGTGGACAGGTTTTTTTTTGTTCGGAATACCGCAGGTAAATTATTACAGAATTGTGAATTTTAATTAATTTTTTGTTCTTTTAGGAATGGGATATAAATTTAGATGTTGTAATACATCTGGTAAACAATGGAAATAGTTATGTAATTATTAAGATGAGAAATTTTTTAATTATCACGTATTGTTTACTAATGATGATAGATTACTGAAGTAGAAGTCATTATAAGTAATAAATAAAAACATTAGTGTAGAAAAAAAAATGATACATTATTAAATTTTGTTTAAGTATATTATACAAAAATTAAACGTTGAGACTATATATAACGTTAAACTCTACCCTACTAGAAATTCAACATTTAAAGGTTAAATAAAACTCTAATTTTGCCATTTATTGGGCATTTAATTAGGTATTTTATGTCACTTGGCAATTTTTGGCTTAAAATACGTTACATTTATGATCAGATTTCTACTAGGGTATTGTAAGTTTGTTTCAAATGCGCGTAACGATGACAAATTTAAATGAAACCCAATCACTTAATGTACAAAGTGACAAATAATTGTGCGCTTGTCACAAATAAAATTAGCGAATCTATAAGATAATTTAAATGTAGTTCTATATACCTAGACGTACGCATAAAATTTCCAAGAGCACAGGATGGTGAGCACGAGTAGTAACATGCCTATATTCGATCAATGGTGAACCGATTGTTTCGTTATCTCGAGACAGACACGTGCGAGTCATCTACGCAGATTTGCATAACATTGAAGAAAAATTAGCTTCGAACGATGCGCTACTTGCAATTATAGAGTAATTCAAAATTGTAGTAACCGAGTAAAACTTCACAGGTGCAAAATATATAATTTTAACATGTTCAAGTGGTACTCGATCAACGTGGAAGGATTTCAATGGTGTAATCAGATTTTATAATCATTGAAGGATGATCGTAAGGTAATCACTTCGATGATACCAGTTTTTATAATTTATAGATTTTCGAATAAGATAAAGTATAGATCTGTACAATTTTAATGATATAACTTTTACCTAAAGGCGTATATTATTTGGATCATTTTCATACATGCCTCGTTAAGATTAAAAAAAAGCTAAATAATAGAAGACAGTACTTTCAAATTTCTTTTGAAGAAAAATAAAATTTTTTCTTTATCATTTACAATTTGAATATATAGGCAGTGCAATAATATTTATGTAAATTCACTGCGCGGAGACATCAGTCATTCAAGTATAATTTATTACTGACTCATTGTCAATATTTTTCTTTTTTTTTTGATAAATTGCATTCTTGATATTTATATTATATGCACATATATATAAAACTTGAAATAACGCAACACCTAAATTTTTTGCATACAAAACAATATAATAAAAAATAATTGTATAAACAGTTATTTATTATTTATGCAATTTTTATTTAACTACCATGTATAACCACCACAATTGGATACATACATGTATATACGCAGGCGCATATATGATATATGAAAAGTATGTAAATAAAATAAAGCTTTTCACTGCGTTTACGAGAGACATTAACTACACATATTAAACACAATAAAAGAAATATATAATCCAATAAAAATCGTTTGACAATCGAAATATGATAATAAAACATCTCGTTCTTATTGAAAATTCGACCATTGAAAAAGAAAAGTCCCCTTTTAGCAATACCTTTTAATAAGAGTCGAAAAATGGTCAATAATATACTCTATATATATTCGAAAGCATATAAAGTGTGTGGAAAAGTGCGCGTAAAGTTGCGTAGTCCGCGGTTTATTGCTCATCTTAGTAAGTAACTCCGGGGTTCGTTCCCCATTAAACTTGCACCATGAAACTCTGCGGAAAAAAAAAACGATGGAGAGGGAGAGAAAGATAGAAAGACGGATACCCTCATTAATAACTGCGTGAAAAATTGGTTTTTACGAGGCCGCGGTTTATTTTGAATTGGGAGATTTCTTCTTCTCTCTTATACTTTTTCTTTCGTGAATAAGGGACGAATTTTCATCTCTATGCACCTAAGAATTATATAGGACTATTATTAGTGCAATTGCGAAACAAAATTACTAGCTTTAAATTTACGTAAGATATAATTTTTTTTTTTCCTTTTTTTTTCTCTTTGTACTTTACGGTTTTATCGCGTTATGGATACACAGTATTCCAAAGTGGGATGTTCGAGTCAAGATAATTTAATTGGATCTTGTATAATTTTGTTTTTTATGTTTTTTTTAGAGTACTTGAATTTCTTGCAAGTAGATTTTCTGGAGTTACATTAAATATGTATTAAAAAATTAGATCTTACCACTGTTCTTACCTTGGAATAAATTAATTTTTTTACATTTTTATATCACAGTACTGTTTGCGTTACTGCAATTAGGTGTATATGCTACCTTTATATGAATTTATTAAAAATAAATATTAAATTTTACGTTTTCATTCACATTTAAATTTAATCTGTACTTCAATTTTTATTGCTCGATCGTACAGTAGCGACGTAAAAATACAAGGACAATTATTAATTCTATTATAAATTATTATTATTTTAATAAATATTGTTAACCCTCGCATTCACGCTATCAAATAAAAAACTGTGTAAAAGTGCGTAAGTATAATAAGTCCATTTAAGTTCTCAAAGATAATATAAAAAATGTAGAATTAGAGATAGAAAAAGGAACAAGTACATGTTACATCCTTCGAGAGTATATTATTTATTTTTTTTTTCTAACGTGAAAGCGTAAAATGACGAAGGTCAGACAAAGTTCATTACAATGATAGTCACGTTTAGATGTAAAACATCAATAATTTGAATTTCTTAAGAGTATAGTTGAGCAGAAATTTTCAAGGATATAATTCTGCGTAACTCGATAAAACGTGTCAAAATATTTTTTTCTTTTACATGACAAACAATTAATCAATCTACGTGACAAACTGTCAAAGAAAATTGCAGTGTTTATACTTGTGAGAATGTTAAATAATTGTATTCCATTAAAAAAATATTTGAATTACCATTGTAAACAAATAATATCGATAAATAAAATTGTTCATCGGTTCTAGTGTAAACAAAAATTGTTACGCTCCCCTTTTTTAAACTAACGCGATATATTTTTCGGAACATGAATGCCGGGATAAAAACGCATGATATTTGAGGCGTGCGTTGAACTCACGCAACTTTTCTGGTTAAGAATAATAATGTGCATCAATTAATAAATACGTAACGAACGAATATCAACCCACCTCCGATCGAGAATCAGTGCAACTGAAGAAGCCAAAAAGAAGAAACGGAAAATTAATAAACTCTGTATCGATGTAAATCTTGGTAAAACAATAAATTTAATATAACAATTAACAAATATTTAATTGTTTATTTTAATAACACCGAAATACCGATACACCGAATTTGTAAACCACCAGTTTTCATTACAACGCACGAAATATTAATTTTCGTCTAATCCTCGACCATACATTCCAAATTTTCCAATTAATTTTCTCTCCCCGTAGGTGGATATACACGTATACATATATATATATACGTAAAACACAATCAATCCCCTTTCAATATGTAATCAAAATTCCCAATCGAAATTAAACGATATTATACATCTTAGAGAATGAACTAATCATTCGGCACAGGTCAGATAGTAAATGTACCGCGGTGGTTACCTTGATATATATATGTATCAACACATGGACGCGCGCAGCGTACACTCACGCGTATACATATACATATCTACGTGCATGTGCACCATAAATGACGCAATCGAATCAATTGGCCGCGTGCAACTTTTGCCTTCGGTATGCCGCCGAATAACCGTGTTATCGTATATATATAATATAAGTATATACAAAGGAAGGGCGAAATCCCTCGAGTAGAATAAAGAAATCGTGATGCATCTAACAAGTTCGTGCCAATCGCGAATCTTCCCACGAAGGAAAACGTATATTATGCATCTCTCGCCGGGTGCTCCGTTAAAATTTACGAATTGGCGTATCTACACACACACACACACACGCGCGCGCGGAAACCTAATCCATTGTTGTGGGGTTAAGATTTCGTTTCGACATATCAAGATATACACTGCCTTAGATTTATCAATTTGCATAATTTTAAATTCGTTAAGTGGTATCTCTGTTTTATTTTGGCACTTATATTTCTGAGAAATCTTTCACATAATAGAAAATTTGTTATGATAATTTTTTTAGTGACGATATGAAAATTAATATAATAAATAAAATTAAGTGAAAATTTAAATAAACTACTTCTTGATAAAGAGTATTTTATATACAGTTACATTTTTGTATTGCGTTAAGGAATCGTTCTTTTATACTTCTACACGTTTAACTATGTCGACACATTTGTTAGATAACAATTGGAAAAATAAATGTTAATTAAAAATATATAACGTTACATTTAAAATTTGTAAACAGTCGTTTCCTTCAAGATGTATGCATGTGTGCCTCGTTACCAAATGCAAATACATATATGCGCGTAATGTACAAAAATGTACGAAAATTCAATAAAAAAAAGCGAGATGTAATTTTTTTTTTATTTTTGTACATAAATGTAGCTCTATGTAAATAACTAATAGTTCGAAAGTGTATCAAGGTTTTATTTATTACTAAGCAATTAACTATCGTTGGTAATAAGAATAACTGAAGATTCATAACAATATTCTATTTTTAATCTTAGAAAATACGTATCACGTGGTTATTGTAATAGTCTTAAAAGATACATACATATAAAAAGCTTGTCTATTATATTTTCAAGTATCAATAAAAATGTATATTTATATTTTAAAAATAAACATTAGAAATTGTAGCTGCATTGAAAGTATAATTATTTATATCATAAACAATTAAAATTGTGACTTTGCAAGATCGCGTATATATCGTACATATAATTGTTTGAGAAGATAATTCAAATCTCTGTAAAGACTAATTACACAATTATAAATCGAAGTTAAACTTTCTCTCGGAGTCGCAAAAAGTATGTGTACTATATAGAATAAAGAAGTTCAGTTAGATGGCACAAAAATTTTCAGTCACAGCAAATACTATAAACGTTTTAACGAGTCGATGTTGTGTAAAGAGGTGTTATTGAGATTTGTGGATAAAAATGCTCGAGCGCAATCAATCTGTTAAAAGAAAAAAAAATCTGTTTGACAAAGCATTACCTCAATAAAAATTAGTATCCACTTGTGTGCGCAAACACAATGTTCTGAAACGGGTATATATTTAAAATTTTGTAAAAGTCGTCGTGTTTGTGTATGTTGACGAAACGTAGATATATATATATATATAACTTGTGCTATTTTGTTTCCACTTGAATTACAAAATACATTATACATCTTAAAATATAAATGTCGTCGCAATATTTAATATACACCTCGAATTTTATTGCGTTAAGTGAATAATTTACAATATCCTTTTCGTAAAGTCAAAATTCCTAAATTTCAATTCACAGTCAAACGCAAACGAGAATATTATTTTTTTAAAAAGTAGAGGCATTATTTAAAATCTAAAAACTACGTGTACCCACACATGCATTATTATCATAATGAAAATCAACCCTTATAATACTCACTTGATAACGGTTTGTTTCATGCTGTTCGTCATCGTGCCGGTATATACTTAAAAATCCTTAGCAACACCACGGAGAAAAAGTAAATAAATAAATTCACTGGCACATATCACACTGTAATCTATATATATACACATATATACGAATATAGACCAATCGAACAATCAATCAGATTTGATGGTAAAAAAAGTGTGTTTAACAAAACACGAAATTTGAGGAAAAATCGGTCCGGACGAATCGGTTGGACTGTTGCTGCCGGACTGAAGGAGCGCGCGAGGTTCTCCTCGTATTTAAACGGGTTCTCCCTCTCGACGGTTTTCACTCTCTCTCTCTCTCTCTCTCTCTCTTTCTCATCTCTCCTTGTTGCGCCCCCGGCGCCTACTTCTCCCGCTTCTCTATACGGGACTATCTCCCTCTTGTTTCAAGTTAATAGGTGAGACGAAGGGATGTTCTTTCAACTTTGCAGGGGGCGTAAGTTTTTCGAAAGTTAAATTTCAATTTCGACTAGGTATACATATACGTATATATGTACATATTATACATGGACGAAATTGCTTCGAGATAGTTATAGTCGTAGATTTGTTGGGATCATGTTGTGATAATACTGGATGATTATTTTAAATACAGCCTTTTTTAATTATACATGGAGTTTGTGAAAAATGGGTTAGATTCTAGAACGGATGAAATTGTTTTTTTTTTTTGCTTATATATTCTCGGTGTTTATATAGGTATAGTTTATTGAAAATAAACAGAAACAAAGTATTGTGATATAATTTTATTACCTTAACAGAAAGCGTAAAATTAAAAATTTTTGATCTGGTATGTAACTAGGTATATTAAAAATATACGAAATAAAAGTATCTGTAACTTGAATATCACACATTTTTGAAAATTGTTTTTTAAGGCAACGTTGATTATGGCTCCCGGAGCGATTAATAAGAATGAAAGAAACAGACGAAAATTAAACAAATGAATTTATAAACGAAAAGAAACCGAATATAAATAATGCGGGGAAAAGGCAGGTTATGAAATTGAGTGCGGGTTTCTTAGACATGTTTTCTGCAAGCATTTTTTTTCTGCTTGATAAATAGATTTTCGTAGACGATGTGAGAAAACCCCGAAAAATTAATCGATTAGTAAGAATTAGATATTTTTACTATCAAGTTTATACTTTTTAACAATTTTTCATATCTATATACGAAATGTCTGTTAAATGTTTCTACCAGGGGAATACTGCAACATTATTAATTTTCTTATATCGAAAAATATAATGAGTATACAGCTTGTTAAGCACTAGGAGTTTCATTGTGTAATTTTATAATTTTAAGCCATTACCTTAATTGTTCTTTATCAATTATATAGTAAAAAAAATGGAAGTAAACTTTACGAAGAGAAAATTTCTTTTTTGCTGAGACGGTTACTACCCTCTTTAACTTATTTTTCTCTCTCTTATTACACTTGATGAAGCAAGCGGAAAGTTGTATCTATACACAATTAAAAGTGAACTTTCGATTCACAATTAACGATGTACTTTAACATAAAATTGTTATTAATTTTTCTATTTCGAAAAATATGAAGTATATAATACATTATTTTCACATTACGCGCATTTTACATTGCACGCTTAATTTTTATTTATATTTGTATAGTACATTAAACACCATATCTATTTACTATTAGCTATTTAATTTAATTAGATAAATTAATAATTTGATTAGATATTTAATAATTTAATACATATTACATCAAATGGTTCAACTATTAAATGTTTACGATTACGTAATTTTTTATGTGCGTATATATACATATGTATAGATAATTAAAATATTTATAATTTTCAGAGATGTATATTATATTACGTTAGTAAAAACTCAAGCCTATATATTACAATAAGATTTTTTACAAATCCCTTGTAGAATTACAGAAATTAAAATATAGATGTAAATTTTCTTTATTCATCCAATGTTTTTCAGTTTTTGAAAATAATTTAATTACTAGAATTATTTACATATGATGCTCTACAATTATGAATTTTTTAACGGAATACCCTAAACATTCGACACAATCAATAAAATATCACTCTAAGCCAGTTAAATGAAATAGAATATGATTTTCGTAATAGATAATATTTAGCTGTTAAGAATTGTTAAAATATTATTATAACACTACGTAGCTGTTTATTTTTAGTTCAAATATCATTATTTTGTAAGTTTTTATTCGTTATTTAATACTTTCAGCATTGTAGTAAAATAAATATTGCTGTTGACATAAGGTAAGGAAAAATGTAATAAGAGTTAAAAAAATAATTAATTAACTTATGCTTGCTAGATCTTTTCTATAAATTTTGATCTGGGCTTGTCTCTTAAACAGCACTTAAATTAGTCTATGCAGAAATTTATATATCATTTGACCTAAAGTGACATTAAGATTTCAAAATTTTTAAAAAATAATTAAAATTATATGAAAAACGTAATCCTTGGTACATTTTGACTTCAATATTTTTAAAAGAAAAAAAGAATATAAGTTAGAAGAATCTGAAGCAGTATTCGCAGGCATATAGCCATTAATTACGATCTAATAGAAAGTTTAACGCGGAAAGTTCATTAAACTTGTTTCTATATACATACATACATTTGCATAGATTTTTATTCTGTCTGCAATGATTTATTTATCTTATTAATCAATCAGTTGAATCTTCGGTGTTATATTTGGCATATTGAAATTTTCATTATACATTTATGTAAATATAATATAATAAAGGTATAATATAAAATGCATAATAGTTAAAATTATATTGCATGGTTATACTGTATACCCACGTTCACATTTGATTTCAAGGTTTTTGATAGAGTTTATAAGATTACACGTGTATATATAGTCGAATCAAAATTCCGATACTTTAACAAGCGTTTAATAAGGTATGATATTATAACGTAGAATATTATTGGTCGTATATATACGCGAGAAAATTTTTGTAAATCTTGTAATATATGTCGATTTAAACGCTTTCGAAGATAAATGATGAAAATGGAAAGTTTGTATTAAGTACATGTATAGGTGAATTTATTATATGTTAAAATCAATCTTTTATCATAAGTATACCTATGTATACAAGATGAGCTAGATGTTTACAATCTCAAAATATAAAAAAAATGAAAAATTGATTTGCATAAGAATGTAGAAAATATATTTATAAATAGTGTAACTCCCTATTCATATAACATATAATCAACGAAGCGATTTAATTGTAAAAACGAAATAACGATAAACTTTACAATACTGAATAAAGTCGATACTTGCTTCTTCGTTTAACTGAAAATCTATAAACTGCATTTAAAAAAAAAACCAATCAAGTTTCACGTCAAATCAAACGACTACAACCAACCTAAAACCTTCAATAAATGTCAAGTATCGTCCACTTTGATATATAAAAAAAATATTTACCGCGCAGTTCAACCTGTCCTATATATATACACACGTAGAATTGCAAAGGACACCCGCGAAAATCCTTGGTTTATCAGTATATCGCGTCGAAACATCCGATATCGATCAGAAACGCGACCGACATTCACTAAGAGAGAGAAAGAGTGAGAGATAGAGATTGTCGACCCGCGGTAAGTTTTCTGGCCTCCGTTCCAAAGCGAACGCGTGTACGCAGAATTGCAGAGTATATAGTGACCGATCAAATCACGCTGCTTCGAGATTAGACGGTGCTAAGACAAGAAGTATATCAAACGTGTACATATATATATAGTATATGAATGTACATTTGAAAGTTGAGGGTTGATTGAATTGTATTGAAAGTTTAAGAATTTAGATAGTTGAAATATCACATATTTATTTCGCATATATAGATTAAATGTACTAATGTATAATGAAAGACTCTTTCTCTCTCGTTAACGAAAATTATATGTACCCAATAACCCAAAGTCCTTTACGAAACATTTGTAATGCAAACGTGTACTAATGCAAAATAAAATTATTACATTTCTCTTCTCCGTAAAATCCCTAATCTATTTTACCTCTGTACCTTACCCTGTATAGTAATAAAGTCATTTGTATATTCATGGTTAAAGAGAATAGAGGTTGCCCACAAAAGGAGAATACCGAGGAGGTACGTCTTCGACGCGTTGTTTCGGATTCGTTCGCCATTTACCTTAATTAGAAAACCATTAGACATCATTTGATCGATTTGTGTCTTTTAAAATGTAGATTGCACTTTAGGTATATACTATATACATACGTGTGTATCTATATATAAATCTTTTGAACGGTAATTAAATGCAGTATAGACAAAATGAGTTTACGTACTATTTATATATAAATAGTTTTATGGTTATATTTTCAGTACGCTGTATATACAATAATTTTTAATTATTTTTTAATCGTTGTAATATATATCATCGTTTCGTTTTGCAGTAACATCAGTGGTGTTTTTATTTCATATACGTAATTTTTCTATAAATCATTGTTAAATATATATTAACACAGAAGCCTATATTTTCACAAAAAGCATTATAGATAAACCTTAATTCGATAATTATAAAAAAAATATAAAAAAATAAAGTGGAATAAGTGCTACATAAAGTTTACATATATATGCAATATATGTCTAGCTTGTACACACGTGTGTGTGTGTGTATGTGTATACATTAAAACCCATATACGAGAGAAATGAAAAGGATGTTAAAACAGAAAATTGAGCGTGCGCCGGCGTTCATTAAAAGCGACTTTTACTTACTTTAAATGACATCTTTACATCAAGTAATATCTTAACCCTTGTCGCGCACACATACACACACACACTATGCTAATTATATTCATTGGTGAAATCGTGTTAACTGCTTATGTAGAACGAGATTATGGATTTTTATTATTTATTTATTTTTAATATATATCCCTCCCTAATACTGATTAAATAACTCAATGTATAATTATCATTGTGTTTAAAAAAAAATTTACATATTAGCAACACGTACAATATATATATTTGTTTTTAACTATACAAAATAGAATAAAAATATATGCGTGTATACCCAAAAACTTTCGAGTAACGCGGATGTTTACGAAAAAATAACATTGTATATACACCGATAAACGTGTATACACGCTACAGTTGTACGTATATATGTAATAATAAAAGGAAATTTAAACGCATTGAGCAATTTGGTATTGTCGTTTTGCGACGCGAGTATATGTAACGAAAACATCGAGCAAACAATAATGCCTGGTTTAAACGACGATTAATCGAGCAATGATACGATTTGATCTTGCGCTTTACAAATGCAAATGTATATACGATTGATATATTGGATGACACGTGAAATGACCACGTGAGCTATGTGTCTTGTGCTATTCGTATATATATATAGACATGTATATATTGCATATTGATAGTCATTTACTTCTAATGTAACCGCGGAACCAAGGCGACATTGAACTTGTCGGTATTTGTAATAAAAATAACAATCCCGTTTACGATTTGTTCAATATAAAATTTTACATTTATAGATCGATTGATTATTCGTGATTGTATGAAAATAAATTAGTTTATTCTTTTATAAACTAATAAAGAACTGATAACAAATCCTTCAACAGATAGGATTAAATACTGTAGATGCGATTGTAAAAAATATAGAATTTATAATTCGTTATTATATGGAGAACTGCGCGATGAACGTGGTTCATAAATATTTTTGTAAATACGAACGAAAATTAATTTATACATTTATTTTTACGTACAAAACGTTAAATTATATATATAATAATCTTAAATATTTGACATATACATGTATATGAATCTTGACAATAATAGAAATTAAATGTGATATATTACAGATACTACATAAAATTATATAGACAAGCGTTCTCCTAAATCATTTCAATAAGTTCGAACGTATATAGAGGGAAAGAAACTATTATTGAGATTTTAATCCCAAGGTAGGCATAAAAGATTTTTCAATTTGAATCTGTGCACCACACCATGAATTGCGAGTACCGAAACCTGGCAAAGTGTTAAAGATATTCTCTCTAATACTTTGCGATTAAATCTGTTATGAACTTTATTCGGAATTTGATGATTAGCGCCCGCGAGCGCGAGAAACCCTTTCAATCGAGAAACTCTCACGTTCTCCTTTATTCACATGCGTGTTAGAAAACGATGATCTTCTTGCGCTTGAATTTATTGAACACATGTGCGATCGTAAACATTGTTGAACAAGAAATTGAGTTACTTTAATTTTATTGTAATTCAAAATTCGATAATTTTAATAAAATGATGATTTGTCTATAGGTCAATATAATTAAATAAACAATATAATTATACCTTTATAACAAATGACTGCATATATATTGATTAATCAATGAAAAATCACTTTGATTATCAAGTGATTTAGTAGACCATGCATTTTATTTAGTCTAGTTGGATTCGTTTTCGATTTTGATGAATAACTAACCAATTTATTTATTTAGCGACGTTTCGATGGATATCCTCCATCCTCATCAGGCTATACCTTTTATTAATGATATTACATTAACATTTTTAACAAACATCTTTTTATACATATAACATCTTCTAATTAATATTACTATATATCAAACAAGTTACTTGCTATTGCGTCATTATTAAAAAATTTATAACTTATAATAGCATCTCTGATGCGTCGCTCTATAATTGAAAACAAAACACTTTAATTGAATTACATACGTTGTACAAAAAAAAATGGTTAAATCACAATGAACAATAATTAAAAATGCACTTTTCCTTCATTCTATTTTAACTATAAACATTTCGCACATGATATAAGTATCTTAAGATATTATTAAGATTAAATTCAATTCAAAATCGATGAAAGTTTCAGTTAAGCTAAAAGCCCATCATCCATTCAATATCTTAAAATGATATCAAAGATGAAAGTTAATTAAAAAAATTCGTACACCTTCATATATACATACATATGTATATGATTATTACGTCGCAACGATGTCAGTTTTGTGTTTAAGGTAAAAATCAGCTTTCAAATAACACGTATACAAAAGTCTACTTACACTTCCCGTATTACCTGTGCTTTCTTTTTTCTCCATTTTCGGAGATAGAAAAAAGAAAATTATGTCATCGAGTTGTACTAGATTAATTGAAAATTTATGTATTACTTTGTACTAGCACGCTTTTATAATTAATTGTTTGTATCACAATTTTTTTTATACAAAAACAATATTTTCTAAAAATATAAAAAATCAATTTAAATGTAATATATGGATATTACTTTTAAATATTCTATTCGTGTTTTTGCGCTGTAAAAGAAAATTATTAATATTCGGATTTTTATACATATATAAGTAGATAAAATTAATAATTAACGAGAATGCCTAATATACTTTTGTGACTAAAGTTGCTGATATAAAATAGCTTTTGTAAAAAAAAATATAGAGTTGCTTTAAAATTGCGTGGAAATGTAGGATGAAATCGCCTACGTTGTAAACATGTAACGAGATAATTTTCATGCAAGATACTTGCAAATAGATATTTGATTCTTCACATTGAAAGAAGCGTATTAGTTTAATTTACAATTGAACGACTGTAAAATGGAAAATTAGTACATTAAAAAAATAGGTAATAAAAAATAAAAATATATAAGATAATATTTAATATATAATTTTGTACAAAGTTAGAATCTAGATGTCTAAACGCAAATCCTGAAAGTGCGTAAATATAAAATCTTAGTTTATTATTGACAATATATAAAACTTATTATAACGTAAGCCGTCTAGTAATTGTTACAACATATACTCATAAAACCGTATAGATGCATGTTCCAATTTTATTAGACAATTACTTACTTGGTTTTGATGGTTTAAAAATATTTATCTATCATTGTAACCTGAATTGACGTTTGCGAACAATAAATAAAGAGTTATTACAAGACATTACATTTTTATGATTTAATGGTTATATTTTTATGGTTATAAAGAAGTTTTTTATTGCTTGATTATTTTTTAATTTTGTCAAGTCAACTTTCCATTTGACACTGTTATCAATAAATCAACGCATTTCACTATGATCTTTTAAATTTTTATAACAATCTGCTTAACACATTTTAAATATATATATACACGATAGAAGCACATGTATACATTATATTGTAATCGCGGTAAATTTAAAAAAAACGTTGAAATACATGCAAGTAAAATTTCACTTTAACGACCGAGAGATTTTATAATAAAGTTTTTTTTTCTACTTATATAATATTTAGGTTAATAATACTAGTGTCATAAAAGTATTTACACCTAGGGAAATTAGTGTGCCTTTTTTCTACGAAAAACAATGATTATAGAAAACAAAAAGAGGGAGACCTTTCGCTTGACGATGCACGAAGGTTTTCATTCGCGCTTGACGCACATCACGACTGAGAGTAGAACTACTGCACGTAACCTTGAAGTATCGGTGTTAAACCGAAGCTATAAGTTATATGGTGATAAGCGATTTTCTCGCGATCGAGAGGTCGGCGAACCGAGTCGGACAAGGCGAAGTGTGTCAGTGTTAACGAATGTAAAGTATATGGAAAAGAGAAAAATGTGAATAAAGATTTAGTAAAAAAAAAAAAAGAATGGGCAAGTATAGAAGATCATGAAAATGCAGTTATTTAAGTTAATGAGTTGTTTGAGTTAAATGCTCGATATTTATTGTAAAAGTACTATTTTTTTTAATAGCTTCTATTTTACGAATTTAATTATATTACAATTATTGCGCGGAACGTATAGTAACGTAAGTTTTATAAGATGAAGAATACGTGTAATATACAAATCTATGAATTTTAAAATAACTTGGAACATAAGCAATATTGAAAAAAAATGTGTGTTAAAATACAATATTATGAACTTCCTAATACGTTTCAAGGACGAACCAAAAATTTATTTAATTTTCTTTCAGTTATAATATTTTTTTAACCAAACATAAATTACAATGTCAATTATATAATTGCTTAATTTTTCACGTTTAAAATAAAAAAAAAGAAGAAGCACGACACAGCTCGACACAGCACACACATATTTTACAGCACGATCTGTGCGGAGTTAAAATCTGCATATTCTCTCGTTATTCACTGTGTAACTTTGCATAAGGACAGTCTCTTCATCGAGACGACAATAAAAGAAAATCACGCCGATAAAAAAATCTTTACACATAATTCATTGCAAAAAATTGATGGTATAACTGTAAGCAATTTTCTCACCTGGTTCTTTGTCATTACCTATATATTTATGCATAGATCAGTGATACAAAGGTATACCATATATCCACTTAATTACCTGAACATAATGAATTTAACGAGTGGATAATTTAAAAAGTATGAAATAAATATCCAAAGGATTGTGTATAAACGGTATATAGATGAACGTTACATCGAAAAAACTAGTTCTTCCGATTGTTTACTTTGGAACTTGCGATTTCAAAGTGGGGATGAACTAGATCACTGGATGCTTGTCTACATTTTTTTCCTTCTTCTGCCTTTCGGTTATATTCCGATAATAAGGACAGATGCGGAGATCCAATTTTCGTCAATAATAAAACGTACAAGCCTGGACGTTGACTCGTCGTCTAAAACGTGAAAGTGTTTTTTTTATCTCTTAAATTTGTTTGGACACGATGTATATTTACGTACACGTATATTTAATAAATGTGGTTTGGCAGATAAAGTTAATTTAGATAAAGTGCATGCTGCTATATATATATGCATACTTTTTCCACTGAAATTTGTTCAAGGAGATGTTTTTATTGCGAGTGCTATATGAACTTTTTACTAATATGTTAGAGATTGATATATCGATTGTAAAGAAATTGATTTTTTACATTTGTGTATTGATAATGTATAATACTTTCTTTAACGTATATTTAACTATATGTTGAATATAAACCATTTCAAAACAAATTACCTCGTGAAAATATATTAATATTCTCGATATTACAATTATGTAATATACAATTGATTCAAACTATCGAGAATATATATTTTTAACACTAAAAATTGTATATCTAGTTTTAAAGATAATCATATAAAAAATCTCATCGAAAATTAGCAAATTGAAATGCTAAATTAATATTGTAATTGGAAATCAGGTCAAAAATACTTATGGTTATATTTGCAAAGTTAATATTTGCATTCAAGTTCATTAACACGCTTAACCGGTTTATTAAACGATTCACTAATGATGAGTATTCGGTCAGAGTCAAGTTTCATCATTCAATCGAGTTTAATGTGTCAAGATTAAGATTTCAATTTTCATCGCGAATTTAGAAACAGCACGCGAAGACAATTCGCAACTTTTGTAATTTTATCTTTACGACGGATCGGTTAATAGAAGATTAATATGTAATAATTATGTAAATGCATTTTTTGTTTTCATTAATAATTTCATTATTTAATCATAATATATAAATAGATGAGCAAATGATTATATTTTAATTGATTTAATAAATAATTAATTATACGGTATGCAAATATAAGGATAATATTTATAATGGATTGGAAAACGAGTGTTCGAAATAAATCAATATAAACGATTATTTTTGTCTGATCTGTTGAGAAAACCTAAGACGGAATATGTACCGTATATATAAAGTCTACACTATAACCTTACAGTCGAAGTTCATCATTATAGTACCGTTATATAACCGCGGGTTTTACTATCAGATCTTCAAATCGAGTAATAAACGACCTAGTCGTAGAATCGATTTAAGAAATTTATTATTTTTTTCCTTAATTTCAACACAAATTAAACACGTTATTCACAAAAATTCATTATCGTAAAATAGTATGATATTATAACAATGTATCTAAGCTACTTTTTATTTTTACCAGTTTCATGTATAAAATTAATGTTGTGCTATATTCATTGAGTAAACAACATAATTCGATATTGATGAACTCAAAATGATTTACTTTAATATACTCTATGCTAAAGAATATTGTGTAATGATAATAGTTATTTTTAAAAGAGTATATATGAACATAATATAATAGAAGAAAGTGCGACATGTCAGAGGTACTATACGAATAGTTTTAAATTTTATTCTAAAATGACGAGTAGTAATGTTTGTGGAGCATATAGAATTTTCATCGGTATGTCGAAATGTAAAATAAATTGAATCGTTATTAATTCATCGATATCGATAATAAATACCCATGCAAAATAATATAACTACGTGGACGACATAAATAATATATTAATATAAACAATTACATAATATTAACAAATATCTAAACAAATATATTGATTTAAATCTCTGTAATTTTCCTTTTTCATATATAACAAAACAAAGTCAAATGTCTATATAAAAAAATAATAACTGTTTAATTATAAATAAATTGATTTGATTCGTATGTTCGATTTTCAGGCTAATGATTAATCGATTAACGACATTTAAAACCTACACTAACTAGATCTACAAAAATCACGTATATTATATACAATTGAAAAGTATGCTTTCCCAGTTATAAAAATTTGGATTTGTTACATAAATTGAACAGTTTTTCATCGGCGAAAAGAATAAAACGATTTTATCAAGTGGTCAAATCAACTTTTGACATTAAAAGATATATATACCCAGTCTATAGAAATCATTAGTGACGATTGACGCAGAATAATTAACAATGAAGTATGAGCAATTGATTTTATATACCTGCATCGCATCGGCCACAGCGTATTATCAGCAAACTTCGATTCACTTTCGTTCTTATAATACGACCAATCGATCTTTCGCTTTCGCCTTTCGCGTCGCCCAGCAGCTTTTATGATTGACAGCGTTCTTAATTCGGTCCACTGTAGCGTTATTTTTGAGATTTCTGTCTTGATTTGACGTGTGTGTATATATAGGCATAAGTTTTCCTTTCGCTGGTATATAAAAACATTTTATTTCTATACTATTGACTTAAACCCATCTATAATAATTACTTAACGATTTATGATGAATTATAAATACTTTTCAAACTATATATACAGAATGATTCTTAATTATGTTCTTACACTTTAAGTATTTAACTGTGTAAAATATAAATAAGATTGATGGTTTAGAAATTTTTTGGTAAAGAAAATTAAGTTACAAAAATTTTCGCGTAACAAATACAATTAGGAGTGCGACACAATTTCTTTTTTAAAATTAGAGAAAAATATTTTGTTACATCAGTATAATTATTTAATTACAACTTCCTGTCATCAAAAAATAACAAAAAAAGACTTATTAAACATTTCTCTCGAGTAAATTCACCAAAAGTTTTTTAAAATGTATTACATAATTTTATCACAATCAACAAATAAATATAATTTTTATTTTTCACTTGTATTTTCATCCTCACGAAATTGAAAAGATGATGTATCAATCTACGTGGATGTAGGAAAAAAGCGTCATTAAAAGTAACTTAGATTCAAGGTGTATATATATAAAGGTTGATCTTATATTTAGTACATACGAAAGATTTTGCCTCCGCAGATAATACCATAAATAAGAATTATTATGTGCTCGTCCGGGTTACAAACTCTTAACGATGACAAATACATACCCAGTCTGCATAGAAAAACGTTAAAGCTAACGAGAACTTCGTAGGAAAAGGATAGCCTGGGGGACTTTCTAAAGTGTTCTACTGGCTGCAAGAGGGACATTAAAACCGTAGTCTAAGCAAAAAAAAGTGCGCCGTCGATATATACGTTGTGAGACTTGGTGAAAGTGGTTCGACGGTGATTATTTTTTTGGACGTTTTTTTTTGTTTTTGCATGTACAACACGCGGCTAATTCGCGGAGTTTCCGAATGTTATTTTTCTGGATTTTGTTATTTTTGTGTGTAGGATGGAAACACAGTACAGTGAATGATAAGTGATTTACAATTCGTTTAATTATGTAATCAACCGAAATACATTTGTTAATTGTCAAATATTAAATAATTTATAATTGACTAGTAATTACTGTGGAGTCAAGATATTTTTTAGTCGATTGAACTATTCTGTTGCTTAGTCCAAAGTTTCACCAAGTATAACTTCAAAATCAAAATTACAGACGCTTTTTCTTGATTTTGGTACTTTTTATACTTGCAAATTGTTCTCACTTATCATTGATGAAATCGAACAATTACAAGATTAACATGGAAAATTGTTAAAATTAGATTCTAATTAATGTATTTAGATGAAAACGTATTTGCATTAATTAAATGTACGTATTTATAGGTATACGATTTCAATTGTCTATGTAAAAGTCGTACGCGCTGTAAATCGATTTAAAATTATATATCGATCTTCACCATTATCAAAATATTAATTTCTATCATTTAAATCTGTTATAAATTTATGAATTTTAGTATTTTCCTACGTAGTGGGTATTTTCTACATATACTTTTTTTATTCGCTCACACATTGTTAGTTTTAATACTTTCCTGGTTGGTGGTTTTTGACGCAAACGATGTTATTTTTAAACAGGCGTGATCTAGCTGAGGTATTTCAAGTATTCAAAACGAATGTCTTCTTTATCATTTTGACGTAATATGGGAAGATCCACTTTATTTCTAATATATATTAATATTGAATTAGACTTATACTCAATTTAATATTTTCATTAACTTTTACTTAAAATTATTTGTGTAAGTATATATATATATATATATATGTATTCTTCTTAAATATAATTCTCAAGATGATTCTTATTTGAATTTAAATTTCTTAATTCAGTTTAATTATTTAAAAGCGTTAATAAAATTATTCATTTTATTACTTTAGAAATTAAAGTTACATTAGCATTAACCTTTATTAGAATAATTAAGCTGGAGAATAATTAAAAAAGAGTAATGTCACGTCAAAATTTATATCAAGTATATTTAAGAAAATACTTAAGATAAATTTCATTGTTGTTTTAGAAAGTGTTTTTTAAGAGAAATTTAGAAAATGTTTGAGTACTTCAATACGAGAAGGTCTCGAAAAATTGAGTATATTTTAGAATTATAGCCATTATTCGTTTAAAATCCGTAGCAATAATACATATGTATTAAATAGGGTATAATATAGTAATAATAAACTTACATTATTTTCTTGTTATTAAAATTAATTAATTTTATGTATTATCTAATATCTAATCATTTTAAATGGAATTGAAATGAAGAACAATTAAATAATTGATTTTTTATAACTAAAAAATAAACAACTTTCGTTCAGAAACTCGAATGCATATATAGCAATAACAAGCATAGAGTCTCGTTTTAAAGAACGATGGGGAATAACAACTTCCAGGATCTTAAGTGGTTTGAACGAAATTACCTTGTTTTCACCTACGTAATATCGTAGTACAACAAATTTTTTCCTATTTTTTGCAGGTAAATTTCATTTTTATAGATTTTTAAACATTCGAAAAGATTTTTCCTTTTTTTCTTATTATTATTTCCTATACAAAATTATTTATTTCACTGTGGAGAAACACGTATAAACATTTATAAAATCGTTTTTTTAATACTTTTCTTTTATTAATGAGTAAATCATTAAAGTCGCAATAGAAAAAGAACGACGAAAAGTAAACACAAAGCTGCAGGTGATCTATTTCGTAAAAAAAAAGATGTTAAATTATATAGTAAAGTGAGTATGTTATTATTCTATGTTATTATTCTTTTTTAAATATATATGATTATACAAGTTATTATTAAATATTCATTTTCCGGTAGTTGAACAAGTAATTAGATTCGACTTGTATTTAATTCCAAGTGGTCAAACATATACGTACGATAGAATTTATGTTATGTTAAGCAATATTTAAACAATTTTTTATTATTTAATTGATCGTAGTAATAAAAATAAAAAGCATAACCGATAAATATTTTGAGAATAACAGAATATTGCTTTTTCGAAGAGGAAGTCTTTTAAAAAATTAAAAAAGATTAGTCTATTTTGTCGTAAAGTGTAAAGTTGTACACATCGATTATTTTATTTTTTGTTATTATAAATAATATACATTGTAATGTTTAATGTATCATTTTTTTGTCTATAGAGAAACGAAATCAAGCAGGTCCAGTATATTAAATATAACTTAAAAGTTAAGATTCTATGTGTTCTAGAAATAGAATGTAGTAGAAACTGTTAATTATCAATATAAAGCAATTGAAAAATTAATCGAGGTAATTTTAAATGACGACTCTCTTACTTACGATACTGATCGAATGGGGGTAAATAAAGCACGTCGCGGGGTCATATTCCATACACGTATATTGCAACGCAAAGGCCGGATATTTTTTTCTTTCTTTTTTTTTACGAGGTGCACCAACTCAAGAGAAAAGGAGGAGCATCCGCGTGTATATATGCATAATCCAATAGGCGCGCTCGAAGTATCCCGTTATGGACCTCGAGGGGCGCCCGTGCTATGAGGAAAAAAGCCACGTATAATATGGTCTCTTTATGTACCGCGAGATATATCTGTATTTTACGGCTATTCCCGAGGTTATTGTTTAAATCTATAGATGCGCATATATATATATATTTAAATGATAGGTACACCGACACACAATGCGGATTTGTTTTAATGATTGCGCGGTTAGATTCGAATTGATCCGATATATATATATAGTTTGCGGATCGGATTATATTAATTTAATGGATTAGTTTCGATTTGAAATATACTTGAAGTATTGGTAATATGTAAATTATTAATATATTACTAGGTAGAATTATTTGGAAAATTAATACTATCAACCCTACTGCAGAGGTTGAAGCCAGCCTTGCAAACTCTCTCGGTTAAAACCTAAGTGGAACACTTTTTGTGGTATGAACTCTGTTTTGAGATACAAGAAATGGAAAACTGAATGCTGATATAGAAGCTGTCTGTCTTTCTCTCTCTCTCTCTCTCTCTCTTTCTCGATACCAATGCCGCGTGTCAATTGGACTTGGCTCAAGTGTTTCAAAGTTACCGTGACCGTTCCAATGTTCTTCGGTTCTCGTTGTGACAATCGTCCAAGGATTGCGATTTATGAGTATTAGAAAGTCGCCGTGATAAATCGTTTCATTTTTCTATTTCTATATCCAATGATTTTTTCAATTGCTTTTTTATTTAGTTTGAAGGATAAAATTTGTATTCCTGTTGGATGTGCGCGCATAACTATCATTTTTAAACGCTTTTAGAGATGTGCAAAGAACAAGTGAGACGGTTATAAGATTTTAAGAAACATATATCAATGTGTCACTTTCTATGCTAATTAATGATATAATATTTAATTACGCCAAGGAAAAAATATTCTTTGGACGGACTAAAAATCAGTCTTCTATATAAAAAAATTTATTAATATATAGTTAAAATAGACATAAATATATAGGAATTAAATTTTGCTATGCACAATATAGTATTCTGACAGTCTGTACTTTCTTTATCAAACATATAGTAAGTTTAATAAAACATTTTTTCGTTGCACTTTTCCGTAAAGTACCAACTTTACTACATGGAAAAAACATTTTTGATAAATGATAAAAATTACTATTTTTTATAAGAAAATTTAAAACATATCTATTGATATTTACTATATATCTCGTAAATTTTCCTTTAAAAAATAGTAATTTTTATCATTTGTCAAGCCTGTCTCTCCATTATTAAAGAACATTGTCATTTTTACTAGAAATTTTTTCTCTGTGTACTTAATTACTTGGCTTCACTGGTCCTATAGGACATAAACACCCCACTCGATCCTTAAAATGCCACACGATTGAAAAGTACTATTTTCCGTACAAGCGGATACAAGCGGAAATAAATTTTAAGATATATCAAAAAAGATTTTTATTGAACCAGGAAGAAAATACTTACAAATTATACAAAGATTGTTTCTCCTTTAAGTCGATTCAGCAAGGTCATGGATATGTGTTATCAGTCATCTAGAGTACATTGCGTAGGTACTAATTTTCCTAAATGCTGTCATTCATGACAATCATTTTGACATTTTTATTAGTGGAATTAGGAGACTCGTAAAATGATGAAAATTTACACTTATACGCTTAGTGTTTTATTCACTATATTACGTAAAAATTTTTGTATATTTCTAACCAGAGTTGAGCATTATTCGAATTAAAAATTATCTATTTATTCATCTAAATAAAATTTTATTCTTATTCGTATTATTCGTTATTTGCGTTATTCGTATTTAATAGAAACCGTTATTCGTTTTTCCTTCTATTCATTATTCGGGATATTCGTTATTCGCGATATCTACTATCTGCAATATTCGTTATTCGTCATATTATCTAAATGATTGTTCAAAATACAAACAAATATTAAATAGGTGTATAAGAATAAGCGCCCCTAATAGTTATTTTCAATACAAGTGTGAAAGCGTTGGTTTTCAAACAAGTGCGAGTTTATCAGAACAGCGGTACGTAGGTAACACACGCATGAGTCAAGTATCAGCTTTCACACTTGTAATAACAATATTTTTTGATACCATGGATGAAAATACAATTTTAAGAGGGTGTCGGACTCAAAAAAACGGCCATTTTTTATATTTTTTTATAAACAAAAGAATAAATTTTTTTAAATATCCTGAATGCCATCCCTTCAGTTTATAATTTAATTATGATATTTACGTTGAAAATTTATGCTTTTTTGACTAATACTTACCGACCAAAAATTGTTTATTTAATTATTATTGAAAAAAATCATTTTTTTTTAATCGAAATGCCATGCCCTCGCTTTTGTTTTAAGCTGCCCTTATGAATGTTTTCAGATTTTTAATTTAATATTTTCAGATTATTTGCAGATTGCACTCGAGGCGAAAAACTTCATTTTACGCACTAACGAAATGTACATTATTATCTAAGTATTTAAGTAAAAATGTAAATAAAATATCTCAATAAAATTCTGATACGAAAAGATAAATATCTATTTTAGAAACGAATATTTGAATATCGAATATAGAATTACGAATAAATAAATAATCGAATAGCCGAATTACAAATAAATAGATATAAATAACGAATAACTATTCGAATAAGATTTTAGTTAAATAAATTTATTCGTAGAAAATATTTAGATAATTATTCGTTTCATTTTATTCGTTATTCGTATTCGAATAATTTTTGCTACATACGAATTTAAGCAAAGATTTGTGAGAAATTATAAACTTCATTATGCCTATTGTAGAAGAAAAAAATTATACCACTTAGCATTTATTAAACGTAAAATATCGTTCTTTTTTACTCGATCGTTGATTATATAATAGAAAATAAATATACGATTGCTGCTAAAATTGAGTAATTAAAATATAAATTATATCAGTAAAATAATAAAATGTAAAACAATAAAGTGATAGAATTAAAAAGTTTAATGTAAAAAATGTTAAATTTTTATTTTAAGTAAACAATTATATTTAAAGTAATAATTGATATTTTATATTGAAAAAGTTGCGAGAGCAAAATAGCAGATACATTGAATGTATAATACAATAAAACAATAATTATAAAAATATAATTTTAAAATTCCCTCGCTTTCTCACATGACTAAATAAAAAATTAAGTCTATTCGCTTGGGTAGTGAATACCTTTGCAGTGTGACCGAAACGAACAACTTTTACACGATAATAATCTACAATTCTTCGTCAATAGTACATACTACTAGTAAAGATTCACTTTTATATACATATATGTTATTACATTAATCTTTATAATTTGATTAACTGATAACACTGATTTTATCAATAATAAAGATAAATTTTATAATTGTTAAATTAATTACGTGAATTAGCAAGATAGTTGCAATACAAGTATTACAATTGTCTTAATTAACATTTACGTATACGTTAATTTTATAATGTATATGCAAAATTAACACTTATTAATTATGCTAAGTGAATTGTGCATTAATTTAGAATTATACGTATAGATATGTACAATTTATACTATGCTTAACCATTTATTTACATAATTACGTAAATATAAATTAGAAGAAAATTATTAGTGTTAAATAATATTGGTTAATAAAATTTTCGTTCTTTTATGAATTTATATCATAAGTATTTGAAAAAAAACGTTGTATAAATATTTATTTACATTTGCTATACATATCTTTAGAAGCTAATTTGACTAGTAACCGAAATACATTATGAAGAATCCAAAAACAAGATACTTATTAAGAAACCAGAATCTCAGTGGCAGTAGTAATTTGAATTTCCCGCGAGTTATAGAACACCACCTGTTACCACAGATGGTAACGATGACGAAGAAGTCGGTCCTCTCAAACGGAACGTACCTACGTAATATCCACGATCAAAGAGAATCAGCAGTGTGGATACATATATACATACGACACAATTATATACATATATATTTGCACGACACAATTATATACATATATATTTGCACGACACAATTATATACATATATATTTGCACGACACAATTATATACATATATATTTGCACGACACAATTATATACATATATATTTGCACGACACAATTATATACATATATATTTGCACGACACAATTATATACATATATATTTGCACGACACAATTATATACATATATATTTGCACGACACAATTATATACATATATATTTGCACGACACAATTATATACATATATATTTGCACGACACAATTATATACATATATATTTGCACGACACAATTATATACATATATATTTGCACGACACAATTATATACATATATATTTGCACGACACAATTATATACATATATATTTGCACGACACAATTATATACATATATATTTGCACGACACAATTATATACATATATATTTGCACGACACAATTATATACATATATATTTGCACGACACAATTATATACATATATATTTGCACGACACAATTATATACATATATATTTGCACGACACAATTATATACATATATATTTGCACGACACAATTATATACATATATATTTGCACGACACAATTATATACATATATATTTGCACGACACAATTATATACATATATATTTGCACGACACAATTATATACATATATATTTGCACGACACAATTATATACATATATATTTGCACGACACAATTATATACATATATATTTGCACGACACAATTATATACATATATATTTGCACGACACAATTATATACATATATATTTGCACGACACAATTATATACATATATATTTGCACGACACAATTATATACATATATATTTGCACGACACAATTATATACATATATATTTGCACGACACAATTATATACATATATATTTGCACGACACAATTATATACATATATATTTGCACGACACAATTATATACATATATATTTGCACGACACAATTATAATACATATATATTTGCACGACACAATTATATACATATATATACACCCAAAGTAGCAGCAGCAGCAGCAACAGCGAGCAACAGCAGCAGCATAAAGTGACAGTGTGAGAGAGAGACGAAGCGAATCCAGCCACTCGAAAATGTCCGCTCGGCGGCGGCGTTTCGGTTGACAGGCAAAATCGCGAATAAAATCTCTATATATCGTGGTTCACCAGTTAAATTGTACGTCCTTTAGTTTGTAAGGTTACGACAACACACAGAGTACCCAGAATAATACGAGGTTTTCGAGTACATTCTACGTCCGTAAGGTAACCCATTCGCGAACGTTATTATGAATTATTGATTCGGGGTTATACATCCGTGCGCGCTGTAAAAATATAACCAGGTGCCTCGTGTGCATACGACATGGCATCTCGCAGGTGAGTCTTCCTTCCTTTACTGTACTGATACTTATAGGTACTCCCCCGTTCTTCTAAATAACACTCTCGACCTGATCAAAAATCAACTGTGCATTCTTCATCTTCGCCTCTGATATTCCACTCCCGCTCTTTTTTTTACTCGTATCACTATTATACACTCCTTTTCGATGTGTCTATATAACCATACACACACACACATGCATATGTGTATATCGTGCCTTTGTGGTTTTGTCTTTTATGGTAGCTTTATGTGTGCTCTCACACATACACACACACAGGCAGACATATGTGTGTATATATAGTGCCACTTCGTTGGTAGCGATGTTTCCACAGTTTTTGCTTTTTTTTGTTTCATCAGTGCAAATTTGAGATTTGCAATTAGCGAGGTTCCAGTCGATTTTATTCTGTCGTTTCGCTACCACTTATAATGTACTTTTTGTGAAACTTGGGTACTGTACGTGTTCGTATTATGCTGTATTTATATATAGGCTGATTATTATTCCCTTTAAATACCATCGTTAATACTTTTTACTCCGCATCTATATATATATGTATATATACCTGCTTTGATTTTCGAAGTGTCGTTCACTTAAATTCGTTCCGTAATATATTGATCACTACTACTTATCTGAAAATTCTGTATCTCGACAATTTATTAATAGGTATATGTAAAGATAAAAATTAACGCGACTAAAGATCACTCGATCTAACCAAAATTAAACCGAGTACTATAAATCAATATTATTTTTTTTCATACACGCACAATAACGACTAGCCAATTTCGTGAATGTCATAAAAAAGTGTATATTGTTATAAATAATAATAAAAAAAAAGTAAATCGATTACTTATGCGATTAAAATTGTTTAGGCAAAGAATACTAAATTTTTTATCGGGTTATTTAAAAGTCAAATTAGTTTTAAATTAATTAATAGAAAGTACATACTGTTTTATATATATACGTGTATGTAATTCCGTGTGAAAATGAGTGGGAAATCGCGAAATATATATATGGGTATACAATTGCAACCTTATCGTTCATCTGTGGTACCCATCTAGTCTGACCAAATCCTGCACTTTTTCTACTTGCTTAACATTTATAACATGCACTTTCTAATGTTATAATTTCGTTTAATACAAACGCTTATTCCTTTTTTTTAATAACATACACTTATTATTATAAAGTGTTTTTGAAATAAAAAAATTAAATTTTATTCATAATACATTTAATTATTGATAATTTAAATTTTGTTTAATCCGCAGTAAATTTATACAGTATTAAATTACATACGAAAACTATTAAGATCTATATATATATATATATATTAATATTAATTAATAAAACACTTTGTATAAGGTATATACATTTGCTTATAATCAAAATAATATATGTAATAATGTAAATCATAAAAATATTTAAATAGGTAGGATAAGTACGTAATTTGAATATTAATGAGACACACTTTTCTCGAATACATTAATAACGTTAAATGGTCACGAATCTATATAAAATTATGTATATCATTATTATTGTGGGTAATATATCGTAATAATTTTACTTAAAACTATATATTTGCAGAGGGTATTATTAATAATTAATTAAATAAAATAAAAATTGTATATGATTATTAATTTCATATTTAGGTATATAAACCTGAAATAGGTTTCGAAGCTTAAATAAAAAAAAAATAATTTTATATATATAAATATAATAATCTGTGTTAACAGTCTAAAGGAGCAGTTAAGTAGATCGAACATATCGACAATAGTTTTTTTTTAATCGATGTAATAAAGTTGACATCTATATATTAACCATCAATAACAGGAGGGCGATTGAGCCTAAGTTGCATATTTAAAGTGCACATCAACGTGATTCATCTCGCGTTGTTACTCACTCGTATAATATATGCATAAGTACTTCAATAGTTTGGTCAACAGTAATTATAATCATATTATACACGTGTACTGAACGCATACAGTATACCCTTGGAAATATATATATATATACATATCAATATTTCTTTACATGTATATATGTATAATGTGTATATATATATATATATATATATATATGTACATACATGCACACTATATGTATATATGTATAAGCATTATTATTGCTCCTTTTCCTTATAGATATGCGGATTACACATCGCGCCCCACGCATTTTCCGAACTGGCGTGTATAGAATCCTCGTCGCGCTGTTTTTCCTCCGGTGGAATTTTTTTTATTATTTCGCGCACAGTCCGCGATGTGGGTGATGCGGCCGTTTGAAAGTTTTGACTGTTAAGGCGCTCGACTCGTTTTCATGCCTTTTACGGGGTCTTGGACTTGATGCAGCAATACTCTCCTGCCACACTGGAAAACGTTTTGTATTATTACATCCCATGGTTTTTCGGTCTGTGTGCTTATTTATTAACAGTCAGTGTGCGGGGGGAGATTCATTTTCATTTTACTTTTTTCCTCACTTCTCTTTGCAATTCGTAGTTTTGTGTTGTATACTAAACAGTGATGGTTTAATTTTTCGTGACTCATCCGTGACAATATGGTGTGTATATTTTTAATGTTTTCTTTCGTATTCGTCAGATTTTTAGTTTATAATCTATGTGTTGCACTGCGGAATATATTTATCGAATTTATTTACAGGGCAATTCTTTGTTTTGTTTTATATATATAGTTGTTTCGCATCTCGTTACAACTTGCTAGCTATAGATTATTAGCCTTGTCGTTTTCGATTAAAATTTAAATTTGAAAATTTGATTACTTTTATACACATGTATTATTGATTTACGCAGTGTAAATAATATATAATTATACGATAATTCTTCAGTTAATTATACATGAATGAAATTTAAATTAATTTATTATTGCTTTTCTATTGTATTTAACAAAATCTTAATTATTATAATATTCTACGTGCAATGTATTTTCATTGGTAAAAAAAAAATAGTAACACGATAGTTTTCTCATCAAAGAGAAAAAAAAATAGTTTCCTATAGGTAAATAATATATTTGGATGTCGTTTGTTCTCTCGGCGCTTTTATATAGTTTTTTACTGGGCGCGGCATATATACATATAGGTGTATATAGGCGCGCCGAAGTGCGCGATTCAATGTCAAACGTAATTCTTGCAAAAGGACTGAATTTCCATTTTTCAGTGTCGCACCTCAATCACTTACTTACTATTTTGAACGTCGCTTCGATAATATTTGTTTGATTCTGCAATTAGAAAACTAGTCGTGCCTTTACATAGGGTATTTCATTTATCTGTCTAACAATAACAGTTAATCACATGTACATGTATAATTGGGAGTCGTTTGTTTTTTCGTTAGATTTATTTCTCTTTGTAAAAAGTTTCCTGAAAGCTATATAGGAAAATTAAATACATTATTCTAGCTACTGCGTACACTTTGTTAATTGATTGTGGAAATTTTTTCAATATCATTTTCTTGTATTTTATTTTATTTATCGTGACTATTTAATTTTTTGCTACATTTAATTAAATTTTTTGAATATATGTATAAATTAATTTATATATTTGTTTAAGCAATAAAGGTTATAGTGTGGGTTAAAGATAATTTTGTATTTTGCAGATGGTTTCATCCAAATATCACAGGTTTAGAAGCAGAACGACTTTTGATGGAACGAGGATATGACAGTTCATTCCTTGCAAGGCCTAGTTCTTCTAATCCTGGTGATTTTACACTCTCTGTTAGGTAAACTTACTTGGTTTTTTTCTTATTAGTGTCTATATTTGATATTGTTATATAATTTCTTTTATGATTTAGACGTAATAGTGAAGTAACGCATATAAAAATTCAAAATACTGGTGACTTTTATGATCTTTATGGAGGTGAAAAGTTTGCAACTCTATCGGAATTGGTGCAATTTTATATGGAAAATGGTGGACAATTGCGTGAAAAGAATGGTGAAGTCATAGAATTAAAGTATCCATTAAACTGTGCTGATCCAACGACCGAAAGGTAATTTAATACTTTTCAACATGTGTTATTTATAATAAACAAATTTGATCAACGCAGACATTTATTATTAAAGGTGGTTTCATGGTCACTTGTCAGCTAAAGAGGCAGAAAGACTGATGTTAGAACGAGGCAAAAACGGATCGTTTCTCGTTCGTGAATCACAAAGTAAACCTGGAGATTTTGTTTTATCAGTACGCACTGATGATCGTGTTACACACGTGATGATTAGATCTCAGGTACATTAAATTTAATACAAAATATATTAAAGTATAAAATTTTAGTGGAAAAATTTAATATATACTATTTTACTGCAGGACAATAAATATGATGTAGGAGGGGGAGATAAATTTGACAGTCTTAGTGATCTGATTGAACATTATAAAAGAAATCCAATGGTTGAAACAAGTGGAAGTGTAGTGCATTTGAGGTTAGTATTTTTTTTTAATATCAAATATTAAACATTACATCGCAATATACTTAAAATAATATTGTTTTATACTTTAGGCAACCATTTAATGCTACTAGAATAAACGCAAGTGGTATTGAAAGTAGAGTTAGGCAATTACACAAGGAAAATGGTTGTTCAAATGGATGGCTCTGTTGGAATGGAGCGAATGATGGTGATGATGAAGGGGCAGGTCGTGGTAAAGGAAAAGCTGGATTTTGGGAAGAATTTGAATCATTACAACAATTAGAATGTCGGCATTTATTCTCAAGGAAAGAAGGTCTTTTACCAGAGAATCGAGCTAAGAATAGATATAAAAATATTTTGCCTTGTAAGATACATATTTTTTATTTGTTTATTTTTCATTTTATATTTAAAGTTTATATAACATTTTTATTTCTTAAATTTTCAGTTGATCACACCAGAGTGAAATTAAAAGATGTTGATCCTAATATTCCAGGATCTGATTATATCAATGCTAATTACATAAAAGTGAGAATTCTAAACATTTTTTTTCCTTATTACAAAACATATTTTAAATTTATTAAAATTTTTTTTATAGAATGAAGAAGAATCAGGTGCTGTAGGCAGTACAGATAATGGCTTATTTAATAAATGTTACATTGCAACACAAGGATGTTTACCAAACACAATTGCTGACTTTTGGCACATGGTTTATCAAGAAAATACTCGAGTAATAGTGATGACTACAAAAGAAATGGAAAGGGGAAAAGTAAGATAATGTTATCATTTCAGTTAAATTTGAATTCGCAAATTTTTATTTTTTTTATTACAATATGTAATATTACGTATTTAATAGAATAAATGCGCTCGGTATTGGCCTGAAGAATGTGAAACTAGTGAATATGGAGGTGAATGGAAAGTGAGAGCATTAGGTCGCATATCAACAGCTGATTATACATTAAGAGAGTTTTTATTGCAAGGAACCAAACCAAGTTTTGCAGAGCCTAGACGAATATATCACTATCATTTTCAGGTAAAACTTATTAGCTATTTTGAATATCATTTTGTAATATATTAAAAGTGTAATCAATAAGAATATTAAAAATATATATAGGCATGGCCAGATCATGGGGTGCCTGCAGATCCAGGATGTGTTTTGAATTTTCTCCATGACGTTAATGCTAGGCAAGAATTCATTTCTGGTAGTACTTCACCAGGTGGTCAAAATTCTTCTAGTGTTGGACCAATACTTGTCCATTGTAGTGCTGGTATTGGTAGAACGGGAACATTTATAGTAATTGATATGATTTTGGATCAAATTAAAAGACATGGTAAAGTTAACCACTAAATAAATTACTAAATATGGAATTATAGCAAGTATATTAAATGTTACATTATTTTCAGGATTGGATTGTGAAATTGATATTCAAAGAACAATTCAAAGGGTACGATCACAGAGATCAGGAATGGTTCAAACTGAAGCACAATATAAATTTGTTTATCTAGCTGTTTTACATTATATCGAAACTGTATCTCAGCGAATGCAAGCTGAACAGGTTTGTATTTATTCAGTCAAAATAAATTATAAATATTACAAAGTTGTAATCATAACTATGTTTAATTTAATAGAAATCATTACAATTGGGGAGAGAGTATACAAATATTCGATATAAAAGTGAAGCTATTAACACAAATGAAACTCCTCTCTCAACGCCGAATCCAGCTACAGTTTCAACAACAAGTTTTACTCTCCCTGCACCAATCAGTGGGATGAGGCCAAAGTAATCGAACCTGACAACAGTGTGTGTGTGCGAGTGTCATCCCAAAAGTCAAAACCCTCTACGACTATCTTAGCTAAATGCTTTTCTTAGGCCTAAAACCTAACCTATAGAGGCACAAACATTTTACGTATTGAAAGAAAACAAACGTCTGTTGCCGATCCTAAAACTCTGGTTTTAAGGAAACACAGGCCTAAGTTGTCGTAAAGTGATAAGTTATTTCCTTTTTATACTCAAGATATTAGCTAATTTAATGAGCTTTTACGTATGTTTGATCAATTTAACAAGAGAGAGAGAGAAAGAGAGAAATAGAAAGAGAGATAGAGTGAGAGAACGAGAGAATGGTATATGAAAATCTTGTGACAACTTACGTACGAGATGCCTTTTTTAAAGTAAATCGAGGAAAAATTTAAATTGTGTATGAAGAAAAGAGAAAGATTTTATTCATTTTTATAAGCTCTGTGTCTCCCGAAATTTATTATAATGACGAAGATGGTCTTCCCTAGTTAGAAAATTCTATTGAGAACAATAAAAATTAATAAAAATTTTTCATAATTTTCTGGTAAAGAATAACACCAGATTTAAATAGGTAAATTAAAAATGCTTAGTGTTAATTGTTTCACAACTATTAGCTAAACAATTCTTGTACTAATGAATTCTTATTGAATTATTGTATAATTATTAACAATTTATTATAATTCAATAAGATGCAATTGTTAATGTATAATCTTAAATATTAGCTAACTGTTACAATTTACAGAATTATAATTCTCATTTTTTTAACAGTACATCAAATATAAGTAGTATAAAATTAATAATTATTAGTGTTATTGAAAAATATAAAAAAAAACAATATTTAATTCGATTGTATATGGTTTTCAGTCAAATATTCTATCCAGGGTTGATCCTGCATGTAGTCGCGTAATATATTGAAATACCGTATAAATATATAGATATATATCATTTATATGAAGAGGTGATCACACTCAGCTAAAGTTCAGAACATTGTACTTCTTGATGTTACAATCAGTGCAATGAGCCTTTCGGAAGCTGTGAAGATATAGCACGTAATTGGTGTACTGTCACTGATGTCGTGAGAATCAAAAAATATGGAAAAAAAAGATGATAAATAGTTTTAGAACGGAGAGTGGACGATTGCTCATTCGAAAATAGCAAGTCGTAATGATGTTGGAAATCGTTAAAAAAATAATAATGAAGCCAAAAATGTACAATTAATATTTGCAAAGTACTCTTAAGAAATTAATGGAACTGAGTACTTTTAATATCTTGAAAAATGAATATGTTCTTGAAGTTATAAAACAAATAAAGATTACATTTTCTTTAATATTTTGTTATTGTTAATTTAATGTAATGCACGTGAAGAAATTAAATATATAACAGTTATTGATGTAATCATTGTTCTTAAATAAATATAAATATAAAGTGTCATCAATTTTTCAAGATCTTAAAAGTTGTTTCGCACAAAAATCGAGAATAAAAATGATGGAATGAAAAGTGTTATTAGGTTGATATTTTTACAAGTATGCATAGCAATTTGTATTTGTTTAGGAACTTAAAGTATCAGTTCATTTTGTATTCTAGTTCAGAAAGATAATCGATTTGTTATATTATTATGTAAAAATTGTGATGCTTATAATCTAATTTATTACTTTTTAGTTCGTACACTCTTCCGCTTTTGCGTCTTTTTGATATAAAATATTGCGATAAATTAATATGCCAAATTTGGCAAAATTCTAATAAAGTTTATTATGTATTTTAAATGTTGATAAAACAAGATTTATTTGCGCTCATAAAATAAAAACATCTTATGATTTTTTAATGAAAATTTTGTTTCTACATGTGTATTTGTACTTAAACTCATCCATTTTTTTGGCATTCCCTTATGTAAAAAAAATCTATATTTACAAGACTATCATCAATTTATTGAAAAAAAGAACAACTTAAAAGTATGTGTCATAATCTAAAGTACTGACTTAGTATAGATAACGGAATATCATTTAACAAGTTTGATTTTCGTTGGTACTACTTTATCTATAGGTTTCACTTCTCCAAACCTAGCCTTTCGTTTTTCTATTTTATCTTCTAGTTCAGCCTGAAAAAAAGAGTGAGTCATAAGTATAATTTTACAGTAAAAGAAAATAAAAATATTAAAAAATAGTTTTTCCAAAACATACTTTTTCCATGAGGCTTGAAACATTAGTTCCAAATCGTTCTGCTCGCTTTTTTAGTACATCAAAAGTTGTAGACTGTAATGAGAAAAAATTTTATTAACCAAGTTCAAATCAAGTCAAAGTTCAAATCAAGAATTCATATAATATTTGAAAATTATAATTACCACTGTGGAGCTTTTAATTGATGCAGCTGACTTAGAATTAGTGTTAGTATTATTGGATGTAATATTGAATCTTGCAGCTCTAGCTTCTTTCTTGGCAATTTCTGATGGTGGTACACCAAACTTCTTTGCTCTCATTTCTAATCGCTGTAACAAAGTAGTAAGTATGTATTTCCAGTTTTTAAGTTTATTTAGTAGTTTACAGAATGTATACATATGCTGTTATAATTTTTACCTCATTACTGCTAAGTTCAGACAATTTAATGACCTTTTTATCTTGTTCAGGCGCTTCCACTGGTTTTCCATTTTCTTCCTGTTCTTCTTTTTTTTCTACTTCTACTTTGACTTCTTCAATGATATTTTTTCTATTAAGAATAATTTTTTTTGCAGCAGTGTTATTTTCTTCTGCTGGTAATTTTCTTTTCTCAGGCTCAGCTTGAGAGTCTGGTTTTGTTACTAGTTCCTCAGTCTCTTCTGTTTCTTCAATTTCTTCATCCTAAGAATTATTAATAATTTTTATTATAATTTATTTTAAAAGAATAACAATATTAATGATTGCATAAAAATTAATAAAAATTGAATAATTTAAAAGTATATATATTATATTATAAATACTTACTCCTAATACTGCATCTTCATCAATGATTTCATCGTTAGTTTCATCCAATGAAAGTGACGAATCTAATAAATTATAAATTCAAATTATTTATCTACATAGAAAAATATACATGCAACAATCAGAAAACTAAATAATACCATGAATTGCTAGTTGAAGACGTTCTATTAATTCTGTTTTATTTCCTGTTGTTGGAAGGCCTCTTTGTTTTAATTCAGCCTTTAAATCTGCTACCTATAAACAAAAAATTTTAATTTATTAGCAAATTAATATAAATTTAATCTTTTACTACAATAAAAATTAACAATTTGATGATATTTGTTATTATAGATAAATACTTTATCAAGTCAAAACATACACAATCGTATGGAACCATTGGTTTCAGAAACATATTATGCATACACATGGATTGAAATATATATAAGATATAGGTTAGATATGACAGTCCCTTACTTTCATTTTCGCCAACTCGGTCAATCCTTTGTCAAATGTAGTATCACCCATGATTGTTCGTTCGTGTATTTAAAACCTTAATAATAGATAAAAAGTGCTTAAATCGCTTTCGGTAAGATAAACTCGGAAACGAAGTGAAAAATAAAGAAAACAGGAACTGCTACAGGTATATCTATAGACTCGCAGTGTAGGGACGCCGCGACGCTACGACAAATCGATAAACTCGTGTAATTTTTCTGTCTTGTGTACGAGATAACGTAATAAGTATCAAACAAGGAATGTTTGAGAACGTTGAATTAAGTTGATTGCTATATATAAATTATCCTCTTGGAATGATTGAGTCTACAACGAATAATAATAATACGATTTATCAAACTCGCCGCTTTGTAATATCTCGTGTAAGCCGAAAAATACACTACAGTCTACACCCTACTACCCGTACCCGTACTACACACCAACGATATTATACTAAAATCTCAACCTCTTGTTTGACAATACGATTGGTTTGAACTGATCAGCCAATCCTTGTTAACTTGTCCAGTTTTTCAATCTCTCATTGGTTTACACGGATGGCTATATATTGCGTCGTTGACGGAAATAACCTATAATGTCATAACGTAGAATATATATATATATATAATATAAAATTTATATAACATATATTACCTATCGCTATTCGCTATCGCGGATATACATGCGTATAAAAAAATTCGCATAGGGGAAGGTTAAAATGGAATTTTAAGACAACGTCTTTTGTTATTATTTACCCCTGTCAAAAGATGATGCACGTAACAACAGTGTACAAAAATCGCGGGAGGAGTTAAAAGCCAAGGTCATATTTTTCTTTCTCTCTATGTTACAAAAGTTTAGTAATACTAAACATGAAGTACTATAGTAGATATTCGTTTTTTGGTTTATTTTGCGTGTTGTACGTGTTTGACTACGTTTTTTGTAGTCAAAATGTGCAGGAACAAGTATCACGTTACATGTAAGTGCACGGTTATTTTTTATTATAATAATTTTGAGTGATTAGAATTTGTAATGTCAATGTAATATGAAGACTATAACAGTTTTTATTGTTGTTTTTTTGCTTTATTTAGACAAGATTTGGAGTACGTTGATCCACATGCTATGTATTATAATTATGAATCTGAAACGGCTATGATGGCTAATGATGTTACAAATGTAAAAAATATTGAAAAGTAAGTATTATTATATATCTTGAATATTAACACATTTTTCAATATCTTTTGTTCACTGTTTCAGAAATGTAAGGGTAATAACGAATCATCATGATCATATTTACTGCAAGGACAGTACTTATGAAGTTTTTGCTAGACGTTTGATAAATATGCTTGTTAAAAAATCAAATGTGAAGGTATGTATTCGTACAATAAGTTTTTAACTACAAAATAAAATTAATCTTTCTTTGTACTAGATAATATCTTCTTCTTTTTAGATAAACGAAGGTATTGCTAATGGACAATTGGTTATAGAAGCAACTATTGAAGAATTGGAAATACTTAAAGGATTTGGCAATGGAAAAATATCTATTAGACAAATTGATAGTATTATTGGAAATATTGTACGTCCAATTGAAACTAGTTTGTTTGATGACGCTCTTGATCATGTTGATAGAATAACAATTTATGTTTACCAACATGTAAGTACCTTACTCAGATGAAGGTTTATTAAAAAATGTGTGTAAAAAAACTAATTTAAACACTTATTTTTCAGAGAATTATTTTTGGAAGTATATTTCTAATTACATTTACTATTACTATTGCTTTAAAAGTTAAATGGACAAGATGGAGAATTATTATTTTGATTTTTGACATTATTGCAATAGTAAGTTTTATACTTACTTGGTGGGAATTGCTCCAGGTTTGTAAGGATGTACATTTTTTATATGCATTCATAAGCAATTTTTATTATAACTACACTTTTAATATATAGGAAGCTGAAATAAAATTAGCTGCTCATCAAAGGATGTATCACAAAGTACCTAAAGAGTGCCAACACGATCTTAATATATGTGATGGAATCTTACTTTTCTTTGGTAAGTAAGAACATAGTATTTTTTTGTAAGTTTCTTTACTTATTATAAAATTGTTTTCTAACAATATTAATTTACTAGGTGTAGGCAAAGGAGATTGTCTAAAACACTATGAAGCACTGATGTCAGATCCAGTTTTAAAAGTGACCCCACTCCATGCCTTTAACCATATGATTTTAAAATTTGTTCTCTACCCAGTTAAATTCATAGGAACCACTATGGCTACTTTCATTGAAGATATTACAAATGAATTACCATTTCCATTAAACTTTATAGCAAAACTGTTTCTCGTACTGTTTCTACCATTTCTTCTTGGTGCATTATTTTTCGTTTATATTGGAGGATCTATGGGTATAAGACTTGGACCGTTTCTTCATTTGTATATGCATGGAAGACAAACAGAAGCGCCAAGAAATTTATTAATAAATAGTGATAGACAAGCTATAGAAATTATTAAATCAGTATGTATTTGAAAAATATTTTTTTATATTAATGGTATATTACAACTAGTAATTATAATATATCCATCATTTAGGAAACCCGTGAAGCTATTTCTTCCGCTCAAGACAAAAAAACATCACCTACAAAGAAAAATGCATTAAAAGCAATTAAGGCATCTACTCAGCCTAAGAAAATAGAAGTTCAAGAATCTTCTGCCACAACGGAAGAGGAAGAAAGTGATGAACTGTCCGATGAATATGAAAAAATTTCTAAAAAAAACATAGAAGATGAAATAAAACAATGCCATTCTACTGATGTAAAAGAAACTGTAAATAGTAATATTACTGATGAGCAAGAAACTTTGAAAAATGAAAAGAAAGATACTGTTACAGAAGATAAAAAAATTTCTCATAACTGAAATTAGTAATAAGTGGTGAATTGGAATTTTACTATTTATTACATAAAATGCTATTTTCATAGCAATATATTTTTATACAAAGTCTGATATATTAAAGTTGAAGAGTGTAGCACATCTACAATCAATGAAAAAATAATTTTTATAAGTAAATCTTTATTTATTATTTACTTGTTATTTATCTTTGATATGTTATAATTGAATTGGTAATATGTAATTATATATTAATTACATATTTACTGATTTTAAAACAATTTTATTTAAAACTAGTGAATTATAATTGTGTGATGTGATACTCTTTTAAGTCACTTGCAAATATCTCAGATAAGAGAAATTGATCTTATGCCATAATCTTATAATTTATTTGTTATGATATTTGCGAAACTGCAGGCTGTTAATGATTTATTTTAATTTTTATACAAATTTTACCTATAAGTATGTAAATATATTACACATACATTTTTTTATTAACAAAATTGTGTATTATCTTTAAAGTTACTTAAGTTAAATTAACGTTTTTCTCTTTTACCATGTACATTTTATAGAAAATAAAAAAAAATTAATAAAAATTTTAAAACTGTCTTAATTCCTGGATATTAAAGTACGTATGAAATTAGTAAAAGATTGCGTATCCACTCATGTATACGTGTGTCTTTTGTAGAAAAAAGAAACAATCGTGTAATTAGCTTCCCGATTTATCAATTTTAAATATAATTGAAACATTTTGAAAGTAAGTGAAAAATTACGTGTAAAACAACGGTACAAAGAAAAAAAAACAGAAAACAAGTGCAAAATAACATTTGCGCGTATATATATTATTAATCTATTACAAAATCAACTGAACTGCGCAATACGCATGCGCGTGTATACGTAATACCTTGAAACCGTCCTAAAACACGAACAACACAAACTCCACCCAATCGCGTGAAATCCAGCGCGCACACACATACAGCATTTATATACATATGTATACATCTAAAATGACGGACACGTAACCTGACCGTCACAGATTACAGCATCATAGGAGGGGATTAAAAGGCAAAATAAAATACATACACACGGAGCTCTCGTCGATGTGAAAAATATATCACCGCAACGACTCGAAGATCTCGTATGTGTCGAACGAGCAAAACAAATCGAATAATATTCGTTGAATAGAGTTGTAAAATAGTTGGAAATGTGTATCCATTGTGATGGTTGATCCGAATAGTTTGTATACAATAGTGAAAAATATTGAAATAGAAGGCCGTGTGTATGTGCAAATTGTATTATAGATCGAACTATGCACGCGAAAGCGCGAAGGACGAGTTGAGCGAAAGAGAGGGGGGGATCAAACCTAATGGTTTTGTGTACGTGAAGGGCTAGATATGAGGCTCTTTATATGTGTTTTGGAGACTACGTTGATTACGAGGTTTGGTTACATGTATATATAAAATACGTATATATGTGTGTGTGTGTGTGGGTTGTGTGTATACATAGCACCGTGCATATATGTATACATATACGCGTGTTTTTTATACATATTTCTTACTACACCGTGCATTTATATACCAATGTTGTTTTGTCCGTTTTTTTTTTCGATATTACTTAACGTTGTGTTAGAATATGTAGCGTATATACATGTTTCTTTTTAACATTATTAGGTATGTACTTTATCGTAGGAATACAACATATATATAGCTGTTTTGCAGTTGTTTCAGATCTATAGCATTAAGATTATTCTGAAAAAGAATCAAACCTATATGCGAATGATGGGTAGATAAATTGTATACCTATAATCAATTTTTTTTTATTGAACTGCGTAATTATGCAATATCAGGAATTTTTCTACTTATTTAAAATGATTAATTAATAATATACGGAAATTTTATTTCATAACTATCGAGAGAATATAAATGCATGTGGCGACGAACCTACCATTGTAGAATACGCTTTATGTTTAAAGGTACACTTTTAGGGGTTTCTCAAATTCGTAATATTTTACACATGTTGTTCCATGACCTGAATTTTTGTAGATTAATCATTATTAACGTGGCAGTTTGCAATTTTAAAGGATAAAAATCGAAGAAACTTGGATTAGTACAATCGATTTTTACTAGAATTTTACATACTATACAGTTTTTTCGTTCTTCTATTATTTTACAAAATAAACAAAATACAATTATCTGTTTCTCAATGTTAATTTATAGGTACTTCAAAAATTTCGAGCGCACTTTCTTTTTAATTAAGATATTTATTTAAAAATAATGTTGAGTTTTATATATATATATTTGATAAATATTAATTATTATAGTTTGATCTTAATTTATATGTAACAAGAACAACTTACATTTTATTTATTTATATTTTTATTCTGAGATATCAAACCTTGATTTTTATTACATTATTCTTTATTATTCTTTATTCTATAATATTAGGTTACATTAGAGGAATTTCGAAATAAAATCGAATAAAATAAAATTTCTCCTTAATATACAATAAAAAATCTGGAATTGCAAAAATACATAATGTTTTAATTGCATTATCATAGATCAATCAGAGAAGGCAAAAGATCGAAGGCACGATAAGAATCGCTCTCAAATAAACACCGGATCTCGAAAAAGGAAGAAAAGAATCATTTGATGCGGGTGTCACGATGCAACAAGAAGGTACACCAAAGTTCCTTAAATACCACCAGGGTAGTGTCAGAGGTGTCGCCTTTAGTCCACGGGTAAAAAATTTGATATTACATATACCTATATATATATACTTACACAATACTTTCCTTCTCTCGTTGTTTTATTACACGTGCAGCTGATAGATCGTCCTTCAATGTAATATTTTTTTCTATGCTTTATATACATAGAGGTGTGCGTTTTGTCACGCTGATAACTTATTATACGTGAAAAACAATGGCATTGTATCTGCAGAGTTTCGAATAGAGATGAAAAATTATTGCATTACTGTGGGATGATGATTTACATGCTAATATACTATCGATTAATTATTTTATACACGAATTTACGAAATAATAATAATTACAATAGAGTTTAATTTATTTATTTTTATTTCATTATATATTGATTTTATTTATCTAATTTTACAATATACATTATAAAATTTGTGAAACATTACACCTCGAAAATAGTCGATAATTTAAATCATATTTCTTTATTATTACAGGACAGATATCTATTCTGTTCGGGTGGTTACGATGGAAAAGTCAATCTTTACTCAGCCCTACGAATGGAGTTACTCATGTGCTACCATATAACACCAATGACTAACGTGAAAAATGTAAATGCAGTTCGTTTCACCTCGGACGGTTCAAGGGTAAGAAAATTTTCGTAATTTACCTTCGATTTTGGGCATTGAAAGTATCATTTTTAAACGATTTGAATATTATTAAAATAACAATTTTCTGGAATTTCAATGCAACGCACTAAGTTAATACGTTTTTAATTGGGTATTTATAAATAGAAAATAGATAAAATATGTATAGAACGTAAAAAATGTTGATTTCTCTCATAATTAAAGTAAACAAGTTCTACATAATTACAGTATTTTACGATAATGCATTATTTTTAAATACTAATTTTGATAAATTTTGCGAAATTGAGTAAAAAATAATCGTTTTAAATCGGTAATCATGTTTTATTACACTTTTTACAACTTTGACAAATATGAATTTTTCTATAAGTAATTTATCTATCTCTTAAATGTAAGTTAGATAAAAAAGTAATATAGTAAAAAATAAATAAATATTTTTATCCACAGGTATTAGCCGCAACGAATACACGGAGGCTGGTCGTAGTGGACGTTGAAAGAGGAGAGCAACTTTTGTCGTACGATAATTGTGCATTTGGAGGTAGAGATAGAACAGGATTAGCAACTGATCCATCTGGGCCAAATTTGGCTGTATCTGTAGCTGCAAATGGTAAAGGTCTGACTTTCGTCGATCTTCGTATGCCATTGCCCTTAGATTTTATTTATGACGTTCGTATATACTAAATATTATATAAGGAATTATTTTGATGAACATTTTTCAGGTACTCGTAGGTTTTTTCTCTCTTATAATACTATAAAGTTTAGTCAAATTAATATTCATCAATATTTTTCCTAAAAATTGGTAGAATTAGTCTATGACATATTATGATTAATTTTCTGATTTTCGTTACTGTTACAGTTACATGCATCTGTTATTAAAGATATTTGTTTTTTACCTACATCGTGGCCCTGGCAAAATTCTATACTGACAGGTGGAGTTGATGGTACATGCAAAATTTCGTCACCAGATGGACAAGTACTTTATGCTTTTCAAACGGGACATTCTGTAAATTCGGTTTGCGTCACTCCCGAACCATATTGTCGAACTGCTGAGGATGGATTTTACAGTAATTTAACGTTTTAATTATTATAATTTCATTATTGTTAAATATTTGGTTAATATGCGTGAACTTTCATTTTTAGAAAATTAGTGTAATGTCTATTGCGAACAATATTTATCTAACACATTCAAATAATATTACTCGATATACCGTCACATACCCAGTTGTTGATCAGTTAAGGTAAATCCGTAGGTTCATAGATTAATTTCATGTTAATAAAGGCTAATTAAATTTATTTTGACGCATACAGAAATGTATAACTATTAAACTTCATTTTAGCAATCTTAGAAAAATAAAATAATTACTACTTTTAAAATAAACAACAATCTAAGAAAAAAAGCGGGAAGTACCAATTTTTGATCAGTAAATTTTCTGTGCGTATACCACTTTCTAGTTAAGCCTACTAACCAATTATTGATTTTATGAAAATAATATACTGATCAGAAATTGGTTCATGATCAACAGTTGGGTACTATACGGTAAATGAATATTATAAAATTACATTGTTTCAAGTTATAATAACAGTAATGTAAAAATAAACATTTCAGGTCTGATTATGAGTGGAGGTGATTTAGTTTCGGCCTACGTCCCTGAATCCGGTATTCAAGAACTACTTAAAGAGCACAAAAACTACCCAATATGGAAATTACGCTATACCTCGAATGGTAGCACCTTATATTCTGTCTGTGATGGTGGCATCGTAAGAAGATATAGACGATATCCTGAAAGACATGAATATTTAGGTGAGGTTTTTAGACATGATGGTGATATTCAAGATATAGATATATCACCTTACGATGAATGTATCCTTTTTCTAGCTCAAACACGAATCTTTTAAAGAATATAGTATAATAATTAGTGTAAATTATAAAATAAATACAAATCTTGCATATCTTAATATAAAATACTCTATCAAAAATGTTTTTGTAAATATTTTTTTCTTAACTACAATAAAACAGATATTGTAACTGCCTCAAAAGACAGAAGCGTTGGAGTACTCTTACTAGGACCACCAAATCATGGATTTACCGAGTACACCGAGCTTACTTGATGGAAAGATTTTTTGCAATTCCGTCCCCAGTCATTAGAGCAATCTTATAATGGACAGAGGTTGTAATTGTACAATGTACAATTATCTCTGCAGCGTATGCGTTGAAAGCAAAACAATTGTGGAGTAAATAAAATTGTTATTGTTAATATCTAGCAACGGAATATTCTATTATTTCAATATTCAATTATATATTACAATTACTTAATCAGTATAACGTAAAGTAATACATTTCTTTATTGTATTAATATTTCTTATTGTAAACTACATATGCTTAAATTATTATAGATTATTTAATTTTAGTATGTTAAATGCTAGCTAATATATTTTAAAGAATATTTAAAATAAATAGGATATTCCGTTGTTTATAATAATATAGACAAAGTTTAAAAGTAAGCCAAATTTTTTTCTGAGTATAGTTCTGGTTGCAGAAGACAAGGAAGATTTATTTATATTTTGTAAAAAGTTTAACGCATTGTTACTGTTATAATTTTACGAAAAAATATTTATGGAACGAGTTGAAATATAATAAACAAATGTAGAATGAAAGAGAATTTATAAATGAAAGAAATTTAGTTGTATATCTTACATAACCCGTTCGTTTAAAGAAAATTTCAAAGTGATATAATGAATTTTTTCCATCTATCACTAAAATTGTTTTATTATTTATGTTAAAAATCGATAATTATGATAAAAATTAGGTACTTACTTTATTTCTCATTGTTTTTAATTATTAATTATTATGAAGTTATTTGTTATTTTATTTTGTTAAAAAATTGTAGTACGTTATTAAGCATTAGTTATACAAAATTTGTATGTTTCACAGACCACGATTCACTATTTTTACTTTTCTTTAATTCATTTAATAATATTCCATCTACTGTAATGTGTAGAAGCAATTTTCCTCGAGGAGAAAATAGGCAATATGTAATCTACAACGAGTTACAGTAATAAAAAAAAATGTGTTCAAAATAAATACTTTATTTATTAATACAAATTTTCATAAATGATATTGATTGATATATTGTACATAAAATTAATACGTGATATACTGATATTTATTTAGATGTAATAAATTAATTCTATTTACGTACAATAAGGAGTCGTATAATTTTATCGCGTTTGTTGGTAAATGGAATAACACGAAGTTGATAGGGGTCCCTGACAACACTTGTATTTGCATTTGTTTTAAGGTCAACGAGCTCTTTCCGATTATCCAGACTATCCCTTACTTATTTATTTTTACGTTGATTCTATATATATGATCTACTGTGCCAATGTTCAAAATACAAAAATTCACGCTTTTAAAAATTTAAGTAAAGGAATTAGGTCGATATTGATGAACAAATCAAGATGTTATTTATTTTTTTTAATAAAAGATATAGCCTGAGGAGAATGGAAAATATCCATCGAAACGTCGCCAAATAAATAACATCTTGGTTTGTTCACCAATATCGACCTAATTCCCTTACTTAAACCATCTGCGTGGACGATGAAATTAATCTTTCAAAATTTAAAAATTTAATTTGATGTACAAATTAACTAAATTTTAATTTTATCCTTCCTCATCATAATTGTTTAATACACATTTATTTACTTACATAATTATAAGGAAAACTATATAAACTTTAATAAAATAAATTATATTCTATAACAAATCCGATGTTTACTATCATATATACTATGTATATAACTGTGGGAAAAAATAAGCTAACTCCTTTTTAATCATACTTAATGATTTGATAATTTTTAACCGATGTACACATTTACCCACCGTAACGAAACGTAAACCTTATCCCCACCTTTTTTCCTACTTTAAAATATGCACTATACGGTAGCAATAAAATGTACTTATATCACCGACACTTCCAGTTCAGGTTTACCGCCGAAGCGACGTGCGCGATAAAGAGTTTCCTACTTGAAACGTTCAGAAAAAGTCGCACTAAAGTTTGCTTTTTCAATTTCATTATGTGTCGTGTAAGAGAATATAATAAAATATATTATTTACACTTGTTTGAGTTTTAAATGTTCGTGTTTTGTGTTAGACGGAGCAAAGACCAGAAATTTTATTGCAAAATTGGTACATGAAAATTAGTATGATATATTTAGTTATATATATAAAAAAAACCTTTAAATTTGATTACTGGCTGTATGAGTATTATACCATAAGTATTGTAGTACTGAAATTATATCAATTATTTAATTACTAATTTATTCCTTAAATATCTCTTTATTTAAACTAGTAATTATTTATAATTATACCAAAAAATACGCTCGTCTACTATACAGTGTACGAGAACAGTAATCAAATTTGCATCAATTCCATTAGCTTTCGTAAACAAAACATTTTTGTAGTTTTATCCGTTAGAAAAAGAAAGTTATACCAAACGGATATATACTGTATTCAAAGGAATTCTTTCTATCTGCGCTTATTATAATAGTTTTTACTTATAAATTTTTTTTATTTATTTATTTAACGTCGTATTCGACGATTCGATCGGTATTAGCAACTACAAAATAAGTTAATATTATTTGTATACATAATCAGTTATGTAATATATTAAATATTACAGTATCTATGAATTTTATAACACTTCAACATATTGCACACTCCTAATTAAATAATTAAAAAAATATTATAATTTTTATAGTCTAGACAAATATTAAAAAAAATACAGGAGGAATTGAGAAGCTCCTTCTATTTTTTAAATTCGGTTAAAAAAGATAATGTGCAGAATTTTCATATACGTACTTTAATTCAATACCATATAGATAAAAACAAAATGTAACACCTTCATCGTAGGTTTACCTTCTTAAAAAAAAATAATTATTTTACGTACGTAAATTATTTATTCGAAGCTGCAACGTGCATGTATCTACAAAGGAAAAATGCAAAAATATGAAAAAAGAAAAACATAAATGAATTAGTACTGAGCGTATACGATATGCATGTATACAACAAAAAAATGTAAACACAACTGTGCATACTCCAGTAGTTAATTATTTCTATTCTTGGTTAACGACTAATTCACCACGTGATAAGAAAAAATAAAGTAAAAACGACCTTTTTTTGCGAGAGAATATTATTTTTTAAACATGTATAATTTGAGAAAATTTTTATCACGTTAATGATACACATAAAATTAAAATAAAATTTTTTGAAATGTCAATTATACATTCATAAAAAATTACAATATATTTTACTTTTTTATATACTAATTAGGTAGAATAAAAATGTATTATATTAAGCATTGAGCGTATATATCAATATGATTAAATTATAAGCGCTCATTATATTATCGGACACATTATACATGTGTGTATATATATACATACATAGATGCGTCCTTTAGCATGACGTGTGCCAATTAACTCAACTATGGTGTGTCGTCTGTATCAATTAAGTTAGAGAGAAGAGTGTTTCATGATATCGCAGTGATAAATCATGCCAAAAGTCTATGCATTGTCGATTTTACACTCTTTATTATTTATTTAAACCAATCTTTATAAGTTATGAATTTGTTGTTATTATTTATCATTGCTTTTAAATTTACTATTAAATTTATTATTAATTACATAATTTGGTATATATTATATTAATTTTTAACGATGAAAAAATATTCGGATCGTACCAGTTTATAAGTTATTGCAAATTTTAACAGACATAGGTTTGGTTTTCTTAACGTTATTCACAAAGTAAAAAGATTATAAGTCAAATTTACTTAGATTATGTAACATATTGAAATATATAAAATATACAATGGCAATATTCACGTTTTTATCTAAAAAAAAATACATTCCGGGAAAGATAACCTTGAGTATAACACAAAAAATCAAAAATAAACTAGATATTCGAAATGGGAAATATTTCCAGAGTCCAACCGGAAAATGACCTAAGAAAAATGAAGTATCAAGTAGCTTCAGTGGGTGAACTCAGTTATCGTGTCAAATGTGTAGCGGTTGAAAGCGAACGAGTTTTTGGCGATGTAATCGTAACTACACAGTCGAGTGCAGCTGAGCTTCCAATCGTGCAGCGTCGTAGGAAGCATCAAAATTTGGTTAAGAAATACGTCGATGGCCCAAATTTTCTTGAATTGAATTGTCAATTTAAACGTAAAAGTTGCATTAGTCTTAGTAATAATACTGTACCTAAAATCATCAGATCGAAAATCGTTGGATTACGACGATGTTGAAGCTTGCGAAAGAAAACGTAAGGTAAGTTGTTTTTATTCATTTTGAACAAACGATAGGCAATATTGTGTACGGAAGCAAATTTTTTAGGTTAACATATCGTGTAATATTTATGTAAATACGAAAAGATGTAATATTATTCTTCATAATTTCAAGTCATATCTTTTAAATTTATATTGAAATTGTTATTATATAAGTTAGCTGCTTAATCACTAATAACCATAGAGTTTCTATAAGCTTACAGAAAAAGCATGCGATAACTAAAATAACAAATTTGTTTAATATAAATAAATTTATTTTTATTTGTATATTTGTACGACAAAATTTATTTGTTCGTATAGTTGTCTTGTCAGAGTATAAATATAGCAAAATAATTTACCTTGTTATCAACGTGTATATAGATTTATAATTGATTAAAAGCACGGTTATTAATCGAGAAAATATAATAGCCAAATAATTCCACTGCATGAAAGCGTATGTGATTGATGTAATCAACTATATAAAATTCGATTATATGTATATGCATGCGTTCTTTCAAAATAGTACTTAATATTAATTTACAAGATTACAAGATTTAATATTTTGTTCTCAAAATTAATACATATTTTGAATAACAACTGGTTATTCTTACAAATAAATGAAATATTCGTCTATACTCGTACGATAAAAGTAATTGCCTTCGGAATGAAAACGGATTTGTCAAAAAAATGATCCCGTGCCGTGTCTCTAAGATTTTTTCAATTTTTTAAAATTCTTGAGATAAAAGCGTTTATAAGGGAAATTGAAAAACGTAAAGAAAGCTCAAATTAAGAGTTTTAACTTTGGTTTATTAAATAGCATTAAACGATTTAAAGGTTGTGTGTTTCTTCAAAGAAATGTTAAATAAATTTAATAGATACCATTTATTGTACTGTTCACGTTACATATAATTATTAGAATCGTCGGATATATTTATACGCATTCAAAATTATAATAATACCTCCTTCTCGTTACACATAACGGTTGTAAGTTGGACAGAACTTTAATTTTTTCGTTTAGTAAAAACGCTTTTTTCTAGGTGTTTCGAAAAGGTCAAATATCTTTATATACTTCGAGTCGATTAGAGAAAAATCAGAGACACAGGTTATTTTATTTGTTCTAAAGAATCGTATTCCACTGTACTAAAAAAAAAAATTTCTAATTGTCACATACTCTCCTTGTCAGGAGAATCTAAATTTAAAGACCAAATTAATTACACCAAAGAAAAATTATAATAAATGTTTAAGACACGTTCTTAACAATTAGTATGAAAAATTACTTTCTAATTAATGTCTAGCTTTAAAAAAACTATCTATTAGTATACCGATAGAAAAAAAAAGTATGGAAGAAGGGGGATAATTTATGATCAGGAAAACAAATCGGAAATCGCGATTAAGGCCGAGTCAGCCTAATGGTGCGTGAATATGAGAGGTAAAACTAAAAACATTGTTTGACTATTACGTTTCACGTAAATTTATGATCTTGCATATTCTAAGAGAATTGTTTCTTGTATACTTACTAAAATCTGCATTTGCGCTATGCTGTTTACAATGGAAAGATAATTATGCAACAGAAAAACGATGATAGACAGAATCTTATAATAATTATTATTTTAAAAAGTAAAAGACGTATAATTACTAATTTTACTTTATGAAAAATTACATTACTTCTAGTAAAACTTAATCGAATATATCGTTATGTAAGAAAGTATTATTAGACAATAATTCGTTCTTTACTATTCTTCCTTCCATTTAAGTTTTTGTATGTAAAAGTATCTTAACTTAATTTATAAAATATCAATAAAAATTTTACTAATGTAATATATGTATATATATATATAAATTATTGTAAAATTAACTTATTTCTTTTAGCTTTTTAAAGGACTGATAATTATAGTGAAATCTTTTTACTTATATAAGTTTCTTATTTTGTTCAGTTGGAAAAGTAAAAATCTATTTTCAAACAGAAGTTTCCAAATATAGCTACTTTTAAAAATATTGTTACGAGAAACTTTTAAAATAGTTATTATATATGAAAGAAAATATTTTAAAATAAATTTTTATTTAATTATTGACAATGTGTATTTGTATATTTTTATATATTGATTTTATATTTTTATATAAGTATTGAATTTGTTTTTTTACATATTAAAATTAGGCAGAATCTTTTGTAATTATGATGCTTTCATTTTTTTGAACATTCGACATAAAATATTACAACACTCTCCGTTCTTAAATCAAATATAAAATAAAAGGTTTGATAATTATATTGTTTTAGTATAAAATATTGTTATATTTTCAAAATAAGTAAGTAAATTTTTTATTTTAAATTATTGACAATGTGTATTTGTATATTTTTATATATTGATTTTATATTTTTATATAAGTATTGAATTTGTTTTTTTACATATTAAAATTAGGCAGAATCTTTTGTAATTATGCTTTCATTTTTTTGAACATTCGCATAAAATATTACAACACTCTCCGTTCTTAAATCAAATATAAAATAAAAGGTTTGATAATTATATTGTTTTAGTATAAAATATTGTTATATTTTCAAAATAAGTAAGTAAATTTTTTATTTTAAATTATTGACAATGTATATTTGTATATTTTTATATATTGTTTTATATTTTTATATAAGTATTGAATTTGTTTTTTTACATATTAAAATTAGCAGTATCTTTCTGTAATTATGCTTTCATTTTTTTGAACATTCGACATAAAATATTACAACACTCTCCGTTCTTAAATCAAATATAAAATAAAAGGTTTGATAATTATATTGTTTTAGTATAAAATATTGTTATATTTTCAAAATAAGTAAGTAAATTTTTTATTTTAAATTATTGACAATGTATATTTGTATATTTTTATATATTGATTTTATATTTTTATATATTGTTTTATATTTTTATATACTTCGAGTCGATTAGAGAAAAATCAGAGACACAGGTTATTTTATTTGTTCTAAAGAATCGTATTCCACTGTACTAAAAAAAAATTTCTAATTGTCACATACTCTCCTTGTCAGGAGAATCTAAATTTAAAGACCAAATTAATTACACCAAAGAAAAATTATAATAAATGTTTAAGACACGTTCTTAACAATTAGTATGAAAAATTACTTTCTAATTAATGTCTAGCTTTAAAAAAACTATCTATTAGTATACCGATAGAAAAAAAAGTATGGAAGAAGGGGGATAATTTATGATCAGGAAAACAAATCGGAAATCGCGATTAAGGCCGAGTCAGCCTAATGGTGCGTGAATATGAGAGGTAAAACTAAAAACATTGTTTGACTATTACGTTTCACGTAAATTTATGATCTTGCATATTCTAAGAGAATTGTTTCTTGTATACTTACTAAAATCTGCATTTGCGCTATGCTGTTTACAATGGAAAGATAATTATGCAACAGAAAACGATGATAGACAGAATCTTATAATAATTATTATTTTAAAAAGTAAAATACGTATAATTACTAATTTTACTTTATGAAAAATTACATTACTTCTAGTAAAACTTAATCGAATATATCGTTATGTAAGAAAGTATTATTAGACAATAATTCGTTCTTTACTATTCTTCCTTCCATTTAAGTTTTTGTATGTAAAAGTATCTTAACTTAATTTATAAAATATCAATAAAAATTTTACTAATGTAATATATGTATATATATATATAAATTATTGTAAAATTAACTTATTTCTTTTAGCTTTTTAAAGGACTGATAATTATAGTGAAATCTTTTTTACTTATATAAGTTTCTCTATTTTGTTCAGTTGGAAAAGTAAAAATCTATTTTCAAACAGAAGTTTCCAAATATAGCTACTTTTAAAAATATTGTTACGAGAAACTTTTAAAATAGTTATTATATATGAAAGAAAATATTTTAAAAATTAAATTTTTTATTTTAAATTATTGACAATGTATATTTGTATATTTTTATATATTGATTTTATATTTTTATATAAGTATTGAATTTGTTTTTTTTACATATTAAAATTAGGCAGAATCTTTCTGTAATTATGCTTTCATTTTTTTGAACATTCCGACATAAAATATTACAACACTCTCCGTTCTTAAATCAAATATAAAATAAAAGGTTTATTATTCACAGATAATTATATTATTTTAGTATAAAATATTGTTATATTTTCAAAATAAGTAAGTAAATTTTTTATTTTCTCATAATTAAGATACAACCTCCACCAATACTAAAAGCAAACTCGAATCAAGAAATTGTGGTTTCATCATTGGTTGATCAACTATTGGTTGATATTTACGGATCGGTCGACGATCGAAGTAGAACTGAAAGTGAATCGACTACTTCATCTTGGAGATCTCAACGGCATCATCGTCCGTATTTACAAAGGACAAGACTTGAGCTTAAAAGTAAGAAAAATATTTGGCTTTTCTGAGTATTCGATAATATATTTATTAAATATTTTATCTTATAACAAGATAATATTTTTATTTGCAAGGAAGTTTAACGTTACTTTATTTTTACTTGACATTGAATAACAATATAATTTATGGTTACTTCATATTGTTATGGATATTTTATGAAAAAAGTTAACTTTTATAATTTGAGTGATTTATGGGAAGTAAAAAATTGTTAGCTGCGATAAAAAAACTTATTTAACCATATATATGTATACCGTAATTGAAATATTTGATATTTTATATAAAAGTATGAATTAATCAACTTAAAGGAAATTAAGAAAAAAATGAACACATCGAAGCATCTAATTTAATTATATTCAGTGTTGCATGAGATGATTTCATGTTTTACAGATTCGTGGAAAAATTTGCAATTTTATAAATTCAAATCCTACATATATATATATATATATATATAGGTGCATCCTTATACTGAAGATAGAAATATTAAAATCCAAAATTACATTCGCTGCGCAGTTTAAATAAGAAATTTTCATTTCAAACGTAATATTTATTGTTTTAATATGAAACTCAACGTACGTACGTAATATGCATACATTTTGTAAAACCCTTATTTAATTAATAATCTATCTAAATGATAATAATAAATTCTGTTTAAAATTTTTAAATAAATCAGAACATTTTATTTCAAAGAATAATTTGTTGTTTAATGGTTGTATTTTGTTATTAAAAATGCAACCAATTTGCGAAGCAATAAAAAAAGTTTTTCCAGAATAACGGTTGTTCAAGAATAATGGAATAATTACTTCCTGATGTACATCGTTGAGTGTCGCGATGGTTCGTTAAACAAATTTTTACTCGATATATATAGAAGGTTTTCTCGTTCTTTAAATTCAATGCTCGAGTTAAGCGATTGCATCATATTTTAAGTGTGCATCGGTGTGGTATATGAAAATTGCGTATGTGTGTGGTATGTGATATAGCATCATTATAATTGCGATACAGATACTCAGTTTACCAGGATCATGGTTATTGCAAGGATTATAAGTACTTTAAAAAATACTTATTGCGTTTACATTCTCATTTTCATTTTTTATTTATTAAATGCTCAGTAAATGGTTAATTATTATATCAATATATTTTATATTTACGAATGTAATTACCAAAATATTGATTCCTCATATCAATGAAATTCGTTTAAAGTGTATACAAAATAAGAGAAGCATAAAATATTTAATGTTTATAATTATAAAATATTAATTCGACGTAATCGTGTAATGAAATACCTTTTGATTATATCAATATTGATAAATTTTATTATTTGATATCAGAAATAGTGGACTATATTAAATAATTTTTCATACTTGGGCAATATTAATATGTATATAGAAATATTGATAAAAATTCAGGAATATTTCTTATTATTTTATTTATTAAAAATACTTTTCTACCGCAATTGCGTCGCATTCAAGTGTTCAAGGATTCCTTTAAAAATTTGATAATATTGTCGTATATAACCGCAACCATGAAAAATACCATAAATTCAAATAAATGCACATGTATATACATGTATAAACTACGAAATCACAATTTTTAAGAATGACCATACCTACTTCTATCATATATGCTTACATTGAAATTCAAAAAGTAGTAAGCGTTTTTTTCCCCATTAATCGTAAAGAAAAAAAAATCAATAATGCTGTACACATGTTTTTTTAAAAAAGACGACGGCACCCCTGTAGCTACTCGGCGACAAATTGAAGTGGTTCGGAGGTTGCGCTCGCGCGCAGGGATGAGATAAAGCAAGTACTTCCGGGCTGAAAAGGGGCTAGGTAATAGGGAGAGAGAAATACTTGAGAACCTGTTCTCGTAGAATCTCGCATTTTTTTCTCTTTTTGCTACGTCCAAGTCAACGAGGTCGTTCGGTACAAACCTTTCTCTCCGATCCTCTTCATTTTCTTATTCTTAATGCTCCAGGTTATACTTTGCGCTTTTTCTTCCCTTCGTGTATATTTGAATTTTATTTCCGGTATATAGTCTCATCTTTCATTCAAATTTTGGTGTATAAGTTTTTTTTGGGGCAGTTGGTTCTTACGATTTCATTGATGTCGAGAACGTGATTTGACGATAGATCTACACTGTACTACCGCACTTTTATTATTCTTGTTTGTTTACACATACATTTTCCTCGAAAATTCTAAAGCTGTATTGCAAAAATATTTATATAGTGGTTAAAGTGTAGTTCACATAAAAATGAATTTATTTGCGTACATTATCAAAACATAATATTATAATTTAAAAAAAATCTCAAACCCATTAACCAAATCAAAATTTGCTTGGGAAACAAACATTTTATATTATTTCACAAGAATAACATGCAAAACGAATTCTAAGGGAAAAAATATAAAAAAAGTGTGTAAAGCTTGAATTGTTTAAAAAAGTATATATACATATATTTATTCATCGGTAAAAATTGGAAAACTGTGCATCACAAAACTTTCCACTATACTCCTCGTTTTCTGGTTCTTATCATTGGCACGATGCCTTAGCGCCTTTTAACTCTTGTAAACAGTGGAAATCGTAAAAGTTTTACGTTTTTCCCTCGGGACTTCAGTACTGTCAAAGCGTACTTGGAGTCTTCAAAAGATTCTCTTCCGTGGTATAAAAAAAATGATAGAAAAATGCAAATATAGAAAAATAACACTTGTAATTTACTTGAGCTACTATTAAAAGTGACATTTAAAATCACTTTTGAATATTTATTATATAATATAAAAATGCATGTATCATCCTACGAAATACCGCTCTAATAAATATTAAAAAGTCAAAAGTAAAGTTTTTTAGTTTCTACAATAGAATGTAGCATAAATGTCAAATAAACAATTGTTACATAAAAGTAATAATAATCTTAATTTAAATATCATTTCAACGTGAACGGAAAATAATTTTCTTACATATCAAATAAAATATATGTCTGTTATAGCATGCACAAAATTTAACAAATTTTAGTTTCTCGCTTTCTTATTACTTTAGTTTCGTAAAAAAATATATTACAATTAATGTTTAGACTTGTACAAAATATTACATCGTAGACCCGATATTTGCTACTTACTATTTATGATAATAAAAGATATATAAATCACAAAAATAATGGATATAAATTGCGCGTAAAAACCATATGAAAGACACAAAGGAATTTGGAAAGTGCGTGATTTGCACTAGAAGTGACTTTCGTTCGGCATCAACGGTGCATTTCTATTCTTACGTGAGAAAAGACTCCAGCAGAAAAGAAAGGAAGATATACGTAGGCGCGTCGAATGTAATGAATGGATGAAGATGAATGAAATCTGGCGACGCGATCTGTTTTGAGAAGGTCGTAGTTTGACTTTTTGTGACGTACACCGAATGATCGTCATTTTGGCAAAATCCTTTCGTAGAAAGTTTATATTTATCATGTTGTTGTGAGCACATAGCGAAGGTTAAATAATAATAAAATCAATTTTTAACTATTAATATCTATTTTACGTTGATATTATTTACGGATTTTTATTGATTTTTATATTGTATTTTTTATAAAAAAAATATAATCAAAGTAGAAATTCATGTTGTTTATGGTAATATTAAAAAATGTTTGGATTATTTTCTTATATATATACTTATATCCTATAAATGTCAAGGTGAAAAGCAAATACTATGTGTATGAAATATTTTATTCAAAGTGTAAGAATATGAATTTTTCGAGATAAACCTCGAATTGATAATGTAGATGAATGTAATATAACAATATTTTGTAAAAATTCATTTAGTTATATACTTATTTAATTTTACATTTACACATGTATTACCTGTGCAGATGCCTTAACATTACAATATTTGCGGCTTTCTTATAAGTATTTATGATATTGTGTTCCTTTATTACCCAGCAGTGCGTAGCGTATACTTATCATTACTTATCATTTGTTTATTCTGAAAATCATAAAGTAATCTTGATGGGGTAAAATAATCGAAATAATGTTTTAATATACATTAATATATTTTTAGAGTTGATCCTTACATACGTCAATTATCCTTGTATTCATTTGATTAATAAATACACGTGAAAATAATGTATAAGAAATTTTACCCGTGTAATTATGCATACAAAGTTATCTCGATTTTACGCATGATACCTTGCTTTTTATATTTTTAACTGTCATGAAATAAGACGTTAAAACGACCGTTTCTTTATTACTTAACTCAACTTTTTTTTCTATATAAAATGTATTAACACATCGATATATCGTACAATCATGTATAAGAAATTTCGGATCATCTCGATACGTTGCGCACTCTCTTTATATGGTATGTAATTACAACGGACCCTGAGGTAATTAAAAAAACAACTGTTAAAAAAAAAGCTGCCGACACGCGTCTTTTTTTTTTACCTCGCAACCTTATTTAATCTCACTTTCTTCACAGGTATACGAGAGCTTCGCGTTCTTGTAGCATCGTTGCGCGAGCATATAAGTCACACGGGCGGGTTGTTGATTCGCCAGCTGCGCCGGAGGGATTATCTTCAAGCTAAGCGCGAAAAGCTCTACGATGTCATCACCGCGCATCTACAGGCCCACAGTAGCAAGCGCAGTGAGTACGATATATTAAAAAAAAATTTTTTTAATAAAAAATATAAAAGGCATTGCAATATAGCAAATATTTACTGAGTACGTATAATTTTCGAAATATTTTGATGGTTACATTATAACGTTAGAAAATATAAGCGATTAAAAAGTTTGTAGTTTATAATGTAGTTTTGAATGTATATAGACAAAAAAATGCAAGTGCGAAACTTTTAAATTAATAGACTTATGGTTTAGTTTTCGCTTATACATACACATTCGTAGTTTAAGAACTTTCTAATAGGAAATTTTAGGTTTGCAAACAATTGATTAAAATCCATTAAATTGTATATTTTACGCAGAACTTAATAAATTGTTATCACTGCAATGCATATAGAGCGGAAAATGTGATTAAGTGAATTTAATAGTTTCTATATCGGTTAATTATACATATAGTTATTAATTAAAAATAGTGTCTCGTTAATCAATCGTAGACCGTAATTATTTGATTAAAATATCGATATAATATTATAAATGATGTTTAATATTACTATTATTATGGATAATCAGTAATGTAAATATATTTGTCTGAGTGATAAAATAAAAATAGTTTCGCATAGTGTAATTTACGTAATTAACATGTGATGAATAGAGATCGAGAATTTGGAGAAATCACTGCTGTCTATAGGAGCAGGCATTTTGATCAATAATAGAGTCGGTGGCACTTTAGCAATGCCAGTGCGCTTGCTCCCAAACCAGGGGCGAACTAATACCTTTTTGTGCCTCAACATTCAAAGTACCTAATTATTTTAAAAAAAACAAAGAATTAACAGTACTTCTCTACTTTTACGATAAGCAATTTTTAATTACATATTGTGACGAATAATCGTCTCGTAAAATTACATATTTTACACTGTATATAATAACTGTGATTTTACATTTTAATTTTAAGTTTTTGTATTACAATAACGCAGTTTCAAGCCATTGTATCAAGCAGTACAACAATTTATAAAATTTCTTTTACAGAGTGTTTTGAAAATTTTATTTTTAACTCACTAGATATTATACAATAACTGTATTAATCGTATGCGATCAAACTATTACGACCTGGGAGTATCATTATACCGTGTTAACATAGTTTCAAATCCGTTATGTAGATGCACAAGAGAAAATGAAAAACATCACATTTTTCGGTAGCGCAGTTTATACGATCAACGGCGTTTAACATTAATTAAAGCTTGGTTTGCTCAAATATGAACTTCCTACGAATATTGTCTCTATAATTGCTAAACGAGATTTTAAACGGCTGCAATTGTTTCATGTCATATATATCTCCAAAAATGTAACCTGTCAATTTAGCGATACAAAATTGTTATTACATATATCGTCACCATCTGATACTCCGTTTTCTCTTTTTTTTACTGATAGGTCCTTATGATTGTGTATCATAAGTAAACCAAAGAGGTATACAAAAATACTTGATAAAAATAAATAACGCAGATTTATTTATAATTAAAATTTTTAACAGTTCCATTACATTTTTATCAATGTGTATTTCTAACCCGAAACATTTTAATTTATATGCATGTGCACCAAGAATGAAAAATCTTTTATTATTCTTATTTAAATTGCGATGGAAGACGGCGAAGTTTAAAATTGAAAAGCTATTTTTCATTTAATTATGCAACAATATAATTAAATAGCTTAATTTAAAGAGCCCATTAAAAAGTGAAATGAAACTTTTTTTACGACAACGTAAAGAATAATGTAGATGCAGTTATATATAAAGTAAATAAAGTGAATAATGAAATAAATGTACCTTTTTTTAGTATAAATAGTATATTTACGATTGAAACGTTTCTAGTTCGCATCTGTGTACTTGCAACTGTACAACGAAAGTCGCAGTAGCGATAAAGTTTTACTATTCTGACCCCTACTTTACAACTTGGAAAAGAAATATCCGGCGGTGTACTTTAAAGTTAAACAGAAAATCGACACTCCCTACTCTTTGACATTTGAAGCTTTATCTATCCATAATTAAACATTTATTTTCATACATTTTTTGGTCACCTATTCTAAACTTCGATTTGTGACACGATAAATTAAAAAACAAATATATTACTTTAAAGAATAATAAATTTTTAAGAAAAAAAAACATTTGATTAAAAGGTACAAGAACCTTCATTCATCAATTATAATTCTTAGCTAAGATAATATCGGATTGATATAAGTCACTCCGATATAAATCAAACACGTAAATTTGTTATGGGTTATGTTTCGCAATGATAATGCTTAGTAGGCAATAAAGTTAGCGTTCATCACATCTCACTTTAAAGTACCCTTTAAGCGTCACACGTTGTGTTTGTCTGACCATTGCATGAACGTACTACTGAAACCGCCACATATTAAACTTTACGGCAATGTAGTTATTCTTATATGTTTATCATTAATCATCGTAATATTGCATCTTATCTCAATACAGTAAAATAATTGATTAAATACTCATATTACGAGTAACACAAGGTTTTTAAATTATTTTTAGTTACCTTATACTATCAAATTGTAAGAGAATGAATTTTATTACCGAATGAATCGTATTTCAAGTTTAATGTATTTTGTCTAAAAAAAGTTTTTCAGATCTAGTTACTACATGATAGTCTGAGTCAGTATATAAATAAACGTAAAAAGTATAGTATTTACAAAGTGAAAAAAAATTAAATTTAAAAAATGTATGCTGCAAAAACTGACACTATTTTTATAATTAAATTTTTTAAATAAATAAATTGAAACATAAAAAATGTAATTATGTATACAATTGTACAAATTTTAAATAATTAGATTTTGCCATTTTTAAATTCACTATTTAAAAATGTGATTCGGTGAACTTTTACGTACATGTTTTACGAAAGAAATAAGTCCTAAATAAATGTTCGAGTTAATAAATAATAATAATAATAATAATAATAATAATAATAATAATAGTTGATAATTTGTAAATATCATAATTTTTAATTTTTTTTTCAACTTTTAAAATACTGCTTTTCAAAATATGTACTTACATACAGTGTCAGGTAATAAGTATAGAAACAAGAAACGTTTTATTTAAACAAAGTTTATATCTTAGGAAGAACTATTTTAAAATGAAGCGATAGATTGATTGATTGCTGTGCTTGTAATTGATTACTTGAATTTATTTTATCAGAAGTTCTTCTTCTTCTCTATTGATGGCAAAAGTAGTTATTTGTGAATTAGACGCCATATTGCTGTTATCTAACTGTTTAGAGCAAAATTTATATTTACGCTCTAAAATAAAAGTGTAATAAAATAATGAACTATCGCTTAGTTGAATAGTATCTTACTTCAATTATGCCTTTATCTTAATTTCTTTTTATTTTTTTTTGCTAATGTGAGTAATGAAAATGTATAAATTTTAGATTATTTTATATATAATACGTTATTTTCATATGTATATACGTTAACATTATAAAGACATTTCAAAATAAATCTATAAATTAATCTAATCAATAATACATACAAACTCGTACGAGTATCCCCTTATTGCGGTAATAATCAAAATTCGTCCTTCGTAAATTAAAGTACATTCCGACACATAAAACCGCATCGAAAATTACGGCTGTCTGTCCAATAAAGCGAAAATTATCGGATCGAATCACAGTTGTGTCGTTATACTGAGCAAAGAAGATAATGACTTGGAACGCCGGGTACGAACAATGTCGAGACGCGTAGGAGGAAGTGTTTACATTTCTAGTAATTGTAACGAGAGTGGAAGAGAGAGAGGGAAAGTTCGTCTACGTGTGCGTTCGTGCGTACGTGTGAGTGACGATCAAGGACGCGTTGCTCGGCAGTTAAGATAATTGAAATATAAATAGATTCTTGTGACGCGCTTTTTTAGGGACTTGAATTTTATTTTTTTGCGGTAGCGTGTTGTCGTTTTCGTTAAAATTTCATTTTAATGAAGAGCATTCTCTTTTATTTAAGAAGAATTCATTAGTATTCAATGAATACAGTCCTTCTAATTGAATTATAATGTTTTAACAGGGTAAGTGTACTTAAATTTTATTGCTTTGTAATTAAAGGTACGAAGGTGGAATCGTGTAATTATAATTCGATGTGTATGTACAATTCATAATTATTATTATTAATTGTATACATAATTTTGGGCATAATTAATGCACTCATTAATCTAATTAATAATTCAAATGTTGGAATATGTCGCGCGTGTATTAATTACGAAAAAGAATGTCACAAAAATGTTTATTTATTGAAATGTTATTCTTTAGAATAAAATAATAATTTCAAAATAAAAAATGAATTTCATCAAGCATATCGTACAAAGTTCGCTGAATTTTTTTGTTTGTTTTTTTTTCTGTTATATAACGCAACATCCTACGCTGTAATAAATTAAAGAAAAGGTACAATTATTTATGGCAACTCATAATACAACTTTCATTTATGTCGGATGATACACCTATTATTTTTCTGTAGAAACGTGGAAAAGGTTTCCTTAAACGCATGACTCACTCCCCTTGAATGCCTTGATATTATTTCTTTAGTGTATATATACTAATGTTAAGTTCGTGCAAGAGTGTGCATCCCCAAATTTGACACCCTCGACATATCAAATTCGATTACGTCTACACGAAACAGAATTTTCTACAGAAGACGCATTTCTTGATACCGTTTTCTTTCAATTATTTTTTTATGAGGTTTTACACTAACGCCTGTACATATATAAGTTATTTTTAATATGCCAATAAATTTTTATATAATTATTTAATTTTCTTAGTTTAATTAAATAATAAAATTAAAGAGTTATTATTAAATACTTGAAATTGTTTTTTATTTTATATTTCGTTCTGCTATTTTTATTTACTTACATTTGTTTTTCATTTATTTAAAATATGCTTTACAATCTTGTACAAGTATTTAAATGTTGCCTTATAAAATACTTTTCTAATTTTTAACATACAACGGCATGCATCAATATTTAATTTTGTAACTTTTGACGCATACCTAAATTATAAGATGCTTTAACTTCGTTATTGAATTGCTGTATAAATTGGATGGTTTTGATTTAAACGCACGAAAACTGATATAACTTGTCGTAACATTTAAAATAGTTTATTAATTAAAATAGGATTAATGACGTATGTTTCTGAGTTTTATATTTTATTTATATACCTGGTAAATATTTAAATCACGTAAAATATAATATTTTGTTAAAAAATAATAATGTGTCACATTACTCCACGTGTTTGCATTGAAAATTGAATAAAATTTGAGTTTCAAGACTAGAATAATGAAGGATAAATTACCTATATCATTATTGTATAATAATTATTATAATAAAATTAATGCCATTCGTTAAAAAAGTTTATAAGATATCATTATAACTTTTATAAGCTTTTTACGTTAATTTCCATTTCGCTGTAAAGTATTTTTTTCCACACAGTTGCTTCACATTCCTTGTTTGTAGCATATAATTTCGAAAAAAAAACTTTTATAGGAAAATTTTAGCCATGTAAAATGATATCAAGTTCACTTATGCGCACATGGAAGATTATATCTGAAAAGAATATACGTGTTTTCATAATAATAAATCAATTAGTTTACTTGAATGTCGTATTATATTTGCAGAACAAAGAAAAACAAACAAATTATAAAGTATAATTAAATCATAACTGTTTAATAAAAAATTTAAATAAGAAATTTATTAAATTGATATTTGATTTAAAAAAACTTTTTGACATTTATAGTATTTGAAAATTAATCTCTTACAATATAAATCTATAATAAGAGAATATAAAAATGTACAAAGGCCATCAATAATTGATAAGCACACTTTACTCTGGTTACATTTAATGAATGTTAATTAAACATAATAGATACTTATTTGTTTTTTAAACGAATCAAAAAAATTTTATTTTATCTCGTACAAAACTGATTATTATTGATTTTGTTTCTATAATATTTAAATTGGTTTCGATTACTAAAGAATAAGTAAAATTAAAAAAAAAAATAATTTGTAAAATTAATAATAAATTAAGTTACGTTTAATATACTTTTTATTAATTTTGTGTACTGTATAAAATAAATATTTTTATATTTTATTGTAAACAAATCTACATGATCAATTTGAGCGTAAAATTTTGTTTACTTCAAAACAACCAAAGTAAATAGAAATCGATATTTTTCGAAATAATGTATTTTTTTATTGTTATATTTCAAAGTTTAAATGTTAACTAAATGTTTGGTAAATAAATAAATCGAAAAACGGTTAAACCCACACGCGTATACATTGATTCTTACAAGACTACTTAAGGTTTTCGATTCATAACCCCGTATTTCTTTAAAAATTCTTTAGTCAACAACATCTAAATACGCATACGTAAAATAAATGTATAAAATAAAAAGAAGAGATGTTAAAAAGCCGCAAATATATACGTGTGTCCGACAAGAATCTCTGGTTGACGTAACAACCCCCGCGTTTCAAGGGTATCGGCAGACACAACGCGCGAGGGTCGCCCGGGGACACCCCCGCGAGGGGGAGCAAAAAGTGTAAATGCGCGCGCATACGTTTCCGGGCTCAGCTGATCGACGATTGCGCGTGCTCCGAAACTCTCGGGTAGTCCCCTTTGGTCAGTCGCGGCGTTTTACTCGATACGGTATAACCCCCTCCGTATCACCGTTAAAATGTTACGTACCCACAGTGTTACTTAAATTTTCATACACGCAACCGTTAAAAACAAGTAGATTCCTCGACGCATTCGTCTACGTTATATATCAAGGGATGGTTGTACAGTTTATTATTCAACGATGCAACGATCACGTAGACGATTGAAGCCGCTACTGATCGCGCGCTCGGTTTATGGATTTTCAGTTAGCGACCAAGGTATGCTGCTTATCTATCTCTATCTTTCTTTCTCTCTCCCCATCTCTCCCTCTCCCTCTCTCTCTCCTTTGCGCTAACAGGGGGACGATGAGCCGGAGGCTCTATATACGTTGTTTCGTTCTCGCTCGAGACGCCGATGTTGGATGTCTCGCTTCGGTCTTTTTTTTTTCTTCTACGTGAATGGAAATTTCGTACAACTTTTACTGGACTTTGCATTACTTATATATATAGTCAAGGAAGCTTATGCTGTATGCGTGCGTGTGTGTGTGCGCGCGCGTATGTACGAGAGAGTGATTGCTTTGCAGATTTACGATATTTACATACGCGAGAATTCGTTGTCGGAATGTCGGAAAAAAGGGTTTCGTAAAAACTGGACTACTTTTAATTATTATTATTTGTGTAATCGATAATGTTGAGTGTTTACGATTCACTTGAAACAATATTGTGTATTTTAATAAATAAATTCATTTACCACTGTAGATATAAACCTTTGTCACTGTCTCTCGTATACACAAAGATATTTATATGTATCTCGAAGAAATAATTAAATCGTTCTAATTTAAGAAAATAATGATTTTCGTTAAATCGCTTTTTTCCTTCGAACGTTAATTGCACAGTATATTTGTAGCAACATATTATAACGTATATGTTTGCATATCGATGTATCATCGTTCTACATAGTAATTTTATGTAAAATACATAATTATTTTAAGAATATAATTTTGTGTGCAACGAAGTTATGAATTTTTATATATTTTTATATCTGAATTACTTACATGGTACTAAATACTTTTATTAAATAATTAATTCGAGAGGATATAAATATGACATCTTATATCTACAGTATAACTAATAAATGTATATAAAATCGATAATGAATGTTCATACATAATAGAGTAACATTAAAGCTTCGAAGAACCTTTTTTTTTAGATAAAACTTGAACCGACATCCGATAACAAATATTTCATAAAACGCGTTTTAATTATTATGGTACGAGGAACGATAAGCGATATCTACACACAGAAAAAATATCCTATCCACGCTATTAGAGTTGTTTTACCTACGTAAAATTATTTCCTTTAAAAGTGTCTTTATATTTACAAAAATATAATAATACAAAATATCGGTGCTAATATTATCGTAATCAACGCATGTAATATATTAAAAAAATATATTCCAATCGAAAAATAATTGTACGCTCTTTATTGTTCCGAGAAATTATTTTGTAAACGTATAAGCAAATCTGAACGTGAAATAAAAAAAAGAAGGGAATGGAAAATTGTTGGCGTCACCGGTAAGCCACTTCATCTTACGAGGACACATCCGATTCGCGTCAGACTCATCAACCCACACTTGCTCACACGTGCGCATCGCTTCCTAACAAAACGTTTTTTTTTTCTTTCTCTCACTTTCCTTCCAAAGTGTGTTTTCCTCGATGTACTCCGAGGGATCGAAATAGAAATACTTTTAGGTCTGGGTAAAGAAACAAGTTCAAAACTACTTATACCTTGTCGTTTTTCTTGAGAAAATTCAATATTTTTTTCGAGTACACATGTAACTAAGGGTTGTGCTAAATATATATTTTTTTCTCTCGTTGATTATCAGAAATAGAATGTAAATAGAATACCGACGAATAAAATAAGTAAATGAGTTCTCATTAAAATAAAAATATTGTATTAAAATAATTAGTATAACAATATCATCTACAGTGATTAAGTGAAAAATCACATTGAAGAAGAACTGAAGTGCTCGTGATAAAATTATATTGGATTCTTCGAATAAATATTTACTTTGATAATTCCTTACGTACCTTAAATTTGCACTTTGTAATAAAAGCGCGAATAAGTAACTTAATAAATCGTAAACGTAAAAAAAAGTTTAACAAAAGAAAGCACATTTCCTTAGTTTACTCACACATCAACCTTACAACTTCCTTGAGTAAAATTCTTATTTTAAAATATGAACTTTTTTTTATTTACACAGTGAAAAATTTAATGAAATTTACATTGCTATGATCAAAATGAAAATTTGCAAAACTTTATATTCAAATGCAGATTTACGTAAATTGCAAAAAAAATGTATTGTTGTTTATCTACAATTTTAAATGAAGCTCATAAGTAAGGGAAGCATCCATTGCTAGTAAAATCTTTTTTTAAACGAATGATTCTCAACGTTAAAGTCGATTACTCCATTTTTCTTGAAATTATGTATTCTCAGCTTTTGTTGGTTATTACACGTCCTACTAACCGCGATGTATTGAAAAAAAAAAATTTTATTTTTGTATTTCTTCAACAAGAATATTGTGATATGTATCAGGTTATATTTAAATTTGTAATAAACTAATTGTGTTTTTCATAATACAACGATACGCGTGACTCACATTTAAATATAAAATATTGTATGAAATAAAATTGAAATGCAGAAAATAATTAATTTAATAATGTATATATACCTTACATTTTATTTACGTGTTGAGCGGCATAGGATTTATAACTATTAATTAGAATAGAGTAAGATACGATATCTTAATGAACGGAATAGATACCATCCACGCGTATAATTTAAAATGTAATATTTGAATTAATTCCATTAAATATTTCAGTTGATTCTTTAAAAATATTTAAGAGGTCGTCTCCTGCAAACTGAACGTAGTATATAAATTTAAATTTAAAATACCGTAACTCTTTCCATTTGGTCTCATTACATAAATGAATCTTTAAAACGATATACGACGAGTCGTAAAAACAGAAGGAAGTTTTAACAATTTTGTATATACAACGTACGTGTCGAAGAATATGACGAAATATGTTTAAATGCAAAGTTTCATTACTTACATGACAGATTTAATTTCGTTGTGTCGCGTAATATTTAATATTTTGCTGCACGCGGTTTTGTACCATATATACACATACACACACATATATTGCTATACTTCCATACACGCTTGCAAAATTAATGTAACCTACATCTTATGCAAAATTGTACTACGCTATCGCGTTAAAAATTTTGTTCGACTTTGTATGGAAAATACGTACTCCGCGCAAGATGAGTTTTATTTACGAAAATTTAAAGTGATTGCGATATTTTTATCCCGTATGATTGCAAGTTTTAATTAACTAATTATACACGAATTGCATTGAAGACCTTCCGATGTTACTCAAATGATTATTATCAAACAGAACGTAGAAAATATTTTGATTCGGTGTGTTTTGATAAGATTGACACGATATTCATTTTAAAATCCTGTATTTTTATTTTGATTCCTAACGATCAAGTAATTGCAGAGTTGACCTAAGTAAATGCTTTTTTAGTAGGTATAACGTTATAATTTCATTATAGATCCTATCGTTACACGTCATTAACGAAACCTGCAAACGTATATTTAAAAGCACTACCCTGACCTCTCGTTGAATCTCAAATTCAACACAAAACGTGATACTCGTTAATCTGAATATCCAATTATTTGGTCATTTCTCTGGGAAAACGAGATGTTTCTGTTGTAAATAAAAGTATACTTAATCAGAATAAAGGAAAATATAAGTAAGCAACATTTTCTATATTAATTTTTGTTCACTTTTCAATCTTATACGAATGCATTCCGTGGAATTAAAATGATCTATAGGAATGTTTAATCGACCTTTCGAACAATTATCCAGTATACCGTAGAAGAAAAAAAAAATAGTACAATTATTCTTTGAATGACGGATTAAAGTAACTCCCGCGCGAGTCGTAGCCGGAAGGGCGCGTCAATGCGAATATGCAACTTTCCAACCATCTCCCGCAGCTATGCCATTTTCCAAAGGTGATAGGCACTTGACGACATATCGAGAGCTATCGAAAATCGATGAGGAAACCTAAATATACGCGTATATACGCGGGAGGATGACGACGAAGAGTCTCTTTCTTCGTCGCGCTGTGTGTCTGGTACGCCGAGAGGGATGACAATGAAATAGGGTGTGTAAGAACCACGTGTCGTAAGATGGGGAAGAAAATGTATATGGTTCAAGCCAAGATTGCCTTTTTTTTCCTGTTATGCTTTTATATCCATGTGTGTGTGTGCCTCTCTCTCTCTCTCTCAGTGTGTACGTGTGACTTGCAATCGACTCGATCGGTTTTTTCTTCTTTGCCGAGTGTACACAAAAGTTCAGTTTTTTTTTGCCTTGATGTTTGTTGAGGTTATGTTCGGTGAGATGGTTAATACAGTTACTTTCGGAAGTTTTGTGGTTTATTTTATAGTTATACGGGAGAGAACGAAAGACCGAGTAAACGACTTTTTGTATAATCGGGGTTCTTCCGAATTTATTTCATGTAAAATCGTGGATCTGCAAGGAATGGTATATTAAAAATATGAAGAATCAAGTAGAAAAAACAATGATTTTATTAGACATCCATTAAATATTTAGTTTAATTGGGAAAAGATAAATTTTATATATTCTTCTTTTAAAACGGATGATCCTTTACTAACTTTTTACTTCGGCACTCGTGAACATCCTTCCTTACTATACCCGAAAAAAGATAAAGTATATGCAATTAGAGAGAAAGTAAAAAGAATTTAATACCTCGGATGATAAAAAATGCATATCGAACATCATAAAATATAATGTGAACGGTATATATCTGTATATAATCAGGCCTGACTAAATTTAAAGTACTTCCACTTAATTTTACAACCGATAGATATATTTTATCAGTGTATACATACATATTTCGGTTAGAAAATTAATTTTCTTTCTCTTTATATTTATTATTATACTTTTTCATTACTCGTGAAGAGAAAATTAGTCGAATACAAGAAAATTTTTTACTCTCTATTCCTTTATTACAATGTTAACATTTCCAATAAGATCGTGTTACCATTAAAATTTTAATTTTCATTATAAATTTCCTCTTTCGGTGAATTATTTTTCAATTATCTTGTAAATACACATTGTAAGTGCATAGGGAAAAGTAAATTAGTTATGTAAAGTGAACCTTTGCGAAAATAATTTTAGGTTGATTATCTTTTTAGTTATGTAAAACAAAATCTTTGTTATAAAAATTATATAATATTTACTTTTATTATAATACGACGAACGCATTTCTTTGGATTGTTATTCAATTTTTTTCTGTGAATATTATAATATAATACGTTTCAATATAAACACCCAGAAAATCAATTTTTCTATTTTACTCTGAGGAACACAATATTTCTGAAGACGTGTTTTATTTGATTTAAATTAAAAAAAAAGGTAGAAGGAGCACCAAAGAGATTGAAGTGGAAAAATATTTTATGTCTAAAGAAATATTTTCTTCTCGGTAACGAAAATATTGTACACATTGTATTTTTCATTATTATTATCTATTTTTCCATTAAGCATCATAATATTGTAATTATTGTATTAATTTGTTATTCATTAATTATTGTTTTGAACAGGTTAAATATCTAATTAAAAGTCTGTTGCAGTGAAATAAAAGTAAAGTAAAAGTAATAGTAAAATAAAAACTATATGTATTTGTTGAACATTTAACGGTTGGATTAATACAATATTTAAAGTAAATAAAAGCAGACGCGAAATTCTAACAGAAATATTAAATATAAGGGAAACTAAAGATGTTATGTAAATATACTGGTAATATTTTTCTATATGCAATCGTCTGTGAAAATCAAATTCCAGCTTATTTTAAAATTTCAAGTCATTTGATTTTCAGTACATGATTCTGTCTATGGTCAATAATATTTATCAGAAATAATAATTCAACAAATACGTAGATGCAGTTGATAATTATTTTGGTAGATTTATTATATTTACATCCTTTAATAAACATAATTTGTAAAAAAAAAATATTCTCTTACAAGCATACATATCAGTGTTATGCAATACGCACAATGTACATTTTATTTAAAGATTTTTAAAATTTGTTTAATCAATATTTTTATTAATATGTACCAAAAAAAGTATATTTCAAGCTTTTTTATATTTAAGTAATTAATAATCTATGATCTACTGATTTATGCACGTAGGAAATACTTCCGGTAGAAAGGATTATCTAAATGAATTGTTAATAGGTTACTTGCTATTTTTAAGAAAGTTCCTTGATGGAAATTTGACGGTATTACAGATATAATATTATTATATTAGTTAAAAATAGCTAATTAATAAAGAATATTAAAGCGATAACTACTGTTATAAACGCTGCATCATTGGTGTGATTATATAGTGAATTTATAAATTGAACTCTATAAATTAAAGATCAATTCTATTGTGTGTTTGTTTAAACACGTAGCATATAATATAAACTCAAATGAAGGAGTCTCTTCGTTTTTTTTCTAGTAGTGGTTATAGCGAAGCCAGTTCTTATGAAATTGTTAAAGGAACTATTATATGAGTAATTTATAATTTATTACAAAATTATTTTAAATATTTTGTAATGTTTCAAATGAATTGTATTATTATTACAAAAAGTTTTATGAATAGAAATCAGATAGATAATTTTTTAAATAATTATTCTAAGAATTTTTTATAATACTATTCCACTTAAGTTGTATAAGGAATAAGTTATTAAATAGAAAAGTATTAATTACAGTTGATGATAGAATTGATTTAAAAAATAAGAAATATTTTAAGCTCTGGTAAAAATTAGTTCTATTTCTTAAAATAAGCATATTGACTAGTAATATAGGTAAAAAATGTTTCCAGTTTGCTCATAAGCAATTGTTCCTTGTCACTATTAATTTACAAGTTTCTTTTACCCTTATTTTTAAAATAGCTTCACTTTGAGCAAGTCAAAACCTTATTAAAACGGGATGAAAATGTTTTGACTAAAATTTGATTCGGTTTTATTATAAAATCGTATATATTTTTCATAAAGATTATTTTAAAGATGAAAACGATAAGTAATCTACTTTAATAATCCAGTAACTAATCCGAGTTTATAGAATTTTTTGTCGAGTTAAAGTGGAAACTGAATTAAAATAATGTGACAGAGATAAAAAAAACGTTAACTTTAATCTATTCCTAGATAAAAAAATTTGTGTAACTAAAAAGATGTCAATTATGGTCATGGGATAAGAACATAATTATTATTTACAATAAATTACATTTCTTAAATTGTAACTTTGTATTTTTGTATCGATTCATTATCAATACATATCCGCAGGTACTCGTTTGAGGTTAGATTCAATTGTGTTATTTGACACTTACACACTGCACGTGCGTCTAACTAGATAAATATTATATTATATCTTCATATACTACAATAAGAGTACACGTTATTATATTATAACGATTAAAAATAGCTATTGCGTGGTGTATCCGACTAAGTTGTACCGTCAACTTTCTATCAGGGTCAATAATATTGTTTATCGCAAACTCGTGAAACTTTCTTTCCGTTCTAAAACGATTGTATTCATTTAACGAGTGCAGTATGAAAAGCAAGAGCGAAGATTATTGGAGAAGTGCCTCAAATTGGTAAAGAAAGCCAAGCGAAAATGAGGTTCGAAAACGGGTAATATCGTGGTGGAGACATTTTTTTTCGACGAATTATGAGGAAGTCGAAGAGGAGGCAACACCACCGATATAGATAATGAGCGGATTTTTCAACTCGCTGAGGAACCTCGCGACTGGAGCTGCGAACGCTGCCGCCGGTACCTCAAGATACGAGGACGACGAAGGTGATTTTTCACATTCCTCGATGCGCTTCAAGATTGTTTTGGCTGATATATATTACGCGCTTCATATCAATTTACATTATAATTTTTTTTTTTAGTTTTTGCGTTTTATCGATGTTGTCGCATGTTGATGTCGTTTCATTATATAATTTACATGTAATTGTTGTATAATAAGCATATATTAGTAAGTATTATAGATATGTGCGATTGTTATTTAGTATTTTTAGCGTAGAAATTTATTCTATATACTTTTTACAAAACAATAGCGAGTATTTTTGTGTGTACTGCCGTGAAAAAGAAAAACTTACATAAATACAAAACCAATGAAACTGAGAACATTAAAATAAACTGATTTATTTAAAATCTTTTATGCAAATAATGTTTTAAATAATAAAAATTAGGACTTATATTAAAACAGGTATTTTCTATCTAATAGTGCATTAAAAATTCGAATTGAAAAAAAAATCCTTTAAAAAATGTAAAGAATGTACTTACGTGGTTTTATTTAGTAAAATATTTTATCAAAACCTTAAGTAAAAGCACTTGCGTGTTTTTTCAGTTAAAACGTAAATGAACTCGGATATACTTTTATACATTAAAACTTACATAAATGTTATACATTAAATTAATTGTACAAGTACTTACGTAGATTTCTATTTATAACAGTTCAAAGTTGAGTCAAAATTATTATAAAGAACTTACATTAATCGGTGCGAACTTTAATTTTCAACAAGTAAGTAGTATTCAGTCACATTTTTACACGAAAAACTTACTCAAAAGATTTTGCGTAAGCTTTTATTTAACATTTTATAATGATAGATTACACGACTTACGTCACTTTTACCCAACGGAAAGTCACTTACGGTAGTTTTTCCATATTACTTTAATCAATTTTAAAATTATCAGGTATTTACGATATTTTTTTTAAGTTTTTTTAGAAAAACAGCATGTTATATTACCTTAATTTTTTAATAGATAAATTCAACAATTTCTACGGAATTCATTGATACCAAACTCATTTTCGAAAAAAATGTCACTTATGTATGTTTTTCTTTTTCACGGCAGTATAGTACTGTGATATTATTTGTACAAGAGTTATAAGTTGTTATATTAAAATTTATAAGTTACTTTATAAGAGATTAAGCTATATACACGTATGTACATTTACTACTCGAAGTTATCTTATATTGTTAATTCTGTACGCTGCTTCACCTATGGTAATTGTATAATGCAGTCGTGTGCCCCTTGAACGTTTCCGTTGAAAATCACTTGACTGGGTACGTCAACTTGATTACCTTGCCTTTCACGACAAATCAACTGATTTAAATTCACGTAAATGCAATTTTAGATGAATACGTGGATTTTGTTTGCGAATCGATAAATTAAAGTCGTTACTTAGATATTGCAGAACTTGTCTCATACTAAATATAATAATTATTCTTAATAATGCAAACGTTTCATTTTTTTACTCTTACGCGTAAAAATCGAAAGATAAATACAAACGGATTTGATAAGAATCTTTTTTAATTTTCGAAAGAAACTAATATTCGTAAAGTTTATCTTTAAAAAATTTCCTTTGACGTCGTGGTATATATACGTATATTACCTTCGGCAAACTTTTCATACGGTCAAAACTGCTTCAATTTCCATCGTATATAAGAATTACCCGGAAAGTTTACATTGGAAATGTGATAAGGTCTTTTAAAACAGTGTAAGCTCCTTTTCAATCATATTTAAGTAAATATTTCATATATATGTAAATTAATTTTAAGTTTATTTACTTATAAATATAAAAATTCCAATTTTTCGTTTCTACTAGCTGATCACTCAATTGTAATCAAATAATTTGTTTACAAACGGTTAAAACTCGAGGGACGTGAATTATTAAGCTAATCTTTTTATCGACCATACTTTAATCAGTAAGATACATTTTATTTTAAAATAAGTATACTTATATAGTGACATAAACCCTTCAAAATTAAAATTCAAGCACTGTGCTTTAGTGTGAAATGATATGCTTCCTACGAGTGTGCTAATAAATTAAATAATGAAAACTACGTCTTGCATGAAATTTGTTTATAAATAATTGTTGTTTTGATTTTAAAAATTAAAAATTTCATCTCTGTTGCTTACAAAAAGTATGAGTTTAGGATGCTTTGTACATTTCATTTATTATTCGATCGATTTTATTGAACGAATGATGAATTTTTCAGTTTAATGTGTGTATGAGAAAAAGAAAATAAAAGATAGTACAATAACTTACGGTTTTGAACGTAATGCAAGAATTTATGTATGGGCGGGACACCATTCCAAGAATGAAATCCATTAGATTCTAGGACGTTCTCGATTTTTTCATTTCGAAAAGTAGATGTTGTTAAATTATCGTGTTACTATTTTTTTTTTCTTCACTCCCGTACCTATATGGAGTAAGTTGTTTACGTGATTTTACCGAAGATATTAATATAATTATATTATGCAAAGTTAATGCGATAAAGAATCTTATAATATGCTTCACTTTTATTTAAAATTGAATAATTTTTTAAATATAGAAAATAACTGCAGTATATCGTAACCTAAATTCGGCTCCGAGTTTTTTACTTTTCCTTGTTTGATTCTTTGAATACTTTATAGTCTTCGTATATTGATGTGATAATTTTTTTAAGGGTTGCATATTCAGTAAGTTGTTGAGTTTAATTGGATGTTTCAAAGATATATGTTAATGAAAGATTTTTCGCGTAAAAAGCATTCGTTAGTTTTTAATGGTATTTGTGGACTGTAATTTGAAAGCACTTGACGAGTAACGAGTAAACTTTCCTGTGTTATTCGAATAAATAATTTACCATGGAGTTGTTTGATTTTTCACTTTTTTTCTCTTACCAAATAGCATTACGATATTAAGGTATTAATATAACTCGAGCTTCATGTATTTTAATACAAAAGGGAAGATTGCTTAGTGCACGAGAAATAAATTTACTAAATTAATAACATTAATATTTGTAAGTAATATTTTAATTAAATGGGTAAATCTTTTTATAAGGGTTCCTTGAAAATTTATTTTAAGAGTTGTTCATCTTAATAAGAAATATAATTCAAATTATCGATTAAAAACTGATCACCAATTCACCAATATTAGGTAGTAGAATAGACTTTGAATAAGGTTCGGCTTTTCTTCGTAACGCGAGAACGGCAATCAAATTATTACACTCGAACGGTCTGATGGAATGGCATGGAATAGCAAAATTTAGCTTTGTAAGTGGTCGACTAAATTACGTCTTATCGATGTGCTTTATCAATATAAATCCTCATTAGTCAGATTTGACGTTCATTGGAGTCACGTTTACAACGAATAAAGATTTTCTTTTTTTTTTACAGTTTATTGCGTAGTCTTTTAAATTAAATTTGGGATTTTAATTTTTGTATATGTAAAAGTAAAGAAATAGCTAGTAATAAAATGTATATAACAATATGTCGAAACTCAATGAATTATTTACCTAAGTATAATGTACTATAAACTTGGGGAAACTGATACTCAAGGAAGTTGTGAACGAAATTTATGCTTCTATTACAGTTGCGGTAAGTGGATCGTTACCATTTACAGATCCATTTTCGAAAATATATTGTTGATTGATACGTACAATTAATCTATGAATATACGTCAATAATTATGTTTATTACACTCATGATTAACATAAAAAAACTTTGACTAATCAATTATTATATACGTATAACAAAAGTTTGATTATAACATGATAATATTGAAAAGTACATTAAAATATTTAATTCAAATAATTGTTAAAGTAAATATGATCATAAAAGTCAACTAAGTGTAAAATGTAAAACTAATGAATAATTTAAAAGATTATAGCGTAGTTGACGATAGTACCTTTAAACTACAATGACAAGCGACTTCCGATGCGTGATCTTGCTCATAATTGAGCGGCTTATGCAGCTTGTCTATGTTTCGTGATTAGCTCTTGCGATTCTAGCTGGAAGATACTTATTACATTATTGCATAATTTATCCAATAAATCTTTGGGAATTTTGAACCTTAAGCTGTTTAGATTGATATAATCAAATTTCGTATCAAATTTCTAGAGATTCTTAAATTATTGGGTCTGTTGTGTCTATGTATATGGGATTCGTGAAAATTGCAATTATAATAATTAAAACATTTGTTTTATCAACTATTGATTCTCGATAATTTGTTATGTACGTAAAAATATCGTTCAATAAAGAGTTCAGTAAATTAAGAAAATTACGAACGAACGTTCTTAAAAGAAAATAGTAGACTAATTAATTAAATTACAAACAAAATAATATAGTACAAAAATAATATAGTAAGGAAATGTCATATCGTTACCGACCGAGTCAATTCAGACGAAAAAACTACCCTAGCTAAGTAAATATCGTAAGTTATGAAAAACCGACACATCATTGCCCTTCGTTTCATTATTATTTATAACAGTGAAGTAAATACGAAACATACAATATTGATGTATTTAAAAATAATATTAGTAGCTTAAGCGTAAAATTTCATTTTAATACCAGTTTTCAATGCATTTATATTTTTTATGAAATTTGGTATTACAATGATAGATAATATTTAAATAAAGGGCAACGATGTACTTGGTTTTACTTTTCATAATTCATCATATTTATTTAATTAAAATAACTTTTTCGAATTCAGTAACTCGGTTGTAAAATTTACATCCCCTTAAACTCTAAAAATGTATTATGAGATTGTGTATAAAATGTATATAAACACATGTATAATACTGTTAATTTTATCATTTAATTTAAATAATTGAAATTGTATTAGGAATATACAAAGAAAAATAAAGAGATAGTAATTTTTCTCTCTATCTGAAATGAAAATTTTACATAGTTCGCTAAGGGTAAACCGTCCCTTTCAACTATACATGTTTGGCGGGTATCGCGCGCTTTGAATTCTCTTTGCACGCTCGAGCTTTCAAAGCCGGATATTTTTCGTGAACCGGAAGACACCCGTGGACTTCATAATTAACGCTGTGTTAGTTGCGTAAGCGGGTCCTCAAGCTTTCCATTATATTCGTGTTTGTTCAGATGGGAAAAATTATTCAAAAGCGTCAGAGACTGTGATTTTAACTTAAGAATTTTTTTTAAACATGCCTTAAATTTGACTCTGCAACTTATATAATGAATTAATAATGTTTAGTGCATCGAATTAAATTATATTCCTACTACGAATATGTTTGTAAATTAATTAATTTAAAAGTTTGTAATTAATGAACTTTGTGAAATGTATGGATATTTAAACTTTTTAAATCAAATATATAATAAAATACAAGTTTTATTTATTGTTCGATAAATCATTATCTGTACGGGTTCTAAAATAAATGCTTAGCCATCATTAAAAATTATTCTGTTTATTAATCATTCTGTTAAACATCTTTTCATTATTCTAGTATAATTTAAAATGAAACAACGTGTGTGCTTTCGTTTTATGTGATTATCTTTCGACTTTTTTTTTTAATACATTAAAATATTCCGTGGCTTTACCGATTTTAATTTAAAATACAAATACATTAGCATAAAATTTTAATATCTTTTTAATATATTCATAATTTTTTTTTCTATAATTCGAGAATAAGAATATTTAATTATAATTAAATAATAAAATACACGCGTATACCATTAAATTTCGTAACCGCGTTAAAAATTACTTTCCCCGGAAAATTGTGTTATTCTCATGGTAAATCGGATTAGTTTGACCTACTATAGGGATTAAACCAAGCGCGTGTTTAACATTTTTTTCTTGGCTTATAAAAGTTACCCTGTATACACGTTTCTTTGTCTCTAACGTTTTAAGTAGATAATACTGTCAATCGCTTGAATTATACGATCGGTGATTTTCTCAACGCATAGAGACTACTTTATTTTTCAATGACAAATGCAGCCCAGCTGTGTTAATGAGGTTGCGTGTCCTTTCCAATAAAAATGGATTATTCTTATAGCCAAGTGCGTTAATGACAACCTGTCGCGTTACGGGGAGATAACTCTTTATTTTTTAACGTAACAAATAATTATTGTTTATTTTTATTATTGAAATAAATTTATTTGATCAAAGTTTTTTATTATTATGAAGTTTAATTTGCTTAGTTGGTATAGTCAATAAATGAATTTGATTATAGGACCAATTTTAATCTTAAAAAAAATTTTAATTTATCACATTATTATCGATAGATATTTTAATATTCTCTACGCATTTCTCTAGTGCGATATTTTTATTTTGAAAAAAGTGTGTTAAGGTTAATATAGTAGAAATTTCTAATGCAAAAAATTTCTTATAGTTTATTAAATTATATAGGCTATATTTAACAGTAACATCGTATTATAATAATATTATATTGATTTCGTTTAGATCGAAGGCACATCGATAAGAAAAAAATCTACTCAAAATATAAATTCAGGAATATTTTGATAAAACACAATAATTTTATAAAGATAAACTTTCGTTTACCACAGGTGCATAAGTTGAATGCGACTAAGCACCTATAGTTTATATCTGGATAGCTTTAATTTATCGATTATTTAGGTCGACGACTCTTCTCGTAAACTTTGATAAAATTTATACATGGAAAAGTATAGTCATGTATTATTACGCAAATCTATAGTAACGAACATGGAGTATCTAACTTTTTCATAAAAGTATTTTTAATCCATTAAGGATTAGAATTATTAAGAAATTGTTAAAATTATAAATATCTAATAAAATGATATACACAGTAAATTTAACGAATCAAGATTAAATGAAACCTTGTTTATTGTATATTTCCAAGTCATTAAACATTAAATCTTACTGGTTTAATTCTCGTCAAATTCAAAATTCCGTTATATGTATAGCTACGTCAGTTCGTACATATTCTAATATATATGCCTTAGTTTTGTAGTCACGAGTACAGGAACATTGTGGCTGATTTAGCTAGAATTGTAGTAACTCCATGTAGAATTATGTAGAGTTACGCGTTGTCGCTCGGTATACGGTTAGTTTTCCACACGTGTCGTACTAAAATAATCAATGACAAAAGTATATATAGAAGAACCCTTTAATTCTGTCCTTATAACAATTAATCGGATTTAAATGGATCAGTTCACTTAAAGGTACGAGGATAATTTATGTTTTTTTATAAACAAAATGTATAAACCGTTTTGCTACGTGATACTGTAGAAGATTAATTGTACGTTTCATTTAACTTATGGTTCGTTTATACCAAAGGATTCTTGTTTCAAATACATAGACATTAAGAGTTACGTTAATTTCTTTTAACACGCAATGTTTCTTTTATACCGAAATATTACATTCATGCAATGGTAAATTATATATGTTACTATTCTTTATAGTGAAATAGACAGATTCTCAGTTGGTGAAATATCTCTTATATATATGTAGCTGATAAAGTTTAATACAAGGTACCTGCAGCATGTACTTTAATGTTAACTCAAACATCCACTCCAGCTTCTATGTCCTTTGAGATCGTTATTACTTATCTATATTATGCGATGTGTATAATTCAAATGGATTCGTAGCCTATTGTTCACTGCGTAACTGTGTCATCAAATTTATTCATTTATTTTAAGTGTGTGTGTGTATACATATATGAGAGATTCCACGTCAAGTGATTCGGACAAAAAATAAATATTGTTTTATATAGTTACAACCTACAGGATATCACTTGAAGAAAGTAAAAGAAAGTTTTTTGAATTTTTATCTCATATATTGGTGCAATGTTATAGACAGTCAAAAAATTGAAATTATTCGAAAAATTAGCATTTTTAGTATTTTTAACAAGTTTTAACTCGAGAACTATCAACTTTTTGTTGTATATGTTAAATGGAGAAAATCTTATAATTTTACAGAATAATTTCTTAAATTTTTGTAGATACATTAAATATCTACAAAATATCTACTTTTATTATACTTTAGAACCCTAATAAGTCTTAAAATACAAAAATAGAATTAAAAATATGTTATAACAAAAAGTTGATAGTTTTTGAGTTAAAAATTGTTAAAAATGCTCAAAATGCTCATTTTTCGAATGATTTCAATTTTTTGACTGTCTATATCATTGCACCAATTAGAGATAAAAATCCAAAAAATTTTCTTTTACTTTTTCTTCAAGTGATATCCTGTAGGTTGTAATTATTTAAAACAATATTTATTTTTTGTCCAAATCATTTGACGTGGAATCTCACACATATATATATATAGGCAATTATTTTTATCGTCACGTGGAGTAATATAATCATAGTAATAGGAAAGTTATTATTCGCAAGAATAATGATGGTAGTAACTGTAGATTAGCTTTTAGTTATTTAATAACTGAATCACCATTAATTTTACTATATCTGAAGGTGCGTGCATGTTATATATATATATTTTATTCTATTGTATTTGATATTGTAAATCATCAATGGTTGGTTTTTATGTTATCGCTCTGATAAACTATTAAATCATTATTTCCTCTTTTTCCTCTGCTTTTTTTTACTTATGTGAATTTAAAAAGTGTGAACTACGCGGTTACACACTTTATCACTATTAAATTTCATAAAATGGGTCCTAAATCATAGTATATTTTTATTGAGAATTTTAAATATTAATATTGTAAATTAACAGCACAAGTGATCTCAAAAAATATTGTTTACATTGGCGGGATGTAAAAGTGAAATTTTAAGCAACCGAGTCGATGGAGCCAAAAAAACTATTTTAATTAAACAAATGTTGTAAATTATACATTTTATTGCACTATTATTTAAATATTATCTATCACCGTGTCAAATTTAATATAAAAATTGGAAGGAAATATGACTATTAAATCTGCGACAGAAAATTAAGAGTTAAATTTTCTTTCAATGCCGTTTTTTAATGCATTAATATTTTAAAATTTACTTACAAGAGAAGTCCATACCCTTCGGGAAACGAATCTTTACCAAACTTTAGGATATGATTTTTACTATAAAAATATGAATAAAGCCAAAGTTATAGATTCCAATGTCCTTTTTTATGACAGATATAAGCAAATAACAAAAAATCTTGCTGAAAAAACCATTGACTTGGATTAGTTATTACTCGAAAACAATTAAAGATGTACATTTAAATTAAATTAAAAAAAAAGCTAAGATCGAGTAGATACGTTTCGAAAAAAAGCTCAAATATCTCAGTTTGGTCAAGAGTTACTGAAAAAATAAGAATAAGACGACATTTTGGCTTAAAAAGTCATCAAAATGAAATACTAAACTTTTGTTAAAATTTCGTCTGATTCTTATTTCTTTCATAACTTTTGACTAAATGAAGATATTTGAGCTTCTTTTTTCAAAATATATCTACTCTATCTCAGCTTTCTTTTGAACTTTGGTTTGGATATATATTTCTAATTGTTTTCGAGTTATAAGCGATCAATGTAAAAAACTTTTCGGCGACAGTTTTTGTTATTTGCTTATATCTGTCATAAAAAAGGGCATTGAAATCTATAACTTTGGCTTTATTCATATTTTTATAGTAGAAATCATGTTCTATAGTTTGGTAAAGATCCATTTCCCGAAGAGTGTGGACTCTCCTTGTTAGTTAGATACTACTTAAGCAAAGGGTAATGATATGCCTTGATTTTTTTTTATAATTTACCATATGTATTTAGTTATACTACTTTTTTCGTTTTAATTAACTCGGTCGGTAATGACTGAGTACGAAATCCATTTAAATATAAGCAGTACAAACGTATCATCGACGATTAATTAGATCGATTTTGATCACAGATATATACGTATAAGCTCTACATTGAAATAATATTCAACGTTTTGCACGAATTAAAGTAAATATAGGATAGAACATACAATACGAAGCAACAGGCAGAAATAACGATTTAAATTTAGTACATATATTTTTTTTTTTGTTTAACCTTTATTTGGTCTATATAATCGTATAAAGTGACAGCCACTTTGTAGTTACAACTAGAAACCCGTGGTTTATCGTCAACCGACTCGCACGACGAGTTCCATTATCCGTCGGCTACATTGAAAGGACACACTCGGGCGTGTAGAACCAAGCCACCGTTTGTTTGTCCCTTATCACCTGGAAATCCTCCGAACCCTCTTTCGCTTCTACGACTCGTGTTTCTCTGTATATTACGTACAATCGGTACGCAGATTAGGTTGATAGTCACGTAGGCATTAGTTGCTTTTGGACCACACGCATTTCCTTGTAATGCCTATATATACTAGCTCAAGATATATATTATTCAATTGTTTAATTGTATTTCCCCATCGTAAGTATGTATCACTGATTTTCGCGATCCGATGGATATCGACCTTTTCTACGTATCTGTGTCTGCGTTACGTTTTAGTTTGGATACGCTGGAGTAACGTTTTTTTTTTCTTTTGTTTATTTAACCTGCAGTGTAAACGTTACGTATACATATACCTATATATTGAGTGTGTTTTGTTATAATAATTTGGTTGTTTTTAAACGTCTTTATACGAGATCAAATTAATCGTAATTATGTTTGTTTTTCGAATTTGCTGTATGATCTGTGTCTTCATTTAAGGTAAATAAAAGCAATTTAACTAAAGTAATTAATTATCAAATTTCGTGAATTATATATATATATAATATTTAATAATTACGTAATTAAATTTACTTTAATTAATCAAGTGTGATTAAATTTGAATAATGCTTAATTAGTTCATTCGATTTGACAGTACGTACGTGTACGTTCCTATATACTTTACATGAATATAATGAATGCTACTCAAACTCGGTAATAGTGGTTTCGGTTATAAATTTATTAACAGCTAAACTTGGAACATATTTCTTCATTATTTTACTCAAGTTAATACGTTTTCACTTAAAGAAAGTTTCATATATATTATACCTACGAGAAATTTTTTTTTTATAAAGAATTTAAGGGGGTTCCATACTCAATTTTTGATGATTAATTAATAAAAAAGTAGAACAGTATGTGAAAAAATAAGAGAAGGGGCGCCTTCGTTTATTGACAATCTAACTGTGTGCTGAATTTTAGATTAAAATATTACTGCGTTTTCGAGAAAAGTCTTACCAAAAATATCAAATCTTTTCACCTCGTTGAGGTTAGGTTCACATTTTTGGTAAGACTTTTCTCAAAAACGCAATATAATTTTAATCTGAATTTCGGCACACAGTTAGATTATTAATAAACGAAGGCGCCTCTTCTCTTATTTTTTCACATACTGTTTTATTTACAAATTTATTACTAATAATCGCGATTGCCGGTAAGGTAGGAAGGATAAATATTGACTATGGCACCCCGTTAATGTGCCTCTGTGAGCTTAACTGTGAAATATTATTACCTACTTTTTTCTTAATTAAAATATACAAAACCGTTATAGAACTTAATTGATCGTAAGAGATATAAATACCAATCTATTTAATATTTAACAAAAAGGTTGTTACGATGGAGTGATTGGAACTGTGTGTATGTTAAAAATGTATTTGCAAGTAAAATAGAAAATGTGACTTGTTATAGGTGAGGACACGAGGATGAAATTTAGCTTGATTCCACAACCAGGAGAAAGCGGCTTTATTCAGTGGCTTGATGCTATGAAAATGGTCGCTAAACTTCAGGGTGGAATACCGACTGAATTTCGTAGGAAGGTATACACACGCATATTTTTAATTAATTAATTAACCTAAAAACTGTATTAAAATATAATTTAATGAAAGTCGGGTATATGTATATATTTTTATGTTACATTACATAGAGACCATAATGAAATTTAAATGAAGTAATTTGTTGGCAAGTACCTTAGGTTACTTTGAAATCTAACGCGAGTTCGTTGAAAGCTAGAACTTTAAGATGCACGCACCAAAGCGTAAACGTGGAAATTCAATTTAACGTTCAATCGAATCCTTTGAAATCTTTATAAATTTACTTTTAAAAGCACCTTTTTTTATTATTATTGAACTGGTCAATGTGTTTTAACACACGGGTAATCTTTTTCTTTAGTCGAAGTAAAAAATATACCTAGTTACAGTTTAAATAATATTTGTTAAAAGTTGGTTAGAATTGTTTAATAAAATACGTAGGGGATAAAAGTTATAAATGTTAAATTTAACAGTACACGTGAAATAAAGAAAAGATAACGCGATAGTAGGAGGTATGCCCACTTTTCTCTACCCAGTTACCCTACTTTTTGACCCCGAGTCTTTTGTGATCATTTGGGTTTCTTTGTGTTACTTCTATGCCGGTCGATTACAACAGCTCTGGCTTACGCTAGCGGAGAGGCATCTAGAGCAACGTGGCGTCGACTGGAAACAAGCAGAGAAGCTTTGCTTCAACGAGTGGAGCAATCCCGACGACGAGGAGCTTGGCATTCAAATCGTCAAGGTATGACATATATGTCTGTGCTGCAGGCTTTGACGTTCCAACGATGCGTCGAATTATTACCTACTCGTATTCACATTTGTTTCTTTTTTTCTTCTTGGATTTTTTTTCTCCCAAATGATGCGTGTATTACAACTATTAAGAAAAGCATATAACAAAATTGTTAATTGTTGAAAAATTTCCCCAGGACTTGCACAGAACAGGATGCAGTTTATTTTGCGGAGCAGCTGGTCGTGATAATCAAGCAGTGTTACGTCGTGTCCTCCTCGGTTTCGCTCGTTGGAATAAAACTGTTGGTTATTGCCAGGGTTTAAATGTCCTGGCAGCTCTTATCCTTCAAGTAGTCGATCGAGATGAGGCTGCCGCAGTCAAGGTCATGATTTATCTGATCGAAGGTGTCTTACCAGAGGGATACTTCGCTGACAATTTGCGAGGGCTCTCCGTCGACATGGCGGTATTTCGTGATCTACTGCGCATGCGCCTACCGAGGTTATCCAGGCATCTCGAATCATTGCAAAATGATTCGAAAGACAAGGCTACGGGTATGAAGGATATACGTTAGTGATCTTTTCGTAAGAAATACCTATGTAATTTGCATGGGAATTTTTATATTTGTCTTTAGAGGCATGCAGTTTTTTTTAAATTTTATTGATACGATTTACATGTTTTTACTTTTTATATAGAAGCATGAAATTTTCATCATGATTATTTATAGTTTCTATCAGATATTTTAAATCGTTGAAATTTTTCGTAGAACAGTAACTATTCATAGATATAACATTTCAAAGTGTCATTTTATTTACAATTATAATAGGCAATTGATTCTTTTCTGTAGTAAAATAGTTTTCTTTTACTCACTTCTATTCTGCGAATATGAATTTTTTTACATTGTTTTTGATTGATTGATACTTTTTAATAATAATAGAAACGTATCGATATATAGATATTGCAATTTATAGATACATATGTATAATTATTGATGTTATCGATTTCAACTTCTCTTCTATATTTTTTTATATTGAATGCATCAAACAAGTAATATTTAGACAACATCAGTGTAAATGAATAAAATATGAACGATTAATCAAGTTTATATATCTGTGTAATACAATTGAATTCAAATCCATGCCTAAGTCAAATGAAAAGATCATCATCGTGCCATGAATGTTTTAAATTCCTACTGCTTGTTTGTTTCGTTTCGTTTTTAATTAAAGCTATTTTCTATGTATAAATTATATTTTAGGGAAGCAGTTACGAGCCGCCATTAACGAATGTCTTTACAATGCAATGGTTCTTAACATTATTTTGCCATTGCTTACCTCAAGATGCAGTTCTGCGCGTGTGGGATTTGATTTTTCTTGAAGGCGACGATGTTCTTTTACGCACTGCACTTGCTATTTGGGAAGGCCTTTCCGAGTAAGTTATATTATCAAATATTAAAATACTTTTTGTGTTTAATGTCCATTTGTCTTTATTTTTATATAAACAAATAAAATTTTTTTTTTTTCGTTTTAGCCGAATAATGACCGTTACCTCGGCAGATGAATTTTACAGTATAATGGGTGTACTTACGAGAGAAATGCTTGAATTTGCTGATACGAATCATCTTGTAAAGGTAGAATTTTGAGAATAAGTACAATACATTTTTAATTAACATGTTTGGTATTGTATCTTATAGATAATGTCGTTAATAGTTTCATAATTTTCATAAAATATTAAAAGTAGAATTTTATTTAAACTATCAAATTCATTATATGTATCAAAAGTTGCTTTGTCAATTTTTGTACATGCTGATATACGTAAATAAAGGCAAAAGAGATTCTGTACTCGAAACATTTTAAAGTAGTAATGATATAACAAAGGAAATATTACATTGTGTACTCGAAACCTATTTATAATTTGATAAAACCATTGCTTATCTTTGAGTATAAAGTATTCACTTTTATATAAAAGTATAAGGTATATATACTGATTATTATTATTGAAAATGTCTTTGTAGCGTATATGCCGAACCTTCTGCGCTGTAATTTTTCTGATAGATACTTAGTATTTTCTTTTTTAACTTTTATTATAATTTACTAAATTATATCACATTATGTCAAACAATATTATGTTTTTACAAAGCTGTGCAGTATCTGTCATATGACGAAATTCTTTACCTGAGTTAATTTTATTTCTAGATCATTTAGTAAATTATTTGGTTATTTTTTAGCAATTAAAATTTTATATGCGTAATACACTAATATTTCTATATTTTCCAATAGTTAATGTTATTTCCTTTTAAAATTTTAAAATTGTGTATTTATAATCTTTGCATTCAAATTGTAGACTATTGTTAGTATGGGTCCTCTTCACGGTGTTACGAGCCTAAGAGAAAAACACCGATACAATATAACTCCGTGGGCACGGCGATTAAGTGACGACGATGATTCAGATACAGAGGACGACGAAAGGCTTGCAGTTGCCACAGCTGCCGCAATTTTTGCTATGCCACGCCTAAAAAAATCTGGTTAGTTATTTCTTTATTTTTACTTCACTCTAATTTAATTGCCGATATAAAAGTATTATTTTATAAGTTATTAAATTGAATACGTTCGTTTCTTTTATGGGTTTGAAAATACCGGCCATAAATAAATTATTAAACTTTCGATTTGTTATATTTCCCCGGATGACGTCACGGTCATAAAACATCAACGTATCAACTGTACAATCGTGTCGCAATCAAAACTTTTAGAGGACTATAATTTCTTCAATTTCGAAATATTTTAAAACTTTGTGAATAAATTTTACTATGATTTTTCGAGATAGTTTATATAGTTTGAAAGCTCGTTTTATCAATTTTAAATCGATGACCAATTAATTAAAGTAACATTTTTTCTTATTGCAGATCGAAGTTCCTCTTCGGTAGTGCAAAGCGCTACCAGTGACCGAGAGAGATTAGCACTCGATATAAGTACTTTGAAACAGCAATACGCTAAATTACGAGAACGTCAACGTCAAGCTCATATTATCTTATCTGGTAATTATTTTTCAAAATTTTTTTTTTAAATAATTATTTATTATTTTATTTTTTATGTTTAATTAATATTAAGGATAAGGAATGTTATCAAATGGTTTACAAATTTTAGCCACATCAAAATATATAAAATATACTCTACTAAATAAATTTTATTATTTTTTTCTACATGAACGTATAAAATTGATATAGAATTGGAGATAAAAGATTTATCATCCACGTAAATCATTGGTAAGGATGAAAAATTTATTCGATGTTGACGAACAAACCAAGTAATTTCATGTGGCGAAGTTTCGATGGATCTCCGTCTTCACCAGGTTAAACCTTTTACTAAATAATAAGTAATTAATTATTAACATTTAATAAATTACAATTTTCGTTCTAAAATTACATTATATATATTATGGGCTCAATTGAATAATTGATTAAAAGAAATTAAAAGCTTATAATTTATCATGTACTAATTGATCAATAATATATAATTAATTGATAAAATATAGCGCGTGCCGAGGTTAAAGGGGAATCCATCGAATCGTCGCCAAATAAAACTATTTGGTTTGTTAACATTGAGTAAATTTCCTATTATCTTTACAACTTAAAGTTGTATGTTTATTAAATAGTATAAACAAAAAAATGTAATTATTGGATACTTAAAGGTCTATAAAAATATGTTCGTGGAAAAATCTTTTAAAGTAAAATTAAATCGAATGTTTTATTAAATTACGAAAAACTAGCGGCATGCGCGAGGCAAACGATGGTCCAAACAACATCAGCTACGCAAGCGATGAATCATCTTCTAGTGGGCAAAAGTGCACTCGTCAGTGGCAAAAGTAGGCCTCCACTTGGTCCGACAGCGGGTGCTCTTGTTCCTCGTCCAAAACCAGCAACATTGCATCCCAGTCCAAGGAATCAAAACCGTAAAGAACGTCCACAGCAGGGTGTCACGATTCATTGGAAGGACATGAAGAAACGTAAAGATGACCGAGAAATGCCTGACAGTAAGATAATTCGATAATTATAAATTTTTTAAGTCATATTATGTGATATAGGTACAAAATTCGTTGTACCATATAAGAAAATAATTAAAATTCATTTAAAATACAGTTTCACATGTGTAAAAGTATATCAAATACACTGATAAGGCGTCTACTTAATATGTAATTTGTTAATATTAAAAATATCGATTTTTATAGTAAGATTATGTTAATAAAATACACTACATAAAAAAAACAATAGTCATATTTGAATTGCACGAATGAAAAAATGGTGTCGTAACGATTAAAATACCAAGTGTTTCATACATTTTTTACCTGAACATTATATGGCATTATTACATTTATTATTTATAAACTTATGCCACGTGTTTTTTAAATAACATAATACTAGATAGTAGATTTAGTTTTAATCGCCTACATACACACCTAACACTCGAACAAGCGTTAGAAAATATTCATTACGTTTATTAACTACTAATGCTTAATAAAATTGTAAATAATCCAAATATTTCTTCCATACCGACGATTGGTAACCAAAATTTCTAAATAAGCAACAACCCCTCGAAGCCTGGAAAATATCGATTCATCCTTAGTTCTTAACTTCGTACCTCTTCGCTTGTCCTCGTGGTCCACCTGTTGCCTCTGACCGAGCTTATATTCTAGGTATTGACGCAGATGAGACTTATAGCGCAGAGGGTCAATATCCGGTCCGTCCTGATTACCCCTAGGGCAACGTAAAACTTTTCTCGTGAATGCGTAAATTATTATAGATCATCGATATTAAGTTACAGTTACTTTGAGTATGCTAAAGTACAAAAATGTCTTAGTAACGCGAGAATAAATGATTTTCTCATCATATTTATCAGTCAGATTTAATCGAATAATTGTGATAACATACTGTATTAGGCAATGATAGGAAGATACACTTATTATTATTTATCATTTTTATTTATAACAATATTTTGGAATGGAAGTATATGAGCGACTTAAAATTTAACTTTTATTTGTAGTGGTGTACAGATATGCTTATATTATATTTATTGTAAAATAAAATAATTAAGATTTAATTCTTGAATTTCACATAATATTTACACGCATTGAATAGATAAAACATACTTTTTACACGTAACATACATCTGTGCCACTTACTCGTTTAATCGTTATTTTACATGAGTCCATTATTATTATTATTCTATTAATAGCGCAAATTACTAACATTATGATGTATGAAATAATAAAATAAAAAGTTTTTAATCTTAATGACTTTATAGCCATTTAATGTTTAAATAAAGAAAATATTTACAAACATTTGATATTATGAATCAATAACTTAAAAGATTAAACCCAACAAGTTACTACTTTAAATATTCATTGTATTGCGTTTGTCTATACGAGAGGTCGACTATAACCTCAATCTTTAAGATCATTAAAATTGTATTACGATATACGTGTACGCAAATTCTCACTTAAAATCCTGTTATCAACATCAACAATATTTCCAAAAAATGACAACGCAGGTTATTAAAAGAAATGAAATGATATTGATATATATATTTAAGGTAGAGAGTCATCGAAATAGAGCGAGGAAACTCGGAGGAAAGGACAATCCTCGAAACGAGCAACCCCCAGTTCGAAAATCGGCCTACTTTCCACCCTCGTCCCCGAAAAAAAAGAGCGAGGCGCGCGCGCAACCCCGGGCATTCACCTCCTCTCTCATATCGATCTGTTTTCTCGACAGCAGCTGAACCGTCCGAGCCCGAGGTGAATCTCGGTGAGGGTATGTCGTCGGCTCCCAGGCGGCCCTCGAGCGGCGGTGGGGCAGGCCACGAAAGCGACAGCGACAGTACCTCGACGGAATTATGCGACGAACCCGACCGGCTCAGCGACGTCGACAGCGAGGAGATGACCTCGACCTCCGAGGGTTACGTCATGGCGACCGATGAAAGGCCGTCGCCCGAACATCATCAACCCTCTAACAAAAGGTAAGAGGTTAGGGGATCTTTCACCTTCGTTCACTTTATACAGCTTGCAATTTTTTTCTCTTTTATTTACTTTACGGTTATATTATAATATTTACAATTTTTTTATATTTTTAATTATATTATCTTTTATATGTTTTATTTATGGGATAAATTGTCTTAGGGTTGCGTAGAATTTTTTTTAATGATTTTGACCTATTTAATTCTCTGATTGTGTGGATTAATTTATTCACTTGTACGAATACAAACATATTTTGAAACGATAATGTTTATTTAGATATAATAAAATGTAACGTATACCTATACGAGTTTTAATAAATTATCAGAGGGTTAATAAAGGTCTATGTGTTTTTTTTTCGTTCTTAGAATTTTAAATTCTACTATAAATTAGTAGATAAATTTTTTCTTTTTTCAATCAGTAAATTATGATGTATGATATATCAGTGAGATAATTACTACAAAATTATTTAAAAGTCACGTACATACAATAGAGAAAAATAAAAAGGTATAGATGCCTCTTTAATATTTAATAATTGGTATATCATACCCGTGTATTCGATTTTATTTAAATTTAGTAGTTTTCTTAAACTCCGTATATTAATGTACTACATACGTACACGTATTTTAACGTTTCATACAAGAACTTTTGCATTATTATTACAATTTTACACAGGGCATGACAAAATTTGGCATTAACAATTCACTCTTTTTAACTACGGCAAGTTGTATAATTATTATATAACTGTTTTGTCAGTCTCGTAAAGAATTATTTGTAATTAAAATATTATAAATAAGCTAAACAAATGTATATTCAGAGCATATAAAGTTTTGAGTTAAACAATTTCTTATAAATTATTTTATTTTAAATAAATTTTTCAGTAATGAATTAGAATCGTTCAAGATCGACTTGAAAGATAATTGACGATTGTAAGTGCAAATATTTTGATCACGATATTTAGATAGAGCGAAAGTGAATTCCAATATAATTAGCACTGATTTTAAAAATTTGAGATAATTAAATTTTTCTCTAAACGGAGTAACTGTAAATAAATTGTTGTCGTAATGCTAACTATATTGAAATTAAGAAATTCACGATACGATAAAGTGTTGAAACCCAATAGCATAAGTGGCAAAGTAGATGTTATTCATTATTGATAATTAACAGTTTGTAGATGTAGCTTTTTATAATTTATTCTTTAATGATCGATATAATATTCAAATGAACTATATAGGTAAGTTTTAAAAAGCATAGTCAAATGTTTATCAAAAAAAATGCAATCGTAAAAATAATAGCATTATTCGTAAATGGTATTTTTATTTTGCGATTGAAAATCTAGTAGAACTGATTCTAAATTCATCGCATTCACGCTAGCTATTATTAGTTTATCGTTTTGGCAATTTTCATTGTTACATTGTTCAAATTTGTATAATAACCTTATCTGTTGTACAATTTATTTGTAGTAATTTTGAATGTAAATTTTCACAATGTTTGTAACGATAATGCTTACAATGCATTATTAGATATAAATACATGATTAGATGCTCATTATGATCGTCATCATTCACACAACATTACATTTTTCAAACTCGTGAAACAAAATAGTTATTTAATTGTCACTTTCCATTGAGCTACAAGCAAAATGAACGGTATACGTTAAAAAAACGCAATTACGAATTATCTTCTGATCGTATCTCATTTATAAATCCAATTACAGCGATCACCTTGAAGTGTCCAAGGAAGAAACGTCCATCGCCGAGATAACCGATCAGATACGCAGACTGTCAGCCGACGACGCCGACTTTAAAACGTCTCTCGATGATAGCACCGTAGACAAAAAATCGACGACCGTAGAATTGCTTGGAGATACGGAAAAAATATCGTCGTCGATAGATCGGTTTGAAGACATTCAACCTGTTGATGAGAAAATACCTATAGAAAGCCTCGAGGACGAAAAACGTTTTTCTCTGGATGTCGGTGATAAGAGATCGGAGGACTTTTTTAAATCGTTCGATGACGTTGGTGCCACGATAAAACGTGATGTATCTGAAACTTTCGAGAAAACGCAAACTAAAGATAAGAGTGTTAGTGGTTTCAAGGTAGACACTCCTGACAATACCTACGATTTTTTAGGGTTGAGGAATAGAGTAGAGAGTGAAGAACAAGAAATCGGTAAGTCCACATTCGACAAGGTTAGACAGCTCGAACTCAACGGATCAGTTCCTATTGAAAAAGTTGAAAGGTTCGATGATAATAAGGCATCTAATATTTCTGGTATTACGTATTCTACGAGGACGTCCTACGTGATTGGACATTTGCCCATTGCACCGATGAATTACGAGTCGAGAAAAAACATCAGAGTGCCTCCCGATTCTTTCCTCTCTAGGGATGAGGTTAATACGATGCGGGATAGATTCGAACGAGATACTTTCACGAGTAGTATCGATACCTCACTTCTGAGTCCCGACACGAAGTATAGTAACTACAAGATTCATGTACGTATTTGTATTTATATGCATTATCTGTAACTTCGTCTCATGAATATATCACTAGGTCATTGGAACTTTGTATATAACGTTATAGATATAGATATACATTCAATAATAATTTTATATTAATCTAGTATATTTAATAAGTTACGTTATTAGGATATGCAACTAAATATTCTTATTTCTAATTGCCGTGCAATGCAAATTTTAGAATCTATTAATATCATAGATTAGAATTAGATTTAATTAGACAAAAATTGTCAATATGTAGAGTTAGGAACAACAACTACTATCAGAGTATCAAAATTTGTTAATTACAGAACTATATCAATGACATTTTCAGATGGATATAAAACGTAGTCCGAAAACTCCAGAAAGCACCAAGTCTTTCAGTTCAGGCGAGACTATGGGCCCTGATTCGATAACGTCTAGCGTCGCTGTTAGCCCAAAAACTCCTATGCGTCCTGAGTCTCGAGATTTTGGACTAGCAGATAAATCGATCGTGTCCTCAGCCAGTTCGGATTCAAAAACATTGACGATGCAATCTGTTGAATCGGAGCTAGTGAAAAAGCCCATAAAAGCATCATCAGGCGACAAGTCTGTAACACCGTCAACGGATTCGTTGATGCAAATCAAATCGACTGAACCACCTTGCAGCTCGACCGAGTCGTTCTGCAGCCCGACCAAACTCAAGTCTTCCGAGAGGTCGTTCAGCTCAGAGCTACAGTCGCCCATTAGTGCCAATTCGATTAAGTACACTACTAATTATAGTTACAAGAGTGATAGGAATGATTTACAGGAACCACCGATAGGTAAATATTTATATTAAATTAATTAATATTAAAGATTAAAGATAATGTCATTAAAATTTTTTTTAGAAATTGAACCTGTAATATCGCCATTTTATCCCATTTTAAATCCAAATCAAAAGACACCGTCGCCTTATAGCGATGAAAAAACTAAAACTAACAGAGACGTTACTGGACTTGACGAATTTCGAGGTATTGCGCAAGAGCAGGATTCAAAATATTATTTGGAAACAAAAACACCAACTCAGGCATTTGATATATCTCAGCTGAAAGATGTGGAAGATAATATTAGTGTAAAAGTAACATCGGATACCGAATCTTTTAAAGGTAGTTTAAGAAGATTATATTCTCATGATTTTGAAGAAGAGGAAAAATCTAGTGATAAGGATGTTGGCCGTACATCAGGTAAATAAGTAGAATACGAGACATTTAATAATATAACGTTCAATTTTAATTACTATAATTTTTAATAATTTTTTGCTGCTTCTTTTAGCATTTGAAGCGTATCGTAAGAATAAATTTGAAGACGAGCTGCAAGAAACAGATACTCTTTCTCCTCTTCCAAAAAGTCAATTTGATCACCATGCCGATGTTTTTGAACGAACTAGGGGTCGATCTTTAGATGGCAAACTTGAAACTCTGGAAATAACATCTGGTAAATCTCACGAACGAAGCAGTAGTAGTTTGGAAAAACGATTTCCTGACATGCTACTGTCTCCTTCAATGGAAGATTTTGCAAACAGCGTGAAAAAGCGATCCAGTGATGTTTTGGAAGACCTCCGACATTTGGAAGCAAAGACTACAAAAGACGGTGAAATAGATCCGTCTATGTTAACGAGGAAAACGAGTTTTATCTGGGAAGATCTAAAGAGCTTGGAAGCTCGGAGACAAGATACTTTCAGCGATTCTGCAAGTGGATTCTCAAAGCAAAGAATTGATGTTCCTGGAATTAGTATTTCCTCTGAAGGGCGAAAGACATACATAGTAGAACCAAAGATCAATATTGATGAAAGCAGTGACAGTATTTTGAAAACGGTAGCTTATAAAAACGGCAACCATCAAGATGATGATGAAGACGATGGCAGCGAGGCTAAACTTGGCGTCTGGACGAAAGTTAAACCTCGAAAACGAAATGATAATGGACGTAGAAGCAGTGACAGAGCTCTGAAAATAATCCAAGAAAATTCAGCGATACTTCAAAAGATATTAACTTGCCAAGCCAGAAAGCGATTGCCTGATTTAGAAGAAATATCAAAAGAAATAACAATAAGCCCAATAAATGAAGAAATTTCAAAAATATTTAGTCCTATTCTTGAAAAGATGGGATTAAATGAACACGAAATCAACGAGGAATTAGCTAAGATAAATTTCAAAGATTTGGATCGCAATACAACTACGACAACTGCTTCGGAATTTGATGCAAAAATAAACGATGAATTGTCGAAGCTGTCACTGATTGGCGATAATGAGGAAGTCGCATACCTTCCAGATGTTGATGATGTATCTTCTGATTACCTTGTAGCTAGAGACGCATTTATCGATCGTCAAATAAATGAAGAGTTATCAAAACTACTTGCTAATTACGAACAAGATTCACCTATGACATTCCAAAAGGGTTCATCAAGTTTAAACGCAAGTGATGATCTGTCAACTTCTTCAACGAATGTTTATTCCTACAAGTCATCTAGCGACTCACTCGACTTGAAAAATGAACTCGGTCCCAAAGATCCTCTACATTCTGTGATATATCCAGAAAATTCGCTTCCCTATGCTCCGCACGAAGACTATTATTATAGAGACTTGGAAAAACTCGATCAAATCATGTACGCGCAAGCTTTACCCTCCGTTAGTGCAGAAATGGCTCACAAAGATGAAACTCCGCCATTAATTCCTTACATATCAGACATGATGAGATCACCCAAGATAGAATATGCTTCTTCGGTCATCGATAAGCAGCCGACCTACGACATATCGCCACTGAAAAGTCCCTATGATAGTCCTTACTCGTCCTCGAAGCTTCAGACATCTTCGTACGATTACAAATCGAGAATATCGCCGAGAAAGACCCCAAGCAATCCATATTCAGTTCGATCTTACGACACCAAAGGGAATTTAGATACCGGATTCGAAAATGCTACCTTTGAATTAACCTCGCGAAAGTCGACCGCTCCGACCTTATTGAATTACGAGTACGGAGTTAAAAAACATATCTTATCCAAGGAGCATTTAGAATTTCGCGTAAAGTATGATCAAGAGGAAGATATATCCGCGACTAAAAAATCGACAACGCGAGATATCGATCTAAAGCTCAGTCCTTTCCAAACGGATATCCCTGAATATGGTAAAAGCGCGTCTTACTATTCTAACAAGCAAGTAGTTACACCGACGGATAATTACGCATCCAACAAAACCGACAGAGCAACAACAACGGCAACAACGTCATCAACGTTAGCTTCGACAACGTTAAGTCGCAGTAATTACGAATCAAATTATCAGCGTAGAAAATACGAGAACGTTTCTCCAGGAGACAAATATTCAGTGTACAGTGACAACTACGACGTTCTTCGACAGCCTTACAAAGTTACAACTGCAACCTTGGAACCCGAGCCAGAAGCAACCTCGTACATGACTAGTAGTTCGATCACCTCGACAAATCGTCATCAAGATTCACACGTTTTATCACCCCATTATCAGTACGGCGATTACGCCAAATCAATTGGTAGTACTTACACTACGGTTTCGCCCAATTTTGATGACGGTGTTACGACGAGGTCAAAGAATGCGTATTCAGACATGTCGTCGTCAAACACAATAAGTTATAGAAAATCAGGGCTTGCGCTTGATACTTTTAGCGATGCTAAGCAAGGTAACGGCGATAGCAAGTATCATTACGATGGAAGCCCGAGTCCAAAATCTTTGGGATTCAGTCCATTTCCGGTAAGAAATGCTCAGAGAAAACCCAAAGAGTTGGCCTTAAAATTAGGATTGTACTCTCCGACGAATTCGGCCCAGTCAAAGAGATCTTAGTTCTAACACGATTCCAAACACGAGACTACGTTTACGTGGAGCACAATTTACCGGCGTTAAGTGACAGTTGCATCGTTAATTTAATTATATACATTTACGTTGTACAGTTTTCGTTTGAAACTTTAAAACAAGTGTAAGATAATGTTAAAGACTTCTACAGGCACCTAAATCAACTTCAACGACTATTCCGTTTAAGCTACTTGAGATAAATCACTTTATCTGAATTTGTTCAAATTGCGAGTGTGGGCCTACATTATTGAAGTAAACGATTGTTGATGAAGAGTGAATGTACGAATATATCGCGGTGTGTTGTTGTCAGATTTATAAAAGTGTGAAGAGGAGACGGTGAGGGGTATATCCTAGTTTTTGTAATGATGACAAACAATTCATGTTATATTATAAATATAGCTCATAGGTACGGACAGTCAGGGGCGAATTAAGTTAATAAGTTCACCGATACATTAGACATTGTAAATAGTAACATTAATTATAAAATTAATTTTTAAATGTTACTATTATGCCGTCTTATATATAATTATGTTTAGTTACTTGGCGAATTTGCCGTAATATTTGTGTGCAAACTTCGTTCGAGATGCAAGTCAATTTAAATATTGAAATATGTATATGTATATTAAACTAATAATTTTATTAAATTTATAAGAACTTAGGTAATGTAGTATATATGACATATATATTACTGGTCGATTGTTGACCGAATAATGTGAATATTAATTGCAGATAACAGTGATATTAATTAATTTGTTGACACATAGTCATTTGTTATTATTCCAACTTAATAAAACATTTTTAACTTATTGCGTTATATAGATAATACATAGTTTAAAACGATTAATTTCGATACAAATTGTTAGTTTTTTTTTATATCCACACTTATTTAAACTATTTCAAATTTTTAAAATTCTATTATACAACAATTTTTCGACAGATATTTTCAATGTGTATTATACACCCTCGTTTTTTCGTAAAGAGTTCAGAATTTTAGATTTCGTAAGATGAAGAGTAAGAATATTAATAAAACTCTTGAATGGAAATTTATAAAAAGAATATTACTGAATTTTGCTAAAAATTTCGAAAACGTATTGTAAAATATAATTACGAGGAAACGATATAGCTTTCAACTATTAATATTCATTAATTCTAATCACTGTCTATTATAAGAACCTACTTTGACTTTTTTATTCGTTAGTTCGAATCTAAAATAATTTTTCAGAATTACATCTTATACATATATATGACACCTTCTACGATTTTCTATACATAGAATTACGTTCTACATTTTACGGCGGACGCTTAATAGAATTTTCATAAATAAATTTAACTCTTCGAATGTATGTCGTAATAATGTTTTTAACCTCTATTATTTCGTTATGCTTACTCAAATATACACGTATAAAAAAGCATTCAAAATTTTTTAAAAAAGTGAAACAATTTAAAAATTCATCTGAATACAATGAATTTTTAAATTTCGCATAATTACACAAGGTTTTTTTTCCAATCGTGACAAGTGACCTTGGCTAATTCAACGGCCTGACCGGCATTTATCGTTATTATGCTTGTATAACGCATTAGATAATATTCACATTCGGCTTATCCAACTTGGTATGAACCGACTAATAGCAAGCTCGAAATGCTTGAAAACAAATTCAAAGTTAGCACGATTCTTGCGCAGCATAAAAAGAAATTTTCGCATCATTGTAAATTCAGACTTCTTGACAAGTTCTTCCCGTTTTCAACAAAATGGCAGCCTGTGTAGACAAACAATTTCATGGCGTAATTATCATATAATAATGCTACTTTGCATGAATTGTTCAATTGAATTGTGATGAATCGTAAAATGAGGATCGTCAGGATTTAGGATGCAATTGAATGGAATTTTATTACTACAATTTATTGATTATTCGATAAATAATCATTTTTTCAAATTTAATTTATTTGAGTGAAGCAAGTAATCAACGTGTAATACAACCAAAATAGATTTGCCATAGTACATAAAAAAATATAAACATATACAATTAAATGGATTGCATACATATTTTCAAGCAAGTATTAAATTTGTTTAAAATAAATTAATAATTATAAATTTAGTTTCATTTCCAATTGCATTTTGGGTGATATAAAAATATACTCTAGATAGGAAGTAAATATCAATTGAGTGAAATGAAAGTGTTTCGACCGACGAAATGTTGCAATGTTACATAATTCGTGCCAGTACGATTAACATTAAGGAATATATAAAGGCAAAATATTTGTGAATGGTAGCAAATATTTCTTTCATTATCGTTCAAGCGAGAATGTACAATGAGCCTAAATAACAAAATAATTCATTTTACCTTAAATTTTATAGCATTGAGTATTCTTTTGATTTCTGCATTTAAATTATTTTCTTATTCATATAAAGTAAATTACGATAATGAAGGAATTGATGCTATATACATATAATATATACATATATGTATTCATTTCTAACAAGAAAAAGGTGCAATGTTTCTCTTAAACGCCTTCAAAATATTTAGCTGAAAAAGGAAAATAACAATAATCAGGGAGCCGCATTTTTCACGATTTACATCTTCGATTTAGCTTCTAAGCTTCAACTACATGAATATATCAAAGTAAAAAATAATAAAATAATAAAACTCGTTTATGCATAATACGCGTTCAATAATAACCATGAATGTCAAAAAGAAAGGAGTGTATTGTAAATGCATGTCATAACGACTTAAAATTGTTTCAATATATTCAGTGTTAACATTTCTATTAAATAAAAAAGAAATACGGAAACACCGAGAAATTAGCTGTTTGCGCGCAAATGTCATGCGGCACGTGCACTTTGTTTTGAGCGATGTTTTGTAATTTTTGTATCCGACAATAAGTAAACGAACATAATAAAAGAAAATGATGGTTAAGTATATACGTGGAGACAATGCGGCATCGGAATTTCTTTTACTTTCTTTTTTTTTTGAAAAATAAGAGAGACTACTATACTTTCGAGCTATATATGACTGTGTAATTAAAACGCACGATTGACTTATATATATACATACATATATTTGCTCATTTTTATTTTTCGTTCGCTCGAGACTTCAAGTTAACGGAATGTACGATGAAAGTATTGCAAAGCTCTGAGACACGAGCGAAATTTTGTAAAAAAAAAATTAAAGTATAGTTCTTTTAGGATAATGCTTTGAAACGTATTAAAATTTATTAGGAATTAACAACGTAAATGTTTATTTTATACTATATTATCTCAGAGCAACATATTTAACATATTTAAAGCAGTATTTTTCCTAAAGAATGTGAAACTAGTATTTTTAAATCGATAGCGAAGATAACGCGGTGACCTAAAAGAAGAACTGTGTATAGAATATTGTTCAACTAATTGGTAATTTATTTTCACCTTGTAAAATTACGTTACAAATAATTTTCTTACTCTACGTAATATTCCTACGAAAATAATGATTTATTATCTGTAAATAAAAGATTCAACGTATAGCACTCGGTTAATGTGATTAAAGACATATATTATAAAGTTACGATGTATCATCTGAAACTGTTGCGAAACACCATATAGAATTTTTTATAAAAAAAACGAAATCTCCGTTACCAAATATGTATTTAAAGAGAAGAAAATAAGAGATCACTATAGGTAAAATATTATTTTATTTTGTATAAGCAATAATAAGAAGAATTATATAGTTATGCTTAAGAATGAAACGATAAATACTATTAGCCGTATATATTATATGTAATATGTAAAGCATTATCCTAAAATAAACGAAAAATTGAACAAAAGTTATATACACGAATGACTCAGTCCTACGCTTATATACATATATTGAACATGAAACAGATTATAAAATCTTGTTGTAGTAAAAAAGAGAAGAGAAACACAAAACAATTATGAGAATAAAAAGTTTCAGCGGCGAGCGTAATGTTTTAATCGATTAAGCGACTCGACATTTTTCGGGTGACATTATTATATTGTAAATATGATCAAATAAGATGAATTTTAATTGAATAGATGCCATAACGAATGAATCGGCCGATACAAGACTGTACATTTCGCTACGAGTGCGTATAGGATTGTAAAGAAAATTTCGTCAGAGGAGTATGTGAAATAAATATGTTGAAAGGCGTAATGGTGTTTAAATTATTATATATCCTTGTATCCTATAAATATTATTTATGTATTTAGTATACACTAATTGTTTCTTACGGACAGAAATTCGCTTTTACATTCATTTTCCTAAACGCAAATTACAATTTTTATTTTAGTACATGTATTTTTTCTACTAATCAATTCAATAATATTATATTATTTATCTAAATAATTATAGTACATTAGCACAAGGTGTAATGCAATTTCATAACTAAGGTTGAGAACGGTAAATGCATTTATTATCTGGATCTAATCATGATTAAAAGAAACTTTTAAAAAATCGATGAAAAAAGCTTCAGTAGCTAAAACTGGCACGTAATTTAGTGCTGTTACAAAAATGTTGTCCTGCTTTTGAAATTAAAGTCATTAATTTAATTTCTGACAGTTTAGTTAAAAAATGTTTAATATATGGGTTTATGTAATTATCGTAAGTGTGGAACAATTGCGTTTAAAATGCTTTATAAGGTATTATTATACATTTTTGTGGAATTGACAATAATACATATATCGATTAGTGAAAGTAATAATAAAATGAATTTACATAAATTTCATGGAAAACAAACTGTTTTGTCGGTAATAAAACTTTCCTTATAAATTAATATTACTAACAAAGTTAATAACTAACTATGTGTTTTTATATAATAAATTTAGCTCCAAATTAGCTGTAAATGTTTTCAACGTAATCCTGAGTACGTAGTTCTGATTAGCGACTGGAAATACGTAGATTATAACTACAAAGAGCACCACTCATGCAACCATCTCAATGATTCTGCTTAATATAAAAAGTACCGAAATTTCGAAACAGTTACAGTTCCGTGAGAAAATGTTATAAGTTAGATCCATCAGATCCATTATTTAAGCCATATCCAGCAAGAAAATTTATCATTATTTTCCACGATTTAGTTTCACTAAAATTAGAATTACATAAATTGAAATCATCAATTTGGTGGAATGTTGAAGGATTCTTCATATTCGAAAATATCGATAATCAAGATTCTTGCAAAGACGCGGACAAATATTTGATTCTAATCTGGACATTTAATATACTCCCACTTATATATATGTGCCAAACTGACATTTCAGAAATTTATTTATATACCTTCAATCCTTACAATTATTTTGCGCCACCGAGTTGGACGGAACTTAACCTTACCAAGAGGCAGGAAAATGGGCATCCCATTGTGTTCTTCAGAAGAAAATTTGACTTAAATGGTATAATTTAGATAATTAGTAAACAATATTTTTTCTAATATTATTGTAGCAACTATATGATAAACCACATAATGAAGCAAAAATAGTTACAGGTAATTATAAAATATTTCAGAATCAACGTCAATATGCAAGGAATTGGATTTTGAGAAAACTCATATATTAACTGGATACACAGTCAAACTCATCGTTGTGAAAATGTTTTATATTAGCAGTATGAGAGGAGATTTTAAAATATATGGAATACCAGGTATGATTGCTGAAGCAATTTGGACTAAACTAAATGCCAGTATATCCCTAACGCAGATCGATGACAATGGAATGATAGACAATGATGGGATACCTACTGAAGGATTAGCAGATATTCTTAATGGAAAATACGATATAAACACTATATTTGATTACCAACGAGATATTTGGCAGTACGAATTGAATACTTATATTCTATCAGGCATGTGTTATGTAACCAGAAAAGTGCCAATTACCCTTAGCGAATATCTGATAAAGTTAATGTCGCAGACGTTCACCTTGACATTGCTTATTATCATTCTACTATTGACAGTAATATATTCGTACCTGTTGAAGATCAATATTTTTCGAATTGCAATGGACCTGTTACGTGCCATCGTTGGTGTTGCAATGTTGCATCAAAGAAAATCAATCGCCTATAGAGTAATTTTTGTAAGTTTTGTGTCAATGGCTATGGCATTAAATTATAATCTGCAAATCGAGTTCAGCTCTCTTCTGACAGTTGCGCCGGTACGTGCAGTTACAATGGAAACAGCTGAAGATCTCATAAGTAATAATTACTCAATTTATGTGTCTCCATATCATCGTCAATACTTCCAGCATACTTCGGTCTACGACAAAGTTTATTAATGAATAATTTTAATGATTGCATGAATGCTTTGGAAAATGATGATAAGGTAGTATGTTCGAATGACTGCAATTTACTCAGGATGGACGTTGCAGAGTCCTATAAAATTCGAATTACTCAAGACGAAAAATTAAAAAAATATTATGCTGTACCCTTTCGAGTTGACTTTCCACTTCGTAAACGAATACATAAAATTTATAATACTTTATTTGAAAATGGTATCGTTCAATATTTCTTAGAACTTAACATATATGAGAAACATAAGGAGTATTCTGAATTACATGATAGAAATAAGAATAGGAATGTAATTAATTTGAATCAATTAAAATTTTCATTTTACTTTTACTGTATTTTTAATGCACTGGCTATTTTGATTATTCTATTTGAAATTATTCATAAAATTTTCATTAAATAAATTTACATTAAATAAACAAAACACAGAATATTTTTTAATTAGTTTCGAAAATATAAATATCGTAAACATTCTATATGACTAATTAAATTTGTCCGTATATATATGTACATATAGAAGAATCTCGTCAATTTCCTGATATTTATAATTTTTTCCCTGGTTTCGAAAGATTTTTTCAATTTGATAATAAGCATATTAAAATGTCACATGAGTATCACTAGAAAATTTAAGAAAGTAAAATGCCTCCGAGATAGAACCTTCTTCAATCGGGCTCAGAGACAGCACCTTCTATCACTCAGCCGTCGATATCTAATGTCCAAATACACTTTAATAATTAATTTTTTGTAATTGTAAGTTTGAACATTGTGCAGAACAGAGTCATAGGGTTGCATGTTATCCTCGACAATCGCACTTATTTTTTCAAAGCTTGCCTCAGCTTTGTGCCACTCCACCAATTGCCACTCCACCAATTGAAATCTACATTCATTTAAAAAAAACTGTTATTGTCAGTCTGCACGATAAATGTATAGAATAATAGTATCCTCTATGCGAGCTATGTTATACTTACAATCATCCTCGTTTTCCATTTCCAAAGTATGTACAATGCAATATTGAAAAATACAGAAAAGGCAATTTGATATGTATGTGTAGTATTATATACCTGTAGTTCACAAAATTGAATTACTATTGTTCTAATATAAAATGTTATTATAAAAAAAAAATTAGTTAATTTGTCTTTATGAAGAAATAAACGTATTAATTTTTAAGCAAAACGAACTTGCTAGTTTTAGCCGAAAAATAAACGTGCTAGTTTTCGCACGAGGCGTCGATATATTCTTTGAATATAGCTTATTTCCCTCTTCTAAGAAAATAAAACGGTTTAATTATTATTACTCAGCTGTGATTACATTACGTACTTGTTCTACACTGATTTATATATAAATAGGTGAGAACGATTGTATACATTTAATACTGATGAGATTATTCTCAGATAAATGAGGTAAACTGTTATTGTGTTGATTCAATTAAAGTTTTGTATTATTCGTTTATTTATTGTAAAGAGGGTGGAAAATTTTCCTAACGAAACGTTGCGTGTAACATAAAAATTGCTATTTTCATTCATTTAAATTAATAATAACCTACCTGGTCCTCAAGAAATTTTAAAAATAATCATTTAAAATAAATCAACAATAGAGGGTGAAATACAAGTATTATCATTATTAACTTATTAAGTATCTTAATAGTCAAATAATTAGTTATGTCATGAAATTCTATTGCAAGTATTGTACAACGTAAACTTAAAAATATTTTTCAAACTATTTAAAGTTAATAATTTACCGTAATACATACATATGTAGTTAGACTTAACAGCCAATACTTACTGTGCTTGTTAAAGAAGCAATTTCATTTTTGTCATACTACTAAATGAAAAGATACTATATAAACGGTAAAAAGTATTTAATACATATCATTATTAATTTTCAAAGATATTGCCGTATAATTTTAAAGGAATTAATATTGTATCCAGTAATATTTAAATATTTCTCCTATTAAACATCACGCAGCAAGCTAAGTCATTAACAAAGAAGGTTTTCATATTAGTTACACTTTCGATAGGTTTATTTGAAAACCATTAAAATATTATAACTATAATAATATAAATATATAAAATTTGATGTTATTAGAAACAATGTTTTACAATATTACAGTAATATTATACTTTTATATAATGTATGTGTCATGTAATATAGAAAATAATAAAAAAATTCCTACTATTGCATCGGTAATAAATTTATATTTCACCCCAAATTTTATTAATAAATTAATTTTAATATTAAATTATATTCTAGCTAAAGATAAGCTGCGACTGTGTGGAACAAAATATGAAACATGTAGTTATTATTAGCGATCAGAAATATCTATTTTATGTGAATAATGATCATCAGGTTTGTAACCAAACAGTCATCCGTCTTGATATAAAAGATGCTAAATGTTTAGATCATTATACGTCAACAATTAAATCATACAAATTAAATCCGAATAATCCATTATTTAAGCCATTTCCAGCATCGAAGTTTGTTATTATTTTTTATGATATCGTTTCCTTAAAATTAGCTTTGCATAAATTAAAATCATCAATTTGGTGGAATGCTGAAGGATATTTCATATTCGAAAATGTCGATAATCGAAATTCTTGCAAGAACGCAGATAAATATTTGATTGTTGTCTGGGAATTTAATATTCTTTCATGCGTATATTTGTGCCAAAATAGTAATTCAAACGTTCATTTGTATACCTTTAATCCTTACAATTATCATGCTCCAGTTGAGTTGGACGAAACTAAACATTACGTATAACCAGTCAAATGGGCATCCATTAATATTTTTCAGAAGAAAATATAATGTTAGAGGTAATTTATTTGGCTTTATAATGAACACAATTAAGATAAATTCTTATATTTCTTGTTTGCAATTTTAAATTTATTTTGCAGATAAATCATATTTTCAATGTAAAGATCTAAACTTCGTAAAAAATAGAAATTTAAATGGATACAAAATTAAACTTATAGTCATGAAAAGGTTTAATAATCTTAGTGTCAAGGGTCCCTTTAAAATTAATGGTATGTCAGGTAAAATATCTGAAGCAATGTGGACTGCTCTGAATGCCGGTATATTATTAGAAACTATCCAAAATAATGGAGAGATAGACAATGACGGGATACCTACTGAAGGATTAGCGGATATTCTTAATGGAAAATACGATATGAATACAATATTTGATTATCAACGAGATATTTGGCAGTACGAATTGAATACTTATATTCTTTCGGGCATGTGTTACGTAACCAGAAAAGTGCCAATTACCCTTAGCGAATATCTGACAAAGTTAATGTCACAGACGTTCACCTTGACATTGCTTATTATCATTCTACTATTGACAGTAATCTATTCGTACCTGTTGAAGATCAATATTTTTCGAATTGCAATGGACCTGTTACGTGCCATCGTTGGGGTTGCCATGTTGCATCAAAGTAAAACAATCGCTTATAGAGTAATTTTTGTAAGTTTTGTGTCAGTGGCTATGACATTAAATTATAATCTGCAAATCGAGTTCAGCTCTCTACTGACAGTTGCGCCGGTACGTGCAGTTACAATGGAAACAGCTGAAGATCTCATAAATAATAAATACTCAATTTATGTGTCTGCATATGATCGTCAATACTTCCAGCATACTTCGGTCTACGACAAACTTTTATTAAATAATAATTTTAATGATTGCATGAATGCTTTGGAAAATGATGATAAGGTAGTTTGTTCGAATGACTGCAATTTACTCAGGATGGCCGTTGCAGAGTCCCATAAAATTCGAATAACCCAAGACCAAAATTTAAAAAAGTATTATGCTGTACCATTTCGAGTTGACTTTCCACTTCGTAAACGAATTCATAGAATTTATAATACTTTATTTGAAAATGGTATCGTCCAATATTTCTTACAACTTACCATGTATACGAAATATAAGAAGGATTCTGAAATGCATGTTAGAGATGAAAATCAGAATATTATTAATTTGAATCAATTAAAATTTTCATTTTACTTTTACTGTATTTTTAATGCACTAGCTATTGTGATTATTCTATTTGAAATTATTCATAAAATATTCATTAAATAAATATTGTTGATAAAGGTAGAAAATACCCCGATTGACATTCGGCGATTCAACGCTTGATATGTCTAGAAGCGCCCTCTTTCTTCTTTTACTAGACAATATGTAATACAGCGCGCGGCGCAGTCAGTCCCCGTCGAGCCCGCACGAGCGATAGTTCACCTTGTATTTTACATTAATAAACATTGCTAAACCCTTTTTTCATCGTTCTTATATACTCTTATTTTGAACCTTCCACAAATAATAACAAATATTAGGTATATCAAAGATAATTATTAACTTCAAATAAGATAAAATTTTCTATAATCAGCGTGGAAAATATAAATTACAAAAACATTTACTAATAATCAAATAATTTTTTATATCATAAATTCTAGCGCTAACACTTTATAACATGAACTTAAAAATATTTTTCAAACTATTTAAATATTAATAATTTATCGTAACATGTACATATGTAGTTTGACTTAACAGCCAATATTTACCGTTCTTGTTAAAAAAGCAATTTGATTATTATCTTACATATACATAAATTAAGTTATACGAATAGTAGAAAGGAGTTTGCAACTGCCGTCGTTAACTTATAATTATTGCCATATAATTTTAAAAGAATATTGTGTATCGTGCAACTTGAATAGTACATAGTGTTAGACAGCAGGCTAAGACTTTGACAAATAAGGTTTCCATATTCGTTACAAATCCAATGTTTATTTGATGAACACTTAAATCATTATGACTATTTAATTATATACATAAAATTTGATGTTTTTATGAACAATGTTCTGCAGTATTACAGTAATATTATATTTTTATATAATCTATGTGACGTGTAATATAGACAATAATAAAATACCTATTATTGCGTCGGTAATAAATTTATATTTCACCCCAAATTTTATTAATAAATTAATTTTAATATTAAATTATATTCTAGCTAAAAATAAGCTGCGACTGTGTGGAACAAAATATGAAACATGTAGTTATTATTAGCGATCAGAAATATCTATTTTATGTGAATAATGATCATCAGGTTTGTAACCAAACAGTCATCCGTCTTGATATAAAAGATGCTAAATGTTTAGATCATTATACGTCAACAATTAAATCATACAAAATAAATCCGAATAATCCATTATTTAAGCCATTTCCAGCAACGAAGTTTGTTATTATTTTTTATGATATCGTTTCCTTAAAATTAGCTTTGCATAAATTAAAATCATCAATTGGTGGAATGCTGAAGGATTTTTCATATTCGAAAATGTCGATAATCGAAATTCTTGCAAGAACGCAGATAAATATTTGATTGTTGTCTGGGAATTTAATATTCTTTCATGCGTATATTTGTGCCAAAATAGTAATTCAAACGTTCATTTGTATACCTTTAATCCTTACAATTATCATGCTCCGTTGAGTTGGACGAAACTAAACATTACGTATAACCAGTCAAATGGGCATCCATTAATATTTTTCAGAAGAAAATATAATGTTAGAGGTAATTTATTTGGTTTTGTAATGAACAAAATTAAGATAAATTCTTATATTTCTTGTTTGCAATTTTATATTTATTTTGCAGATAAATCATATTTTCAATGTAAAGATCTAAACTTCGTAAAAAATAGAAATTTAAATGGATACAAAATTAAACTTATAGTCATGAAAAGGTTTAATAATCTTAGTGTCAAGGGTCCCTTTAAAATTAATGGTATGTCAGGTAAAATATCTGAAGCAATGTGGACTGCTCTGAATGCCGGTATATTATTAGAAAATATCCAAAATAATGGAGTGATAGACGATGACGGGATTCCTACTGAAGGATTAGCGGATATTCTTAATGGAAAATACGATATGAATACTATATTTGATTATCAACGGATATTTGGCAGTACGAATTGAATACTTATATTCTTTCGGGCATGTGTTACGTAACCAAAAAAGTGCCAATCACCCTTAGCGAATATCTGACAAAGTTAATGTCACAGACGTTCACCTTGACATTGCTTATTATCATTCTACTATTGACAGTAATGTATTCGTACCTGTTGAAGATCAATATTTTTCGAATTGCAATGGACCTGTTACGTGCCATCGTTGGGGTTGCCATGTTGCATCAAAGTAAAACAATCGCTTATAGAGTAATTTTTGTAAGTTTTGTGTCAGTGGCTATGACATTAAATTATAATCTGCAAATCGAGTTCAGCTCTCTACTGACAGTCGCGCCGGTACGTGCAGTTACAATGGAAACAGCTGAAGATCTCATAAATAATAAATACTCAATTTATGTGTCTGCATATGATCGTCAATACTTCCAGCATACTTCGGTCTACGACAAAGTTTTATTAAATAATAATTTTAATGATTGCATGAATGCTTTGGAAAATGATGATAAGGTAGTTTGTTCGAATGACTGCAATTTACTCAGGATGGCCGTTGCAGAGTCCCATAAAATTCGAATAACCCAAGACCAAAATTTAAAAAAATATTATGCTGTACCATTTCGAGTTGACTTTCCACTTCGTAAACGAATTCATAGAATTATAATACTTTATTTGAAAATGGTATCGTCCAATATTTCTTACAACTTACCATGTATACGAAATATAAGAAGGATTCTGAAATGCATGTTAGAGATGAAAATCAGAATATTATTAATTTGAATCAATTAAAATTTCATTTTACTTTTACTGTATTTTTAATGCACTAGCTATTGTGATTATTCTATTTGAAATTATTCAAAATATTAATTAAATCAATATTAGATATATCGAAGATATTATTAACTTCAAATAAGATAAAATTTTCTATAATCAGTGTGGAAAATATAAATTACAAAAACATTCACTAATAATCAATAATTTTTTATATCATAACTATCTAGCTCTAACACTTTAGAACATGAACTTAAAATATTTTTCAAACTACTTAAATATTAATAATTTATCGTAACATGTACATATGTAGTTTGACTTAACAGCCAATATTTAGCGTTCTTGTTAAAAAAGCAATTTGATTATTGTCTTAGATATACATAATTAAGTTATACGAATAGTAGAAAAGAGTTTTCAATGCCGTCGTTAACTTATAATTATTGCCATATAATTTTAAAAGAATATTGTGTATCGTGCAACTTCAATAGTACATAGTGTTAGACAGCAGGCTAAGACTTTGACAAATAAGGTTTCCATATTCGTTACAATTCCAATGTTTATTTGATAACACTTAAATCATTATGACTATATTTATTTTATAATAAATTTGATGTTTGTATGAACAATGTTCTGCAGTATTACAGTAATATTATACTTTTATATAATCTATGTGACGTGTAATATAGACAATAATAAAATACCTATTATTGCGTCGGTAATAAATGCATATTTCGCCACAAATTTTATTAATAAATTAATTTTAATATTAAATTATATTCTAGCTAAAGATAAGCTGCGACTGTGTGGAACAAAATATGAAACATGTAGTTATTATGAGCGATCAGAAATATCTATTTTATGTGAATAATGATCATCAGGTTTGTAACCAAACAGTCATTCGTCTTGATACAAAAGATGCTAAATGTTTAGATCATTATACGTCAACAATTAAATCATACAAATTAAATCCGAATCAATCCGATTATTTAAGCCATTTCCAGCAACGAAGTTGTTATTATTTTTTACTGATATCGTTTCCTTAAAATTAGCTTTGCATAAATTAAAATCATCAATATGGTGGAATGCTGAAGGATTTCTTCATATTCGAAAATGTCGATAATCAGAATTCTTGCAAGGAACGCAGATAAATATTTGATTGTTGTCTGGGAATTTAATATTCTTTCATGCGTATATTTGTGCCAAAAAGTTAATTCAAACGTTCATTTGTATACCTTTAATCCTTACAATTATCATGCTCCATTGAGTTGGACGAAACTAAACATTACGTATAATCAGTCAAATGGGCATCCATTAATATTTTTCAGAAGAAAATATAATGTTAGAGGTAATTTATTTGGTTTTATAATGAACACAATTAAGATAAATTCTTATATTTCTTGTTTGCAATTTTAAATTTATTTGCCAGATAAATCATATTTTCAATGTAAAGATCTAAACTTCGTAAAAAATAGAACTTTAAATGGATACAAAATTAACTTATAGTCATGAAAAGGTTTAACAATCTTAGTGTCAAGGGTCCCTTTAAAATTAATGGTATGTCAGGTAAAATATCTGAAGCAATGTGGACTGCTCTGAATGCCGGTATATTATTAGAAACTATCCAAAATAATGGAGTGATAGACGATGACGGGATTCCTACTGAAGGATTAGCGGATATTCTTAATGGAAAATACGATATGAATACTATATTTGATTATCAACGGGATATTTGGCAGTACGAATTGAATACTTATATTCTTTCGGGCATGTGTTACGTAACCAGAAAAGTGCCAATCACCCTTAGCGAATATCTACAAAGTTAATGTCACAGACGTTCACCTTGACATTGCTTATTATCATTCTACTATTGACAGTAATGTATTCGTACCTGTTGAAGATCACTATTTTTTCGAATTGCAATGGACCTGTTACGTGCCATCGTTGGGGTTGCCATGTTGCATCAAAGTAAACAATCGCTTATAGAGTAATTTTTGTAAGTTTTGTGTCAGTGGCTATGACATTAAATTATAATCTGCAAACTCGAGTTCAGCTCTCTACTGACAGTCGCGCCGGTACGTGCAGTTACAATGGAAACAGCTGAAGATCTCATAAATAATAAATACTCAATTATGTGTCTGCATATGATCGTCAATACTTCCAGCATACTTCGGTCTACGACAAAGTTTTATTAAATAATAATTTTAATGATTGCATGACTGCTTTGGAAAATGATGATAAGGTAGTTTGTTCGAATGACTGCAATTTACTCAGGATGGCCGTTGCAGAGTCCCATAAATTCGAATAACCCAAGACCAAAATTTAAAAAAATATTATGCTGTACCATTTCGAGTTGACTTTCCACTTCGTAAACGAATTCATAGAATTTATAATACTTTATTTGAAAATGGTATCGTCCAATATTTCTTACAACCTTACCATGTATACGAAATATAAGAAGGATTCTGAAATGCATGTTAGAGATGAAATCAGAATATTATTAATTTGAATCAATTAAAATTTTCATTTTACTTTTACTGTATTTTTAATGCACTAGCTATTGTGATTATTCTATTTGAAATTATTCATAAAATATTAATTAAATAAATATTAGATATATCGAAGATAATTATTAACTTCAAATAAGATAAAATTTTCTATAATCAGTGTGGAAAATATAAATTACAAAAACATTCACTAATAATCAAATAATTTTTTATATCATAACTATCTAGCTCTAACACTTTATAACATGAACTTAAAAATATTTTTCAAACTACTTAAATATTAATAATTTATCGTAACATGTACATATGTAGTTTGACTTAACAGCCAATATTTAGCGTTCTTGTTAAAAAGCAATTTGATTATTATCTTAGATATACATAAATTAAGTTATACGAATAGTAGAAAAGAGTTTTCAATGCCGTCGTTAACTTATAATTATTGCCATATAATTTTAAAGAATATTGTGTATCGTGCAACTTCAATAGTACATAGTGTTAAACAGCAGGCTAAAACTTTGACAAATAAGGTTTCCATATTCGTTACAATTTCCAATGTTTATTTGATAAACACTTAAATCATTATGACTATATTTATGTTTTTATGAATAAATTTGATGTTTGTATGAACAATGTTCTGCAGTATTACAGTAATATTATACTTTTATATAATCTATGTGACGTGTAATATAGACAATAATAAAATACCTATTATTGCGTCGGTAATAAATGCATATTTCGCCACAAATTTTATTAATAAATTAATTTTAATATTAAATTATATTCTAGCTAAAGATAAGCTGCGACTGTGTGGAACAAAATATGAAACATGTAGTTATTATGAGCGATCAGAAATATCTATTTTATGTGAATAATGATCATCAGGTTTGTAACCAAACAGTCATTCGTCTTGATACAAAAGATGCTAAATGTTTAGATCATTATACGTCAACAATTAAGTCATACAAATTAAATCCATCAAATCCATTATTTAAGCCATTTCCAGCAACGAAATTTGTTATTTTTTTTTACGATATCGTTTCCTTAAAATTAGCTTTGCAAAAATTAAAATCATCAATATGGTGGAATGCTGAAGGTTTCTTCATATTCGAAAATATCGATAATCAAGATTCTTGCAAGGATGCAGATAAATATTTGATTGTTGTCTGGGAATTTAATATTCTTTCATGCTTATATTTGTGCCAAAAAAGTTATTCAAACGTTCATTTGTATACCTTTAATCCTTACAATTATCATGCTCCATTGAGTTGGAAGAAACTAAACATTACGTATAATCAGTCAAATGGTCATCCATTAATATTTTCAGAAGAAAATATAATGTTAAAGGTAATTATTTGGTTTTATAATGAACACAATATAAATAAATTCTTATATTTCTTGTTTGCAATTTTAAATTTATATTCCAGATAAATCATATTTTCAATGTAAAGATCTAAACTTCGTAAAAAATAGAACATTAAATGGATACAAAATCAAACTTGTAGTCATGAAAAGTTTAACACTCTTAGTATTAAGAGTCCTTTTAAAATTGTGGGTATTGCAGGTAAAATATCTGAAGCAATGTGGACTGCTCTGAATGCTGGTATATTATTAGAAACTATCCAAAATAATGGAGTGATAGACGATGACGGGATTCCTACTGAAGGATTAGCGGATATTCTTAATGGAAAATACGATATGAATACTATATTTGATTATCAACGGGATATTTGGCAGTACGAATTGAATACTTATATTCTTTCGGGCATGTGTTACGTAACCAGAAAAGTGCCAATCACCCTTAGCGAATATCTCACAAAGTTAATGTCACAGACGTTCACCTTGACATTGCTTATTATCATTCTACTATTGACAGTAATGTATTCGTACCTGTTGAAGATCAATATTTTTCGAATTGCAATGGACCTGTTACGTGCCATCGTTGGGGTTGCCATGTTGCATCAAAGTAAAACAATCGCTTATAGAGTAATTTTTGTAAGTTTTGTGTCAGTGGCTATGACATTAAATTATAATCTGCAAATCGAGTTCAGCTCTCTACTGACAGTCGCGCCGGTACGTGCAGTTACAATGGAAACAGCTGAAGATCTCATAAATAATAAATACTCAATTTATGTGTCTGCATATGATCGTCAATACTTCCAGCATACTTCGGTCTACGACAAAGTTTTATTAAATAATAATTTTAATGATTGCATGAATGCTTTGGAAAATGATGATAAGGTAGTTTGTTCGAATGACTGCAATTTACTCAGGATGGCCGTTGCAGAGTCCCATAAAATTCGAATAACCCAAGACCAAAATTTAAAAAAATATTATGCTGTACCATTTCGAGTTGACTTTCCACTTCGTAAACGAATTCATAGAATTTATAATACTTTATTTGAAAATGGTATCGTCCAATATTTCTTACAACTTACCATGTATACGAAATATAAGAAGGATTCTGAAATGCATGTTAGAGATGAAAATCAGAATATTATTAATTTGAATCAATTAAAATTTTCATTTTACTTTTACTGTATTTTTAATGCACTAGCTATTGTGATTATTCTATTTGAAATTATTCATAAAATATTAATTAAATAAATATTAGATATATCGAAGATAATTATTAACTTCAAATAAGATAAAATTTTCTATAATCAGTGTGGAAAATATAAATTACAAAAACATTCACTAATAATCAAATAATTTTTTATATCATAACTATCTAGCTCTAACACTTTATAACATGAACTTAAAAATATTTTTCAAACTACTTAAATATTAATAATTTATCGTAACATGTACATATGTAGTTTGACTTAACAGCCAATATTTAGCGTTCTTGTTAAAAAAGCAATTTGATTATTGTCTTAGATATACATAAATTAAGTTATACGAATAGTAGAAAAGAGTTTTCAATGCCGTCGTTAACTTATAATTATTGCCATATAATTTTAAAAGAATATTGTGTATCGTGCAACTTCAATAGTACATAGTGTTAAACAGCAGGCTAAAACTTTGACAAATAAGGTTTCCATATTCGTTACAATTTCCAATGTTTATTTGATAAACACTTAAATCATTATGACTATATTTATGTTTTTATGAATAAATTTGATGTTTGTATGAACAATGTTCTGCAGTATTACAGTAATATTATACTTTTATATAATCTATGTGACGTGTAATATAGACAATAATAAAATACCTATTATTGCGTCGGTAATAAATGCATATTTCGCCACAAATTTTATTAATAAATTAATTTTAATATTAAATTATATTCTAGCTAAAGATAAGCTGCGACTGTGTGGAACAAAATATGAAACATGTAGTTATTATGAGCGATCAGAAATATCTATTTTATGTGAATAATGATCATCAGGTTTGTAACCAAACAGTCATTCGTCTTGATACAAAAGATGCTAAATGTTTAGATCATTATACGTCAACAATTAAGTCATACAAATTAAATCCATCAAATCCATTATTTAAGCCATTTCCAGCAACGAAATTTGTTATTTTTTTTTACGATATCGTTTCCTTAAAATTAGCTTTGCAAAAATTAAAATCATCAATATGGTGGAATGCTGAAGGTTTCTTCATATTCGAAAATATCGATAATCAAGATTCTTGCAAGGATGCAGATAAATATTTGATTGTTGTCTGGGAATTTAATATTCTTTCATGCTTATATTTGTGCCAAAAAAGTTATTCAAACGTTCATTTGTATACCTTTAATCCTTACAATTATCATGCTCCATTGAGTTGGAAGAAACTAAACATTACGTATAATCAGTCAAATGGTCATCCATTAATATTTTTCAGAAGAAAATATAATGTTAAAGGTAATTTATTTGGTTTTATAATGAACACAATATAAATAAATTCTTATATTTCTTGTTTGCAATTTTAAATTTATATTCCAGATAAATCATATTTTCAATGTAAAGATCTAAACTTCGTAAAAAATAGAACATTAAATGGATACAAAATCAAACTTGTAGTCATGAAAAAGTTTAACACTCTTAGTATTAAGAGTCCTTTTAAAATTGTGGGTATTGCAGGTAAAATATCTGAAGCAATGTGGACTGCTCTGAATGCTGGTATATTATTAGAAACTATCCAAAATAATGGAGTGATAGACGATGACGGGATTCCTACTGAAGGATTAGCGGATATTCTTAATGGAAAATACGATATGAATACTATATTTGATTACCAAAGAGATATTTGGAAGTACGAATTGAATACTTATATTCTTTCGGGCGTGTGTTACTTAACAAAAAAAGTGCAAATTACCCTTAGCGAATATCTGAGAAAGTTAATATCACAGACGTTCACCTTGACATTGCTTATTATCTTTATTCTGTTCACAATAATACATTCATATTTATTTAAGATACACTTTTGTCGTATCGCAATGGATCTGTTACGTGCAACTGTTGGTGTTGCAATGCTTCAGCAACCGACGACATTCGTTTCTAGAACGTTTTTAATAAGTTTTACGATAATATTTATGTTATTAAATTTGTATGTACAAATAGAATTCAGTTCTTTATTGACGGTTGCACCAACCCGTAATGTTCATATAGAAACAGTGGATGATTTAATTATTAACAATTATAAATTATATGTAACTGTTTATAGTCAACAATATTTTCGTAATACTTCAATTTACGGCAAACTGTCGACGAGATATACTTTTGAAGAATGTGTGGAGATTATGGAAGATAATGATAAAGTTGCTTGTTCGAAAGATTGTAATTTGCTAAGAGTCAATTACATGGAAACTTCGGATATTCGAATTAGCCAAGATCAGATTTTAAAACAATATTATACACTATCATTTAGACCCGATTTTCCACTTCGTAAACGAATACGTGCGATTTACTCTAGGATATTTGAAAGTGGAATTATCGAACATTTAAAAAAATTACATTTATATACTAGAAATAGTAATAATTCGAACTTCGTTATTATAAATAGTTACGATATCGTCAATTTTGAGCAGTTAAAATTGTCTTTTTACTTTTCTTACATTTTTAGTGCTTTGGCTACTTTTGTTTTTCTTCTCGAAATAATTTTTTATCATTTGTTTAGCGTGTATAAATGTAATTTATGTAACAATTTCATCAGATTCTATTTGGAATAAGTAGACGAGCGAATAAAATATTTTTTTCACCACACGTAGACCGAAAGTACCACATTCCCTCCCGGCACCGAAAGAGGAATGTGTTATTTTCGGCCTACTGGTGGTGAAAACTAGTATACATCCCACGGGAGGTAAAATTATCACCCCATAGCACATGTAAATTGACACCCGAGCCGAAGGCGATTGACCAATACTTTACCTCTTAGGTGTGTAATATACTATTTGTCGTCTCGCCGTAAAATGATATTTTGTTTCCTCTATACAGGACGCAAAATCATGTTTTCTCGGCTTCTGTACAGGTCTCAAAATATTGTATTGCCATGCCAGCTTCACGCATTGTAAGACACAGGCAGAGAGAGAAGGAGAAAGAGAGAGAGAGAGCATATAGCACCTTGCGGTGGCCGGACAAAAATGTAGTAATGCACCTTAGTAATAATAATGTACTATTCTCACACTTTGAGCGCACAATGCATCTTTTTGTGTCGAGGGAGTAAAATTGTACTCTATTTCCCTTGCCGTTTCGTTTGCCAGGTTTGCAGAGCTCTTCAGGTGCTGAGTATTGAATATAGTGTTACGGCCCAAGATTCGATTGATTCGACGAAGCTCACTTAGGCTGTAACATTATAGTCAATACTCAATTTCATTATTGACTCTCAACTATCGATAATTTACTAAAAATGACTATTATTCTCTCCCTGGGAACAAAATAACAAATTTCAAAAAATATAATACATCCTTTATATTAAAAATTAGACTAATTTTTCAGAATAACTTTTTTACATTAATTTTTGTATTTTCTATTCTTTATATAAATGTCTATGTAAAAGCTTGACGTGTGCGCGGTTGCCACATTCAAAATAAATAAATATTATTTTTAAGAATTATTGATTTTTCTCCTCTCTCGAACGATCGTTCGTTCGCCGAATTTTACACGACGGTTTTTAAGAAGAAAGGCTCTTCTTTTAAACGGAGACAATAAATCGTTTGAAAAGTTGATGCCAACCGTAGCATAAATATTTCGAGTATTCAAAATAGACTTTTTCGATGCTTGGAAATGATTTTTCGAATCCAAGGTCAGCGTGACATCGAAAATTTCAATACTGCCACTGAAAAATGAATTCTATATTACAGTCGGTACTAAAAATATAAACACTAGCAGTCGAAAAATAAGCACTGGTATACCTATATACATTTAACGTTCTACTAAAATTGGTATTGATTTTTCGGACGATTTTTTTCTTTCCGTGTGCATCGAGCGGCCGGCGTCGCGCCGCCACTCGTGCGGCTCGATCAGTCCCCGCGAGACAAGTAACTTTCGCCCGACGTCTCGAAGGACAAGCAAGTCCTTACGTCCACACCGGTCGCCCGCGAATTGACTCGCCTAAGTCTCGCCACGCGTGCTCCACATCCATACACCACAACCTGCACTTCCAATGAACGAGGAAGCTGATCGCGCGTCCACGCTAAAGCACCTACTGACTACACAGCTGTGCAGATTATGCTTTTAAGCGGCTTCGAAAGGTATCTCGTTTCGTATCCAATCCATAGGAAACAAACAAGGATAGCGACTTTGCGCTCTGCGCTAACGCTATAATCTTTGCGTTCGAACCGCTTTTCGGCGCCTTGCGCTTATTGCGACTTCATAAAGTGCCTTGCGTTTCTTCCTCCTTTGCATCATGCGCGAACACAGATACACCACGCTACAATACACTTGTCACACTCAGAGTTGAAACTCTTTAACCTGAACAGTGTGTTATTATTGAACATTTACTCCCCCATTTTTCTTTGGTGAGCGTACCCCTCTTCTTTACCTACCTGTCCGGGTTGTAGTCAAATTGTATAATATTTTATAATATATATATATATATATCTTCCTATATTATATAGTTATAACAAAAAATTTGGAACTCAGACCCTCCACCTCCCTCCACCACCCTCCACCTCCCTCCACCGTCCCTCCACTACCCCTCCACATTTTAAGGTAAAATTCTTTTAAATTAAACGTTTTTTTATTGTTATATTATTTCGGTATCTCCCTCTACCTCCCTCCACCTCCCTCCACTCCACTCCACTAACCCTCCACTACACCCTGCACTTGACCCTCCATCGTGATTATGCGCCGTATTATGAAAATCGCGTTATTACACCAGCTAAGGTCTAATTGTATATTGTCAGATACACGAAATTGTGCAGAAATACATGGAAATGTATGAAAATTTGAAAATAAAATCTTTTTACTGCACCGTCCACCCTACATATATTACGTATATGTGTGTATATGTGTGTGTGTGTGTGTGTGTGTGTGTGTGTGTGTGTGTTTTTTTTTTTTTTTTTTTTTTTTTTTTTTTTTTTTTTTTTTTTTTTCCGAAGAGGTGGAGAAATGCTTTATGCACCATGACTGGAGCCATGCGAGACTCCCCGTGTGTGGGACTCTCCTACCGAAGGATGTCGATAGGCATACCCACTAAAACTCCACCTCTTGTCTTACCTTTATTCCCCCGCGGGAGCCGCCGCAAGGCATTACTTCGCGGGGGGAGGCAACGGCTAGACTAGCCCACTACTGCTGCCATCGCAACTCTTCTCTCCTCTTCTCTTCTGATGAGACCCAGCCTGTCCACTACGGACGTACAGAGGGTCACTACCGCGTTCCATCCCTCCTGGGAGTCAAGCAGGCACGCCCCGATGCCCTCAGGGGTGAGGGGACCGCTCCAAGTGATTTGAAATTGGTCCCGTTCCTCCCTGAAACGAGGACATTGTAGGAGAACGTGTTCCACGTCTTCGTCCACCCCTGGACAAGCCGGGCACTCTGCGCTGCCGTAGACCCCTATACGAAATAGGTAGCTACGGAAGCATCCGTGCCCGGTCAACACCTGGGTAAGCTGAAAACTGACGAAGCCGTGTTTCCTGCTCGCCCACTCCCGGATCCGCGGAATGATGCGGTAGGTCCAGCGGCCGTCCCTGGCTGAGTCCCATCTCCGCTGCCACTCCTCTACGGTCCGCAATGACCATCGGTTGTGGCAGCGGTTCTCTTCTAGGCGTCGCCCACCCTCACGGTGTCTTTCAGCTCTCTCGGCTGCCAGGAGATCGAAGGGGGCGGTCCCCGCGACCACCGAGAGCGCAATGTCAGATACGGTTCGGTACGCCCGGGCCACCCTTAGCGCAGCTATCCTGCAGGCTCTCTGGCACGGAGCACCAAAGCTCTTGTGCCTGTTCAGGGCATCAGCCCAGATAGGAGCTCCGTATAAAATTACGGAGTTCACCACCGAGGCAAGGAGAGACCTTCGCGGTTGCTGGGGTCCCCCGATGTTGGGCATGATGCCCGCCAGCGCACGGGCCACCTTTGCCGCCTTTGAGCCTGCGTTCGCGAGATGGTGTTTGAACGACAGCCGCGCGTCTAGTGTGACACCTAAATACTTTAACGTTTTCACCGACCGTATCCGTTCTTTACCTACCGTGAGGGTGGCGGTCCTCTCCTTTTTTGTGCGAGAGATGAGCACCGCCTCCGTTTTTTCCGCCGCCAGACTAAGTCCGTGGTCTCTCAACCAAGTGGCGACCACTTCTATAGAGACGTCTCCGAGATATTCGATCTCTTCGACACTCTTTGCGACCACCACTAGCGCCACGTCGTCCGCGAAAGCCACCATCGAGACACCCTCCGGAAGTTGCTGCCTAAGCAAGCCGTCATAGACAGCGTTCCAGAGTAGGGGCCCAACGACCGAACCCTGCGGCACGCCTCCCGTGATGTTGTGGGAGTGCACACCGTCGTCGGTGTCGTAGAGCAGAGTACGGTCAGTCAGGTAACTCGAGGTGACCTCCCTGAGATAGAGTGGCACTTGGAAGTGCTGCAGGGACAGCATGATGTCGTCCCATCTGGCAGAGTTGAAGGCATTCCGGATGTCCAAGGCGATGATGGCACACATCCGCCTTGCACTCCGACCAGCATTGATGGCGTTTGTGGCTATGCTAACAACTCTGCCTACAGCATCCATGGTCGATCGACCCTTTCGGAAGCCGAACTGGTTGTCGGAGAGGTCTCCGGCCCGACCGATGGCCGCTGCAAGCCTGGCACAGATCACCCGCTCCAGGAGCTTCCCGACTATATCCAGTAGACAGAGCGGGCGGTAAGATGATGGCTCCTCCGGGGGTTTGTTTCCCTTCGGTAGGAGTACCAGCCTCTGCGTCTTCCACTGGGCCGGGAAGCAACCTTCTCTTACGCATGCGTTGAATGCGTCCAGGAACAAGCCCGGAGCACTCATCGCCGCTGTCTTGACGGCCAGGCCAGGTATTCCGTCAGGTCCTGGGGCTTTACGTACGGAAATACCTTTAGCAGCCATCCTCAGTTCGACTTCACTAATGTCTGGCGACTCGGCTGCACCAATGGTGGCCATCAGGCCCGTCTCTGCTGCCCTTTTCCGATGTTCTGGAAACAGGTGGCGGACGACTCCGTCCAGAAAAACTGGGTCGGTGGGTGCAACAGCGCCCCCGGGGTTGATCTTATTCATAACCGTTTTATACGGTCTGCCCCAGGGGTCGTGGTCCACCTCCTCACAGAGCTCTCGCCAAAACCTTCTCTTGGCAGCCTTAATGGCCACCTTGAGATCCCTCCGCTTTTGTTCGTATTCTGCGGAACGATCTTGGAACCGCGGTGTTCCCCTCGCTCTTTGGTGCAGCCTTCTGGCACGCAGGCACTCACGTCTCTTTTCTGCGATGTCCTCACTCCACCAGATTATCGGTGGGCGGCCGCGAGGGTTAAACTTCACGGCCATAGAGGCATCGCAAGCCGCTGTTAGGGCATTCGTGAGGCCTCTTGCTTTTTCTTCGGCGGTTCCCTCCACTTTTGCCCCTTCAAGGGAGCAGAGGAACGTTTCACGATCAAACGTGGCTGGTGCCCATCTCTCTCTTGCTCCTCTTCCTGCTCTCTTTGTCCTCCCGCTGGTCAGCTGGAGCCGGTACACGAGTGCTTGGTGGTCACTACCCGTGTAACGATCGCTAACTTTCCAGCCGAGTCCCCCTCCCCCCATCAATCTAGGATCGACGAAGGTGAGGTCGACTATGGACGACTTGCCGGCTTTGGTGAAAGTCGGGGTTGTCCCTGTGTTAGCGATCTCCAGCCCCAGTAGAGCGAACGCCTCGAGAAGTGCGCGACCACGCGCGTTGGTCTTGGCGCTGCCCCAGTCCGTCGCCCAAGCATTAAAGTCCCCACCGATTGCGACCGGTAGCCGTGAGGACCGAGCACTGGTGACGACTGCATCCAGAGATCTCGCAAAGTCCTCGGTGGAATCGCTGGGCGGGAAGTAGCAGCTGTACATGCGTACCCCCGCCACCTCCACCCAGGTGAAGCTGGGAAGGGGGGCGACCATCTTTCTGGAGATGTGTATATTTCCACATACCCAGATGGCCGCCTTGCCCGTGGCATCCCTTACCCAGTTCGACTTCTCGAGATCCCGGAACTCCTCGCTGATGATCGCTACGTCCGCTCTCTCCTCTCTGACCAGCTGGGACAGCAGGTCCTGGGCCACAGCGCAGTGGTTGAGGTTTATTTGGAGCACCTTAATCATTTTTGATGTGTGCTCCTTCCTCATGCGAGGTCTTGGCTTTGGCCTCGCAGTCCACTGCTTTGTGGCCCTCTTGGCCGCACCGATAGCATTGCGCTGACCGGTCGACTGCGCTCTTGCACTCCCTCGCGATGTGTCCCGATTCGTGGCATCGGTAGCAGCGCGAGGATACCTCTCGCAGTCGAACTCTGCAATTGACCCATCCGATCCGGAGCTTCCCGTCTTGCAGCAGTTTTTTGGCTGCTACTGCCGGAAGCTGGATGGTCGCAGCTAGGGTGCCACTGTAGGACCCCCTGGTTTTAATATTATCCGGGGATACCACGTTTGGCCCGATCTTTGCCGCAATCGCTGCGGCCACCTCCGTTGTTTGTGTGTGTGTGTGTGTGTGTGTGTGTGTGTGTGTGTGTGTGTGTGTGTATGTATAAATATACAACACGAATATCACAGAAAAAGACCACCCTGCCTCATAGAAAATTTCTGAAACAGCAGCAGCAACAGCGTTGGCTGGCAAATTTTTTTACAATATACATAGATATAATAATCTAAAATTTTCTGTGCTACAGAGTGGTCTTCATAAAACTCATAAAATTTTTAAATGTTTACTCAATAATAATAACGGATCTAAACGTCAATGTAATGCTTCAAATACACATACAAAATTGTTTGAAGATAAAATAAATAATAATCAAGTATAATAACATACACTATTCGAAATATTCATATGATATACAATGGGTTAAAAATTACATACATTAATTATCGCATTTTTAAGATAATTCTATTATAAACAGTAATGGCAAAAGAAAACCAAATTTTAACAGAGGTAATATAAAATATGAATTACATTTGAAAAGTTTTTCAAAAATTATTAATTAAGAAGAATTTATTTTAAATATTTTTTAAATAAAAATTTCAAAATTATATGGATATATAAGTGAGTAGATAATGTATATTTATGTAAAACAATATTTTAAATAAACAAGTATGTATTTATTAGAAACAGAAGGTTATTTAAGAAATGAATTTGTTTATAATAATCAAAATAAATATATGGGCTCTGTAACTGAAGGGAAAAATAAATTGGATATAATTATGGATTAAAACGCAAATTTTGAAAGAGGGTGCAAATTACGAATTACGGGAGAGATGGAAGAAACAGGTTTTTATTTATATGCCGCTAAAATGTTATAAATAGTTCTTTAAAATTAATACAAAAATTTATTTATTTAAGGAGAAAGTTTTGTTACTTTTAAAGTACAAAATATTAATGACATAGAACATTTGGCGATGATCATGTATCATTTAATAAATTAATTTTAGGAGGTGAAGTTCTATTTAGATCCGTTTAAAATAATCCAAAATTTTAATAAGTAGTTACTAAATACTACAGTTTAGTAAGTATATGCACTATACTATTTTTGATAAGTTAATTTTTTATTAACATTTATAATTATTAAAATATAAATTTTAGCATTATAAGAATTCATATAGTTTAACATTTACAGTTAACATTTAATATGTATCTATTTTTTTAATTATTTTTATTCTGATTTCATTACACAAAATTTTGGTAAAAACTTTTATTTATAAATTACAATCGTATTTAAAAAAAAATTATATTTTTGGTATAAAACCCAATGCTCTATAACAGTACCTCCAAGGTGTTGTGTGAATCTGTTTAATTTCTAAGGTGTCCATGGTAGTGAAAAAATAATACAATTTAAACATTATTTTAAATAAATTAATTACGATAAACCTCTTTCGAAATTAAAAATAGGGGGTTGGCGCGCGAAGCGTGCAGGAGGTAAAGCCCATCTAATATATATATATATATATATATATATATATATATATATATAACAAATATTTTTAATAATAATTGTAATTTCAGGGGAAAAGGGCTTTGCGCCCTGCACCCCCACATTGATAGTAAATTTTTTATTTAAATACTTTACATTTACGGTCAGATTTCTACTAGAGAATGTTTGTTTATTTTTCGAAAGCTTGTTGCGCACTAGTTTGAGAAAATAGTATGTGCTATTTTTAAAGCACGATAAAAGCCGCTGTTTTATAACATTTTACCGATTTACGTTGTACACACATTAATTTGTATACGTAATTTCAATATTGAAAAATCGATAATAGACACATTCGGAATGCAAAAATTTATTTGTCTGGATAATTCTTAGTATTAAGAAAAACCTTATATCTCTTAAAAAATATAAACAATAATTTACGTGAAATAAATTTTAAGTAGTTGGTTATATTCGTGTTAGTTCACTTGAAACATTGTTGTACTGTTTACAGTAAAAAGAGTTTTTAAATGTCGCAACAGAAATTGGAAAAAATAAAACGTGTTGCAAATGAAACCTTATTTAAACGGAACCTTCTTCATCTAGGCTGCGAGATGGAAGCTTCTTTAACCAGGCTGTGAGGTATGAGCTTTTTTACCCGGGTTGCGAGATGGAACCTTCTTCAACTAGGTTGTGAGATATGATCAGCTTCCTCTCAACCATTAATAATATAATAATATAAAATTATATAAAAAATATTTTATTTTTATTAATTATGTTTTGATATATTATTAAAGAATTAATTAAAATAAAAAATTATCCCTCCTAATTTTTTCCCACTTCCTTACATTTGCCCGGGGTTATGCTGGTGAGGAAGGGAAAACCTATAGTAGGAAACACTCCGTGTTGGTGTCTAGGTGTTATTGAATAGACACAAACATCGAAACCAAATGTTCCATATCTCTCACTCCTTCCATAACAAATGTTCCATACTATATATTCTTACATTGAGGAAAAATATCTAAACGATCCCGAAATCTGCACAAAGATATTCACCTATCCGAGTACTGGCCGCAGCAAATGCTGACTTAAATTTCGTGATCGGCCGAGGTCTCTGTCAATTAGTATTACTATTAATTTCTTTTTAACAATAGATTCGCTTTTTCAACGTAATTTTTTTTATTTTCTCTGAAGACCATCTACAATATATTTTGTGTAACCATTTACAAAGCTCGATTTTTACATCCAATTTAACATTAATTATTCCGATAAATTCGTTATATAAGATTTTTCTATATCATTTAGGTATCACGTACCAATTTTTCATATTACTAGTTTAATATTTTAATTACAATTCTTGGATTATTGGAAAAAAAATCCTTGTTAATTTGACATAGTTGTGGATTATGTAAAAAAGGAAGTTAATTGTTATGAATAACTTGAAACTTTATATGCAAATAAGTTATAAATTCACTCACTCTTGTTTATCTTTGCTTATAGTAATAGTTATGACGAAACAGTAAGTACTATAAATGAATATATATTGGTAATAAGGTATTGTAAAAGCAAAACTTTTTAAACCAATAATGAAAAAAAATACATATATAATACGGAACATATTGACCGAAAAGTCATCCAATGAAAATTATGGTTAGTCATTAAAATGAACTCACATCTTTCTAGTATAATCATTAATATATATTCATTATGTCGTATAAGTCCTTTTGTTTATTTCAATAAACGTTCCATTTCTTTCAGTCATATGTTACTTGTAAGTAAGCAATAACGCTATGGATAATGCTGACAAAACTTGAAAATATAATTACAAACTCAAGGAATATATTAATTATTATTAAGAACTTTGCGCATTATTATCAAAGAAGATTGAAGATAACTGCTCAACAATCAGAAAGCAACATCTTCGTTTAACATCAGCAATACTTGGCTCACGAAATACTATAATTCGAAACATTTTGCATCCACCATGCGCCAGAGAAACCGTTACGAGAGAAGCCAGTTCGCGCCCACAGGAAAGTTCGTGTAGCAAACTCATTAACAATTCCGCGCTCGGATTACAACACCACAAGTTGCACATATGCACGAGTGCGTTACGCATGGCGTTAATTCGACCAAGTTGTACTTATCTCGACGATATATATGTACATATATACACAGTACGTATCCTACGAATTTTCTAAAACGATTCGCTTCGCTAGGCCGTTCGCTCAAATTCCTTTGACAGTGCAAGAGAAATTGTGTCGCAACCTCGACTGATTACCTTCACACTAGTCTATACCTTCCTTTCAAGGCCCAAAATTATACGCCTAATGCGTATTAGTTATAATTATAGACGTTTCCGTCTTGTATATACCCCTCGAGCGTTTATGAATATATATTTCGTTGAGGATTTTGATTTCTCGCCGTAAGCTACATATATGTCTCGAGATGGGGTATATACATGGTAAAAGTTTAAACAGTTAATTTGTATGCGTTAAATTGCGTTCACATTTTTATTTAATGTAATTGGCTGTAGGTACAGTGAAGTACGTATTTTTTCTCAATGAAAATACGACTTTTTTTTTATTTTGTTAGATAAATTTTATCAATTCAAATTGGATAAGATCAATCGAGAATTTAAAAATGTACGCATGTACTTTTTTCATAGTTATTTTTATTTAAATAAAAACGGAGTAAGTTTCAAATTACACGCGTTAATAGTTAATAATTATATTTTATTATAATAATTTGCCAAAAAATTAATGTCCTTTCATTATATTTTATAGTGACCCATTATAAATCATCAACGAAATTGTTTAGGATACAAATAGAAAGTTTTATTTTACAAGAAAAATATATTTTTACGCATTTAATCTCTTACTGGATGTTTCGAATGTACTCAAAAATCGTGGTATATAAAAGTGATTGTACAAGTGACACAGGTGCAACTGATGTCCGTCATCCTGGACATGGACCACTTTTCATCGGATATTTTTTTTTAGTTTAATAGCTCGGTGTAAACAATTTTCGTATACAACGTTGTTGACACGCGTAAAAAAAACGTTTAATTATAAATATAGATAAAATGGATAATTAAGACAATTATTGCTATAGGTATACTATCAATTTTCTTATATTTATTTATTAACAGATTGTGTGGAATAACAATATAATTAATGAGTAAACTAATCAATTAGTCAGAGAGAAAACAATACATAGGTACACAAATCATCTTCGTCGTTTAATAATTACGTACCTTCCAATATTGTAATTTAAATAAGCTTATACAAGAGTTTATATAATAAAAAAATTTAGAAATAATATCTATAAAATTTTAATAAAAATACATTGTTTTTAATGAATAAACCCAGTCTTTCACATTAGTACTCATTTATTTATGGTTATTGTAAAACTAGATATCGAAAAGATTATTTATAATATACAGTTCATCATTTATTAAAAAATAAAAATAGAGCCGGTTCATCTATGAATGATAGAATTAAATTCGACTTCAGATCGAAAGCAATATAAAATTTAACGACAGATTGTCAAAAAAGTATAAAAAGATTATTTCAATATCAATAGCTGTCTTTTCTAATTATTAATACCTAAATTCATATATATAAAATTACTTTATTTTTCTCTAAGAAATGAATTTATCAAATTACAGGAATTTATATTTAAAAATCCCAAAATTACATCTAAATTATGGAACAAAAATGAGAAAAATATTGTTGTACGTAATAATGCTTGACTAATCTATAAGATCCAGTAAAATAGAATGTACATTTATTGGGTTTATTAATTAGTAACAAATAATCATATTTCGCTGCTAATCATAAGACGTAGACAGTTTCAAATTGTCAATTACTCGAAGCAATTAAAGGATCGTTTAATGAGAAATTATTTGAAAAAAAATAATAAATCCGCACTTAAAATTGCGATGCTAATTTATTAGTGTAACATTTCTTTCATATTTATATAGAATGTAATAAATAAAAAAAAGGTACATACAACCATTTTTTGCAAGAGTTATTTCTCTATAACGCGAAGGAGGAGCGATAAAATCGATTGATTAAAATTTTCTAATAATTTCCTTGTTAACTCGGAAAGAAAACAGAAATTGATCGAAGAGTGTATAATTATCACGCTTAATTTTGCAAAGTTCGAAAGCAATTATATCGAATGATAGAGATAAAATAGTTGTAGTAAGGTAGTTGAATCGCGTCTTTGGTACTGTACAAGAGGCTATACGTTATACATAATAAGATCGTCTTTTAATGCACCCATTAGCATAAGACAATGTAGCCCATTGTTCGAGAGCGCAAAGAACGTCCTCGACTGATTAGATGTACCTTCGTTCATTCACATCTTTCCCTTTATCTCGTAGCTCCATTTATTCCCGTTTACTCTATTTAATTGCCCCCGATTCACTAAACGAGGCGGAAAGACGACTCGGTAGAAAGGGAAAATTATATACGTGCAACGGAGAGACAAATAACCAAAGGAATATAGCGAGAAAGAAAAAAAAAAGAAAACGGACGAGAAAGAAGAAGTATAGAGAAAGAGGGATAAAGTCACCAAGAGAAAGAGAGTCTCCTTTGGGCTTCTCTCTGTGGCTCCTCCGTTGGACTAATGGATCGAATTAAGCCTCTGAAAAGAGCTGATGTTATAATTGCAGCTTGACTTGAAAAGATCCCACTCGGTGGAATTCAAGCTCTTTATAGTTTCACTGCGATTTTCGCGCGAACGCTATATATACGTCGAAATTGAATTTATTGTATGTATATATATCCACGTATATATAGATAGAGTCAGAGAGGCGGAGGGACACAAATTTTAATCATGGTCATTTCAAATTCGTTATTATTATTACTGGATGAAGAATTTATGTTAATTATTTAAGTACTTGCTAATGCTTCGGCATGGATTTAAGAAAACGAAGGGCCACTTTGTAATCTTTGTTTTTTTTATCGTTCAAACCCCTTGAGCGTGCTTCCTATGACAAAGGAAGATTTCAAGTAAATCTTTTTTCCTGGGTTAAACTTACGGAGAAAGGGCTAAGGAATTTTCCAATTGAAAGGTAAATGTGCTTGAAACATTGAAATTCCATTCTTGTAAAGATTCACGCTTACTGGTCAAAGCGATCCATATACCCCATGTTACCGTGTCTTTTTAGATGAAAGCGTAAATATAAAAAATTGAAGGGCGATTGAAATTTTAATTTTACTGAATATATAAAATGTAGATTAATTCCTACAAAGCGTAAATATTTCTAAAAGAATTTCACTTTACAAGTATACCGCGTGCAATAAAATTTGAAGTGAAAAAAAATGAGTAAACTGAACATAAATTTAATTATTCAGGCGTTTATATTTTGGGAATAATGCTTTTGTCAGTCTTAATATTTTCACGATTTTTAGCCTATACTTGCATTTATATGACATGACTACTGTTAAAAAAAGAAAACTTTTTTCGCAAATACATCGACATTTGGAGGATTTCGAAAAAATATTGAAACACATGTAGGTCTGTAGGTGATGCATGATTTTTACATTAGTTATGAGCTGCAGTGTACGAAGAGAGAGAAAAGATAAAATGTAAAAAGGTATGCAAGTAGGAGAGTCGAAAACATAAGAAGCAACTGAACCATATGGTAGACTAGCCGAGTGAAAAAAGCTCAGTGGAAAAAGTATGAGAGAATGTGGAGAGTAAAAGGAAGTCCAAGGAGTTACAAAGTGAGATCCGTAAAGCAAAGTGAGAGAACATGCGCTACGGCAAAGTTGCCGGAACAAGGAGTCCAAGACGACGACCAACGGGGTCGAAGAAATAGCGTCCTCCTGACTCGGGGAAGAAACGCGTGCAAGAACGCGCCCGACTAGTTATGGAGATCGAGTGACGGTCCCTGCATCCATAATCGAGGACATATATATATTCTTCTATATTTTTTTTTTACTTTACTTTCCTTTCTTGTCTTCTTCACTATTCTAACCTTTGTTCTTTTTCTTACACTCTCTTGATCGCTTCCATTCAATGTACTTGTTTTTCTGAACTTTACAGTTTACGTTTTTAACCAATAACCGAACGTATGTTAATAATACAATTATTTATCTCTGTAGAAAATCATAAAAAGTAACCTTGATTTGTAAGAAGATTTAGATTTTTTCTGTGAAAAATATTATTAGATAGACAGTATAACACTAGATTTTATGCGAAAACAATTTTAAGTCAACACCAATGCGAAAGAAAGATATTTAAGATAAATCAATATTTTTTTAATTCAATACATAGTACTGGTTGACGTATTGAGGATCTAGCTGTCCTAATTTTTTGACAGATATTTTTATCCTGGTTTACTTTTATCAATATTTTTAATTTTGTTTCACTCTTCAATTTTAGAAACTTGAAATATGGAATATTTTGACGATTAATTATAATCTACTCCAAATACGTCTCGCAAGTTACATAAAATATATAAAAAAATATTGTTCTAACTTCAAACAATTTTAAATACTAAAAGTATAAATTTATTTTAAAATCTTTTCAGTAAATATTATTTTGAACATACGTTTTTATTCATAAGTATATCTTTTACGTAACTGAATGTATATCTTTTATATTGATAAATACAAAAAAAATAAATCCGATCATAGTGAAATTATAATCTGTCCCTTAATTCTTGTAGATATTTTTTCATTTCCTTATACACGTACAATAAAATGTAATTTTGTATTTCCTACAGCTCGAATTTTCTTACTTTTCTTCTTCGTTCTTTTAAATTTACAAACGAAGAAAGAGATGAACTGTCGTCTTTAGTGGGATTCACGTACCACGTTCCTAGTATTACGCATTATTTCACATGAAGCATATACGTGAGTTTGAGCTCAAGCTGTAACATCCATGCGCAAGAGAGGGTATTAAACATGCTTTTTTAAGTTATACCAGTACTTGGTTATTTTATTTAACATTTAATCGTATAACTCAAAAATTAAGAGATTCCCTTGTACATCAAAAAATCATTTTCATTAAAGGGTTGAAAATTTTGAATGTGATACCGAGCCATACGGTTACTGAGACGGAAATTATATTTTTTACTTTTATATAGATCAAATTTTTATCCTGCATATTAGAGTAAGGAAAATCTATGAATATTTAAAACTACATGAATATTAGAAATATGACTTGCAAAGGTACACTTACGTTAGATTTTGTTCATGTATATTTAAAGATATATTTCTCCGTTCTTTCATAAATATTACATAACAAATTAAAATAAATTTTTCTTTGTATCTAACGATGAAAAATGTATTATTATTGTGCACCTAGTATATGATGGATTACTGTAATTTTGTCGTGTATATATATATATATTCGTAATACTGGAAATTCCAATATAATATTAAAAAAATTTTATATTGAACATTAAGTGTTCGAGTCTTGGAAAGCATACGAAAATTTAATCACCTTAAGATTCCTTATTATTTCAGGCATTTGGCTTTGACGTCAACAAGTATGATAAGGTCGCAGGATGGTATGAACGTTGCAAAAAGATAATGAAGAAAGATGGCTTTAACGGAGACGATGCCAAAATTCTAGGCCAATTTTATTTGACAAATTCGATGGCTTTGCTTTAATGGTATTCATTAAACTCTAATTTCCTAAAGTATTAAGTCGAATTATTTTTAATTCACTCTGATAATTCATATAGGTAAGAATTTAGTTAAATTTCTTTATCAAAAAGCAATCGTTATTATATATTTTGCAAGTTACATCCTTCCATTTAAAGGAATTGAGAAAGGGTGATCACGGGATAATCGTTTGAAACAACAGTGTATAAAATTTCTCTTAGAAATACGGGTAACCAACGAAATAATAACAAAGACGACCAATCCACCGACAACCCATTTAAATATTATCTTTTCATAAAACTTCATTACCCTTCGAATCCCATTAAACCATCATCAGACACCCTAAAAGTAAATACCGAAAATTTCTTTAAAGTTAATTTCTTTTTTCATCTTAAAAACGTAAAATCAACATACCCTAAGGGCTGAGGTCGAAAATGACGAAGGCGTATCGTGTATTATATCGTCCCGAAAAGGGCAACGCGGTGCAAACAAGTCGCGCGTCCCTTTTTTGGAAACTCAATTAACTCCCTTGAGAAAAGAGAGTAAAAAGATAAGGAAGGAGAAGAGACGCGCAACTCGAAATAGAATTCATGACCATAAATTGCTCAAGATTTGCATGGCATAAATAAACCGTATCGCTCAGCTCGATCGGTTTACGTGGACAATGCGTATACCTGCATGTACACAACTATGTGTGAGTCTGCGCGAAACTTGCATGTAGTTACTATATACCTATATAAACGCAGGGTCTCTCTTGGAAGTGCGTGATGTTCTTTTTATGATCCATTTTAACGACTCGACTAATCATTTGAGTGTTCGCTAGTACATTTAATTTTAGGGCTGTACAAAGATTTTATTTAAACATTTTTTTGTAATTAACTATGTTGGTTTAAAATATCGATCATTATCAAGAAAGTATTATTTTTTAGTATAAATGAAATTGTTGATTTTAAATAATTAATTAATGTCAAAGTAACGAGTAAAAAGAACATTTTCATTACGCTGATATAAAAAATTCAATGTTAAAATAATTCAACAATATGTACGTATAAACTTCTCTCTAACGTTAACAGATAAACCAAGCGAGAAAATTCTCCGGTAATTCCCAATTGGGATATCCTGGTGAATTCCTCATGCCGGCTGTTACAAGTTCCTATGTTGTGCTACTGCTGTTGCAATCACAGATGCGCGACCTACCGTGTATGTAAACTAACGGGCGTTAAAGCGAAAAACGTATTCTCTCACTTTATTATACTGTTATATCCAGCTGCTCAAGTTTATCTACTTTACCTTACGTGTACATCTTTGCATGCAACTTCGAGACAATTCTTTTTTTTTTTCTTTGTAATAATTTATTTGCTTTCTGCTTCACTATTTATTAAGAACAACAAGATAACGATACCTTTGCTTTTGAATTGAATTTCAATCGACATTATTCAAATCACATGTTTTCATACTAATGTCAATTTGATGTTACGCGTTGAGACAAATGCTAGAATATTTTGCAAATTTAATTGGAAACGATTTTTTGATAAACGAATACATATAATACTTGGGTTTAGACACAAAAAATAAAGAATTTTTTGGAGGAGACTAAAAATAATGTCCAAAAATTTTAATCATCCTCTTATAGGTATAATAATTTTGTACATGGTCCATTATTTGCATATTGTTTTCATCGAAAGCTTTTGCAATAATCATTTTTATTGATGTTGCAATATCTTTTTTGTTGAGTTTTTTTATTTTGTAAATTTTGTTCCCATTTCTTCTACATTCTAATCTTTAAGTAAGTCAACCTAAGTTCTTTTATTAAAAGATATGTAAGCATATAAGAAAATGGTTTTAATTAATTTGACTTTTAAAAATAATAAAAACCGCATTGTTTCTACTTTGTAAATAAACGTTGAATATTACAGAAGCACTTTAATATGGAGTTAAAAATTTTAAATTAGCTACAGTATTTAATATAAATTAAAATCATTTAAGATACATTGAAATATTAATAGAGAGAGTGAGAGAGAAGAAAGAGCGAGCGGTATGAATGATAGGATGTTAAAAGCACTGTATCAGGTATACAAAGGTCGAATATGAATTATACATAGATACGAGCATGTACGTGTATTAACTATGTATTTGCATAAGAGCTATACATTTATGCGCAAATAGAAGTAGAAGTATGCGATACCTGGACCACATTCAATAAAGTTTAGTCTATTTAATTTAGTATATAGACATTTAAAATCAATTTCTTCCTTGTGAATGTATTAGAAACCATTTACTTATACGATCGAATAATCCTCTATTTGTCTTTAATTACACTGCGTTCGGTACTATTGTTTTACTGAATACAAATTAGGTTTATTAAACGATAATTATTTTAGTTTTTATATTATCGGAAATTATGATGTATTTAGAGCGTAAAGCTATAAATCATTATTGTCGTTATAACATTATTACATTATTATTGGATTACAAAGTTTCAAATATTTACGTTTTCACTTAAAATATTGAGATGATGTATAAAAATAAACGCTGATTATTTAAACAAGTTATTGTTGCGGTACTCGTTAAATAAATATTATTACACCGTGGGTATAATTATCCAACATTTTTGGTTTTCCGGTTTACAAAAAAATTCGATGCACACATTTAATTACCACATCAATCTCTCAAAGCGCATTTCGTTCGGTGCCGAAAATAAACGAACAAAATGTCACATTTTTTGGTTGGAAAAAAGGGAAACAAGGATTAATTAAGCGTTCGCGAATCCTCGAACAAATATCGCAATATTTTCTTCGTACGTGCATAATTACGATGAAACAATAAACAAAACAAAAAACGTGTACGAACGTCATCGAGACGATCGAGCGAGAAAATGCAGACGAAGAACAAAAATTGTATAAAAAAAAATATAATTCGTAAATTTGATTACACGGTCTATTAACCGTATGTATCTCGAATGTATGTCAATTAAGCAGCCAAGTGCTAAGGTATAAACGTTCACGTCAAGCGCAAATAAGTGAGACGATATATTCGTTTATCTCTCTTCGTTCCAAGAAGCTTTATGATATACGTCCATATATCAGAGTGAATGCATCAACGATTCATATACTCAACGGTTTATATATACTACTTGTGTATATGTGTGTATATATATAAAACAGTCATAATTGATGGGCAGCTTTATGAGTTGCTGTAACATAGGACAATTCTAGGGTGCAGTACTCTTTCCCAGTTGACACGCTAAATCCGTAAGTAATAGTGAAATAATTTTCCGAATTACAGTGAAGCTGCTTGTATTTTCGGAAAGGTTGTTTGGTTTGTCACGGTACATACTTAAATTTCACGTAAAAATAATATTAACGTATATCTGCAACTCGAATCGCAGTGCAGGTCAATTAAATGAAAGAAATAAAAAAAAATGTAACAACCGAACGAATCTCCTCTAAACTAGTATAACGATCAAATAAACACACAGTCGTAAATCGATGAATCAGAAATCAAGTTCGACAATTCGAACACGTGTAAAATTACAGTACAAGCTCATCCTTGTTATAGGATCTGAGTGTATATGTATATGTACATATATATATATATATATATCGATCTACAGCAAGCGTCATCGTAAAGCAGAAGATAATAAGCGCCTCGAATCTCTATACCAGATAACCGGGAGCGCAAAACGCTATCGATGTGTCAATTTCAATTATATGATATGCACCTCTGTTCCTTCGCACGTTCGCACCTCTTCGCTTACGGTACAACGAAATATACGTAACCTGCGCCTTTTCTGATTTTATCCGAGGTCCATAAAGAAGTAACGAATCGACTATAAACCGTTTGTATTGATATTTTCTTCGATTCGATATCGCTTTGCATTGTGTTAATGAAATTTTATCGATTCTTGAATTAATGGGTGTATAGTCAAAGATTAATAATTTTATCGGTTTTGCAGTTTTTTTGTTTCAACTGAAAGCAGTATTCGTAATTTTGATAAATATATACATGTTTCAATAAATTATTAGTTTGAATGTTTAACCTCATGTGGAAAATATCGCGTTGGATAAACAATTTTTCCTACTCTGAGAAAAATTTTTTAGTAAAAACTACTATTTTAATGGTAAACGGAGGACAGACTTGCTCAATTATAAAAATGGCTATTAATAATGGTGAAAATTGCCATTATAATTGAGGCCTGCGATGGCTCGGTTGGTAGGGCGTCGGGTTCGTAATCTGGAGGTCCCAGGTTCGATTCCCGGCCCCGGCCGATTGATACAAGCACCACTGGCGAATGTATTTTCAACAAGTGCTTTCTTCACCAAGACATCGTATGACCTCCGTCTCTGATTAGCACCGATTTGGGAGCATAAAAAGAACGACGTTAAAATAATAAAAAAAGAATTGCCATTATAATGGTAAAAATGCCATTATTAATAGTAATTTTTCCACACTGGTGACAATTTTTACCATTAATATAGTCATTTTTACTAGCAAATTTTTCTCAGTGTAGTATAAATAAATAATAATTCATGCCGAAATATCTAGCCGAAATATCTTAATAAACATTTTCATCAAACACGATAAATTTAATCTTTATTACATATAGTACATACATATATACACACTGATATATCTGAGGTATAGTTATCAATGAGATCTCTGTTTCCTCTTTTGTTCAATTCGTTTGAGATTAGAAATTAATAATAAATTCAGCTCACATATATATAACCGTGCATAATTTCCATTGCTCGGCCTATATAACAAGGTGTATAAATTCAAATTCTTACATTGTGTCGCGGTAGGTGATCGTAAAAAGCGTCGTTGAGGCAACTCGGTAATACAATTCTTATCACTACTGGATAATGGTACGGTACTTAATTCCGTAGGAATTAGCGTGCGAGTACGCTCGTAATCAAATGTAAATTATTGTACGCACGTCGCGTGTATACGCGAGGACACACTTAATACGATTTATTTCTTACTGTAAATTGTATTTTATTTTATTTTATTTTATTTTTTTTAAATTATATCAACATTTCGTATGTTCATCAATTATTATGATCTCTAATAAACGTATAGCTATTTAAACCGACGAAAATTGTAATCATATAAAGAAGTTGATTAATTTTTTCTCGGTGTTGAATAAAGTATTTTATGTATACCTGTATAGCATGATTGGATTAAACAATGAATAAATATAGATGTTTCCCATATAAAGTTGGAATTTTTTAAAAATTCGTGTCAATACTTGTAAAAGAGTATCTCTTTAAAGAAGTAAAACAACAAACGGTGGTTGTGAAAAATGACAAATTACTCCTCGTTGGCAGGCTCGTTAAAGCCGAAAGCTCCCATGGAAATCCTATTAACAGTGAAAAAAAGGCCGTCGGGCACTTAAGCTCGTCGTCTTTCGCGCGTACCGTAAGACACCACTGGTATATCCTTTCCCCTCGCGGCTTTCCTAATGAACGTCGACGTCGTCGTATTGCAGTTACCGTAACGACTTTCGGCAGGATGTTTAGTACCGACGACTATACGCTCGACTATGTACATACAACTTCTTGGGGTTGAATATTTGGAAAGGGGTTTTTGCTTTAAGAGTACATGCTTACTAAGCATGTGCTATTTCATTTATGAATTGACTCGAGTCATTTTGGGTTTAATGAATTTTCCTTTTTTCTTTTAAATAAATGAGAAAATGTCTATTATTAAATTAATTTAGCTGTTTTAACGCTGTCGGTAAATATCTTACCAACTAGCGTAATTTCGATCTTTCTTTGAACTTCCATCCTAAAGGAAAATCTTAGCTATATTCTTTAACCTGGAAAGAAAAAAATGATCAAGCTACATAAATCTGGTAGCTGCAGGGACATTCCTATTTTTTGCTCGATTTATTACACCTTCCTTTTTTCGTTGGCCGTTGTTTTTTTGTCACTTATACACCCCATCTCGGTTTGTCCCCTTATTCTGTTTTCTCTAGCACAGTAGGGGGGTTGTACGAGGAATACTGCATAATTCGCAAGAGCGTCCCGCGTAAGCCGTCGACGGCGAAGGCTTCGACGATCGATGGGATTACATGCAAATCGAGAGCCGTAGCCTTCAGGTCTTTCCTATATACAAGCTCTGTTCACTCTCTCTCTCTCTCTCTCTCCCTCTTCTTCCTTCCATACCCCTTCGTACATTGATGAAGTTGCAAATCCAGGCAGCGCCCGGCCGAGAGCGAAACACGCGCTAATTTTAACGGACAACGACCTACACGTTGGCTAAGCTCTTGTTGATCAAGACGGACGTTAGGTGATGCTAGGTTTCCTTTAAAACACTTTGTCGCACCAGAGATTACACGTGTTACCGAGAAACCATTTTCCCGCGCAACCCTGATGCTACCTCTTTGTGCTGCGTAATCCGAAATAAACGGGGTTGCCTCTTACAAAGAGGTAATCCTTGACTTGACACGGTACTGGTTCTCTCTTTTTTTTTTCTTTTATGGGTTCAATTAACAAAATTCAAAGTGTGTCGATGAGGACGACGAGGACGGGGTTGGTTGGTGCATTTATTTTAAACCCAATTTTGCCTACAACAAGTGCTGTATCTTGATTTTCTGCAGTATAACGTTAAATTTGATATTTAAAGGGATATAAATAATTACAATTTTATTATACCTTTAAATTTAATTTGGATATTGGTGAATCATTGCATAAAAAAAGCGGAATAATAATGAAAAGAGCACTTTAAAACTAAATAATTCACACGTGTTCGGCGAACCCGGTTGCAAGGTAAAATAAATTAAATGAATGAATATATCTAAAATATGATACGAGAGTGACAGAAATTTTAAAAAATACAAAATTATATAAAATCAAATGAGTGTAGAGACGAAAGAAAAATTCTCACGTACCCCGAAACCTCGAATATACCTGTTGTGAATGTACGCGCGTGTGTGTGTGTATTTTCCCCAGTGCAATCGCCGCTCAAATTAAAAGCGACTATTTAATCAACGCGCGTCGAATTCCCCCGATAACGACTTTATGAACAGTCGAGTGACTTTTCCATTTTCTCTCGAGCGGCCGTAAACACTTCATAAAACACCAAAGTATCGGCCGCTTTCTCTTCCGCGCATTCAAAAGCTCTAAAAGCTTTTCGCTATATAAGAGGGCCCCACCGAAAAATGCGCGACAAGCGCTCTCCGCGAATTTTTTTTTTTTTTCCTCGAAAACGAGAAAGGAAACGCGAATATCGGCTCGGGATCAAAAGCTCAACGATTCTCGCTCTCTCACTCGCGCTATTTTTTTTCACGCGTGTACTGAATCGTACAATGGCTGGTTTCTGTGTACGTGTGGGTGCGAGTGTTTTTTTTTCCCCGAGTTTGGTTAAATCCGAATCGGGTTGTGCGTCGACGGAATAATGGAGACGCGGAGCCAATGTACGCGGAAACGACGAGCAGAATTTTTTTTCGTCTTTTTTATTCGGTTAAAGCTCGCGAAACAAGGTGGATTGTCCAGGCTCGAAATTCGTTTCTTTTTTTTTTTCACCTCTCTGTTTTGCACCGTACGCTATAACGTTTTGGTCGTCTCTCTTTCTCTCCCTCTTTTGCAGTCTTGCTCTTTACATGTCCCCGCACAGGTATTCCGTGTTAACGTGTTTGTTGATATGGGTTTTTCTCCTCCTCGTACGTTGTATTTGATGATGATTTGATATGGGTTTCGTAAAGTCTCGTTAACGGCTATACGCAGCCGAATGATTGCGATTACCGTAAGTGGAAAATCTTTTTAAATTTTTCCTATTACTTTGTGAAATGATTTGAAATAAATGTATATAATTAAGAATTATTATTAAAAATTATAAATATTTATAATTGCAATTTGTAATCACGAATTGTTTTCCATCCTATTGAATACATGAAGGGACGCTTTCACGTTGCGTTTCGCGATTAATTAAGGATTCAATAAAGAAATCATCAAGCTCCGAGACAAAAAGCCACTCCGACAATATTCTATGGCATTCACCTACGGTGCGCCGTCGTTAATTGTCACGTCCCTACTTTCTCTCTTGTGTCCCGTCATCCCTTCGTCTTTCCCCGAGATCCCAATCGGAGAAAACGTCACTTTTCTCCTTATCGCTCCTATATATCCCTTCCGTCGTTACGGAAACATTTATACCTCTGCGATAGAGAACAAAGGCGAAAAAATAGAGAAGGGAAAGTCTTTATAGTATACTATAGATGGATAGTTCCATATTTACAAAGTTCTTACATTTATTATTAATTATTTTAATTATTATTAACTCATTAAAATTAAAATAAAATATTATATCATATACAATTAAACACTTGTTCTCATGATTATATGTAATATTAAATTTAAGGAATGATTTCTTTTTAAATAAGAGCTTTAAAAGTTATATATATATATACTAGAATTAACCGTGCGCGCTCCGCGCGCTCTTGCGTTTTTTAACAGTTATCATTTGAAATATTACGCTGTGTTACTTACTTAAAACGACAATTTTTAATAATATATTTATTTATGATTTACTATAATCCGATTTAGTAAAAAAAAAATTCAAACATTACGTTTTTCCCGCGTTGCCAAATCTAACCTACAATGTTTTAGACGCATGCGCAAAACGTAAACCAATCACATAGCCGTTTCACTTGGCTTCACAACATCCGGCAATCACTTTTTTATATAAGGAAAATTATAAAGCAACAGTAAATTTCATTGAGTCATTTATATATCTATATAAATGAAAGTTATTACTATTTTCTAATTTTGAGATTACGCGTAATGCGCGCATTTAATGGTATTGAAGATTCATACATTTGAAATACATATATACAAAAAATCAATTATTCTATCTAACCTAGCTATATAATACAGAAAATAAAAAATGAATATGAATACCCTGATGGAATTCGATTTTATCTCTTAACTATAAAATAGTCAGTTTAGATAGAATTACGTAAAAAATGTTTCTACTATCTTCTTTCTGTGTAGAGACGATTTCTCCGACGATGATAATCCGTTCATTAGAATATGAAAAAACTGTTTTATTTATCAGTTTCCTGTAGCTACTTTTAATTTTAAAAAATTGGCTTTTACTAAATCAATCGAAACTAAAAGGGCAAGCTATCAGAAAGTATTTAAAAATATTTTTGACAAATTTGATTCCAAGCGTAAGAAGTAATTTTAATAGTAATTTACATTGATAATCAGGTGAATAATTTTATTTAATAGAAAATTTAAAGCTTGAAGCATTCGAAATATTGAAAAGGTAATTAAAATATTACTAGTTTATGCCACTCTTAGTAACTGAAATATAGCATTAAGAGAAATCGTTTAATTTAAACCTAGGGGGTGTAACTCATAACAATGTCAAAAAAATGATTATAGGTTTCGTAAAGTTTGAACCTGTAAACGTTGGTAAGCATGTTGTTACGGCGTCCTCTTAACGTGTTACTTTTTTTTTAGCCACACCCAAGCAAAATAACGGATTTTTAATAGAGTTATTTATTACAAAGTACTATCTCGTAAATAATTCCAATTTTTTAGAAAGTTGACGGATGATTAAATATAAAATAGTACGTTAAATCGATCGAATAAATGAACTAGAAAGAGACATAGAGGATTTGGTATATTATTGGGTTAAGACCGACCGAGTGAATGGTTTAGTCACTTTCCTCGACAGGTCGCGCGGAATCATCCACGTACATATACGCGCCTTCCGATGCAGCTGTCGCTTCTCCAATGCATTAACGGGGTAGTATACACTCGGGCTCCTCGATGAATGCAGTCGACTGTTTTATTCAGATCCGCTGTCTCTTACTAAACCCCCTGATATATGAAAGCCACTCATACCCTATTCTGTGGTTAGGTATATATACCTATATACACGTGCACTTCTTCTTTTCTTTGTTGCACTAGTTCATCATATATAAATACGCCTCTTTGATTATTCGACTCTCTTCTTTTTTCTATATCTCGGATTGACCCTCCGACTGATTAATTACTAATCAATCGGACAAAAACCATCTATAAATCGATGTTAGATATATATTTGCGTTATTGGATTTTAATATTCGTCAAATCAAATATCGTATACTAATTGATAAAATTTACATTATAATTAGGTTTTATTTTTTACATCGTTGGTTAAAGTATACTTTTTAACATAATATAAGGTGGTGATATATATGTGTTGTAAAATCGAGGAGTAAAAGTCTAATTGCACTGCTGTAATAATACGGAAGTGTAGGATCCGTAACATCGGTTTTGTCTTAAAGACCTATAAATTAATAAAAAAATTAATGAAATTATAAGGGACTCCTTGTAGATTCGTTTGCTTGTGCAATCAGAGAGTCAAAAATAATCCAATCCCTCATTTTCTCCGACAATAGCTGACGAGCCACATTAATTCATTCTTCGTATCAGATGTCTATACGTACATAAAAACGTCGTCGACGAAGAGAAAGGAAGAAAGGGTTGTGCCCTTACCAAGTCGAAAATCTTTTGAATCGTCCAGGCATTCATTAATTTACGCTCTCGATTCGTCAGATATCTTATGTCCTTTCCCCCCTCCCACCCCCCCTCCCCCACCTCCTCCTCGTGCTTTCATTCCCTCAATTACCTTGGTATAGTGACTTTCCTTCTATATGCTCAAGAGTGGAAAATTTCATTCGCGCGTCTTTACTCTGTCGACGTTGACTCTGCTAATTTCTCGAGAGTTGCTCCTTTCCTATCGCCGTTAAATTGAAGGCCCATAATAGGTGCACTTTCCTGTTAGGGTTTCTCTTATCTTTTTACTTCACTGCAGACGCGACTGGGGCTTTCCTTTTCCACCATTCACTCTAACTTTATTATGAACTTTTAAAATTAATTGGTTCTTAAGGGTTCGCACGACTCTTCACAAAAAAAAAAACATCTGCCTTCGTCTTCATCTTTTGGTGTATAATTAATATTTTCTTATGAACACACTCTTATAATTCGCGCACTTATATATACATACATCTTCATTTGCAGATCCATCAAATTTAAATACCGTTGGAAAATTTTTAGGATGAGGATTCCTTGAAATCAGGTTAATTCTTTGGAAAAGGAGATTATTATTTTAAGAATAAATTGTAATTTTACGCGATGACATAAAAAAAATTCCATAAATACGTAACGAATGCATTAGTGTTACATTTTACAATTGGCTGTAATTCGTACTTGTTAATAATAAAATCGATTATCATATAATACTACATTTTAATGAGTACATTTTAATTATATTATATATGTACCCGGTATTAATACCTTGAGATTACAATTTTCACAGAAAGGGAATAGAAAAAGCGATTTTTATGTGAAAAGACGTATCTCAAAGGCAAAATTATATTTTTACGTAAGAAAGTTTCTTGGAAGAAATTTATAATTTACAATTCATCAATCTTGAAAAATGTAATATCTTCGAGATTTAAAAATACTTTTAGCTGATGGTTTTAATATATAATTAACTGTATCATGAAAATCTTTTAAGAATGAATTAATTGACGTATTTATTATTAATAAAATATTATGATTGTAGAATAAATTGTTGAAAATGAAAGTTACTTAATATTACTTTTGAAACAAAAAAATAAGTAAAAGTATAACTTTTTTAATAAATTAAACATTCATTTAATCAGTTACAGTAAAAATTGAAGACACTTGAAATTCAACTTTTATAATAATATTTTATTACGTAATTGATCTCTCAAATGTCTATAGAATTGATTCCAATGCATCGATATCATGAAATTACGAATGTAACGAACAAAATTTTTTTTATTCACATATGCATATATATATATATAATAAAATTGGAAGAAACTTTTCTATCGTTTCATCTCACGCTTATCTAGTAATTGCGTTTATCCCGTCGGACTGTTTCCACGTATACTCCACTTACACTCTTCCTCTCCCCTCTACATCCCGAATTTCGCTTGGTTATCGCGAAGGTGCGCAAGAAAACGGAAAGGGCGGGTGTTCGTCTCGCGCAATTTCTCGGGCAAATACGATAATAACTCTTGTCACAATGGGCTTTAAGGCTCGCGATAACATTGGTAGTGAATAGTCGGAAAACTCATTAAAGACTCTATTACGGGATGCAAGAGCGAGGACTTGCACTACTTAATTCCTATATAGAATTCTGACCTTCGAGCTTTACGTTTTGTTTCTCGCGTTGATGATTTCCTTTTTTTACTACGACATGGTTAATTAATTTACTACACTTAATGCTTTTTATTTTTCTTATATACAGAATGTAATTGAAATTTTTTTTAAATGTACAGAATTTTACAAACGCAAAAAATACATTACCTAGCAAACTGCAAAATGATTTATCAAACAGAGTAGCATGATTATCAACGTTAGATACGGAATTATTGTATAAATATATATAATAGTCTTAAATTGAAAAAATTTTTTACACTTTCACTCGAGTCAAGGCGAGGAACGTGCGAGACCGGCGATAATTAGGAGAAAACCATTTTACCTGCAATTCTATGTAATGTTGGAGGAGGTAGGGGGATGGTTGCACGCGCGCGAGCACCCAGCTCTAATGGGTAGTTCAAGACCGTTCGCTAAAGGCACAAAGGGATGGGGAGTCTACGTGAAGGCAGAACAATAGATGGAATTAACGAAAGCTAAAGTGCAAAGTCGAGGTATAGCGAAGGAAAATTGTCGAGAAATTATAACGACTGTGTAAAAAAAATTACTACGGGACGACTTAACTTTTATAACGCTATAGTTATATATATACATAGTTCGATAAGTAACTTACGTTACCATCGATCGTTGCGATATATATAGATTCACTTCGATTTATATAAAATTTACTTTACTTCTTAATTCGAACTTGGCTATTTTAAGATTTTTTGGAGACGTTATTTTATTTAATTGTACAATTATTAACACTGGTGGTAATTATATACTATTTGATAGAGTAAAAATTATCAATTATTTTAATTAACTTTATTATTGTAGTGTACTTGTTTCATAGGAGCAACTATTAATACTTAATTTAAATTTTATAATGTATGAAGTATTGATAACTATCTTAAATTAAAAATAAACACAATGAGATATGCAAAATGAAAAATATAATTATATCAAAATGGGTGTAGAGTTTATGAAAATTCGAATTATTCGATCGAAAATTCAACTCGTCGATCTCGAATTGAGTAACGAATCGAGTTGAGTATATCGAGGTACTCGCAATAATCGAGAGAGTCGGACAGTCCGGGTTGCTCGAAAGGACCATGTTACTCAAATCATCAGAGTTACTCGAACTATGCAAATCACTGGATTTACACTAGAATCGAACTACTAGAATTTTTTTAAACTGTTCGATCTTATTATTGTCTTCAATAAAATAAAATAAAAAAAAATTATTTAAGTATATCAATCGAATGGGTTAGACGAGTAGTTCGAACTGAGCGAGCATCCCGTTATTTCGAGTAACTCGGTCAATTTTATGAGTCATAATAACTCGAGTACTCGACTCAAACTTGTCGAGTTTTTCGAGTGTTCATCCATGCCCACAATAACAAAATATTTAAGTGATAAATAAGTAATGTTTTATATTAATAGTTTAATTAACACAAAAATTATAATCTGTAAATTGTAATTATATACAAAATTCAATTTACTTTTTATTCAAAATATCTATACGTTTTTCAAAATCAAAGGGCAATATCTTGTAAGGGACTTAGAATTTTCGAGTAATTGATGTACCATCTCATTACACACAAGACCGAATGGCTGATTAAAAGCTCAAAACATAAGTGAAAGCTTGCTCAAAGATTTCTGGTCTTATACGTACGAACGCATCAATTTGCACTATTACGTATATATACGCATCTCGAGAGAGAGAGAGAGAGAGAGAGGGGAGGGTGGAGGAAGAGGGAGAGAGAGAAGAGAGCGAGAGGTAGAGAGGAGCGCAGCAGAACTGGAAACGCAGACGAGTCCCCAAGGGAGCGAACGCCACCCATACCCGACATAATTCTCCGTAGCTCGGGAGATATGAGTCTGCGCCTCCATTGCACCTTCGAGAGAGACAGAGAGGCAAGATAGAGAGGAGAAACTTGTTCGGGGCGAGGGCCGCATACCGGAAGCGGATGCGCGCTCGCCCCAGCGTAACGTACTGCGCGCTCGCTTTTCTAACCCTCTCTCTCCTTCTCTCTCTTCTCTCTCTCTCACTTTCTACCTTCGCCCACCACTCCACCCCCGTCTTGGTTGAATCTTCTATACCGGCGTATGCATGAGTAGCACGTAGAACGTTTCAGAGTGTTTTCACCCCTTTAACTTGCCGATGGATCTTTACTGCGAACCCACTCTAAGATACGTTGATAGATTAGATTCGTGCTTCTTTTTCACTTTTTTTTTTAAAATACTATAATTCTTGATTGGTACGTTCTGTTGGTTTTTCCTTCGGTTTTAAAAATAATTGCTGTAAACGAAGGTAAATCTAATAGTTAATTTAATTTTTTATATAAAAGAGTACTTTAATTCGTTTGTTTAAGAAAAGTAGCCATAGGGTTGATTGTGCATCAGAAAATTAAGAACTTTAGCTTTTTAACTATTTTTGAATGTTCCGGAATAATAATGTTTAAATATTTAATATATTCATGTTTAGTATAAATTAACCGGGCTTTTCAAACTAAAACTTATTTTAATAATAGTTTACAATATTTTGTGTAATATTATCTTAGGCGTACAATTCAGGCTATGTCAAAAATTATAAGTCCTGCATTCAATTTTTTAAATATGTGTGAGTCAATTTATGCGCCGTACAAAATATTCGAATTATTATAAAAAATATTTTGTACTCTGCATACAACTGTAAGTTACAATTTTTTAGTATGTATATAAACCGAAACTGTTTAATTTTTATGGTTTAGATAATTTATTACATAATTATATTATATTCTAATTTAAATAATTAAACGTGGTAGCTACTAGAATAATTTGTAATATATGCCGACCTCAAATATTTATAACAAGAATAAAGTGTCCCTTTACATATCATTAACATTATTTACAACAATATAAAAATATATTGTAGCTTCAATTATAAAAATAAGCGCAACATTTATTTAAATTTATTTTTAAGTTCTCTACTCCCCTAAATCTTAGGAAATGTACTTATATACGCATTGGCTTATAGGAAGTATCTGCAAGACTTTCTACGTAGTTTGGCGGCTTAGCAAGAGATGTCAGGAACCGTCTCGTTCTAGAGTACCTGATTTCTCAACTATTGCACCCGCAACGCTTCTTCCACTTTAACGTCGAAAAACTTTTAAGCTTATAAGCCAATGTTATTTAAACTCCGTTTTAGATTTTTAAGAACCGTGTATCGCTTGATTATCAAATTTTTTTTAAATTATTGTATATCATAATCTGTTTTACGTAACGTATATTGTCATATCCAAATTATTAACTGAAATGTATTTTTTTTATAATTAAATATAACGTAGTGAACAAATAATTTTCTATTCGGTTGAAAGTGTGCGCGAGAAAATGTTTAGTATACACACCAATATAAATTAGCAGTACGTTCATTGGAAATATTCCATGTTGCTTTCATAAAGTGCACCGTCTGGAGTAATTTTACATTCAAATGCTTTCTAAAATACTCCGTATAAAATTTCAAAAATGTGTCAGGTATATAAAATTCTTACGAGGGTTCGAATAATCCAGCGAATATAAAATTTACGGTCTCTTGCATATGAAAGAACCTATCGCCTTACTTCAAAGATCCACGTAGAGTGAATAATTTTTTGTATTTTGATTTTTAAAATGTTAAAAACTTTGTCAATATGGGGCATATAGTAATTCTTATAATCGTATATCTTTCTCGTTCGAAATGTACTTTTCGAAAATGCGTACAGAATTGGCAATCGAGTAAAAAGATAATAATTTTAATGTAATTCCGATCCACTTTAACAATGGATTTAAACTTCACCGAAATCTTACCTGAAAACCCGATTCCCCACGTTCCACAAAGGAAAGTAAAAAAAAAAAAAGAAGAGTGAATCCTTAAGATTCAAGTCTCCAAAGGAGGAGTATTAGAGCGCGTCCTCCGCTACTTACGCCGCGGATGAATATAGGCCCCGACTGGCTCGGTGCGAAGTAATAAACGTCAGCGACGAAAACTTCACCGTCCATAAATTGCCGGAAGTTCCTTCTTATCGCGGGCGCGCGCGGAATCGCTAAAGTTCCGCCCATCTCTGATTTATCGCCGAAGAGGTGAAATAGGGAAAACGACTGAGGGAAAAGGCTTTGGATATCTATGACCCTTAACGGTACGACTCATTGAAAATAACGAAAACGCGTCTATATGCATGCGCAAATTGTATTCACACCGTATATGTTATACATTTGAATTTTTTCCTACTTTTATTCTCATATATATTGATTTTTCTGATAATTTTTCCTTATTTTTGTATAAACGTATATAAATTGTGAAATTTAGAGTTTATAAATTTGAATATTTAATCGATTTCTTTCAGATCACGTTTCTCTCTCACGCGTACCATAAGGTACCCAATTGTTGATCATGAACTAATTTCTGATTAGTATATTATTTCAATAAAATAGTAAGATTTACGTAAATTTAAACGTTGCTACGCACTATTTAAAGGTTAAACAATCAATAATTAATTAGTAGACTTAACTGGGAAGCGGTATTCGTACCGAAAATTGTATATAATAAATTGTATACAATTGTATAAAATCGTACTGATCAGAAATTGGTACTTCCCGCTTTTTTTCTTAGATTCTTGCTTACTTTAAAAATGGCAGCTATTTTATTTTTCTGAGATAGGTAAAAGGTAGTTTAATACTTATACATCCTGTATGCGTAAAATTATTAGCATTTTTAACATAAAATTATTCTATGAACGTACGGATTTCCCTTAATTGATCAACAATTAGGTATGTGACGGTATTTTGAAAATTATTTTGAAAAAAAATTGGATGAAAAAAAAATAGTCTTGGGCAGGGGTTGAACCGGGACCTCCAGCTATAACCTTTCCGGAGTTGTCGAGTTACCAGTTTCTCTCGGAGTGTATGGCGGGTTGCGTTAATTAAGGGATATGAATATATATCACCTCATAAGTAATTGTATTAGAGGCCTATAGTTAACGCATCAAAATTTAATTTTTAATCGACCTTTTTGTAAGTACTATAAAATTATATAACTAATTATTTGTTTCATATTAAAAATTCAATTTAAACCCAAAAATAATATCGATCTAAATAAGCTTTTTACACTTTTTTATGAAAGCAGAAAAGTTACAAGATCCAAAGTGTAAAAATGTCCCATACACTATAGTCGTGCACGAGTTGTATTTGCTCGATATAAGTATACGTGTATTCGTCGTACACTTGTAAAGGAAGTTTGGCAAAAGGACGTAACTGGGAAAGGTACCGTGAAAAGTTATATACGCGACCCGTATTTGGCGGCTCTCTTTCGTAAAAATACGAATTTCGAAATATGACGAGATATTTTTATGGAACAAGTATCGACAAGACGAGCCGACAAATAATCTCTTACCTGTCCTTTATTTCTTGCGAACCTGCTCGAGTCAATATTTAAACCCAGGAATTTGACGTACGAGTAATCTTGTAACAGAGAGGAGATCGTCGAATAATAACAGAATAATTTATAGTAAATCTTGGTAGTTGATCGATACAGAAAACAAGATTAACAAAACCTCAGTGTACAGAGAAAAGTGTGGTATAATGGCCATTCAAAAAATTACAAATGGATAATAATACACGAGTCATATTCTAGTTGAATAAGCTAAAGTAAACAGGAATGTCACAGAAGACGCAAGGCGAAAGTTATATAACGTCGCTGATAATACTAATTACGGTAACTAATTAGATCAGTAGTTGGTTTAGTCTGTATATATACATACATACATACGTACATACACAACTATGTATATGTATGTATATATATATATATTATGTATAGCGGAAAGTTGAGCAGACACCAACGGTGAGAAAGAGAGCGTTGTAGAACAGGGTTCCCGAGTATAGTAGTGGGTACGGTTTAGCCTCTCGAAACTTTCCAACTATTTCTCTCTTCTACCGTGTCGATAGTTAAACACCTGGCAATTTACCTACGCGCGCGCAAGCTCAACGCTCTTGGACCAATGTAAGTGCGTCTCTGAAATTTTGCGCTTGCTTTAACCTACGTCTAATTTGCGGGCCTAAAACGAAACGACTCTACGTAATTTCACAGAATTATATATATATGTAGGAATTTCCTTGAGTACATATACTTACTTTTTATGCACTTGCTCTCCATTAAGGGGAATGACGACTGTTTTTAAAACATACGAGAGGCTTTTCTTGCAGAATTTCGCGTTTTAAACGATAAATTTTTAAATAAATGTAATTACATAGGCTGTATGAGTGATTTTTATCGTCCATACAGTTGGATGGATTTCGTTCGATGGATTTTCTCAATCCTCATTTGGTTGTAACCTTTATTTATATAATAATATGTATATAGAATTTACTTATCTTTTTTTACTCATAGAAATTTGTAACTTATTGAACTTGATGTAATATTACATAATGTTTTAGTGACATTTTTTAAAGTTTAGTTTACTAAAAATGTATATAAAGTTTACGACGATTTTCGGGTATTTTATAGTTATTGCATAAAAAAGATAATTGAATATATGCAACACGCACTAAATATTAGTAACAATAACAAATTTTTAAAATATAACAAACTATATCAACAAACTCTGAATTCCATTGCTATATACACATGACTCAATATTCCATCATTTTACAAGACCATTTCTATATCCTTATAAAGCAACCACTTTTACGATTGAACCCGGAGAAAAAAAAAGAAAACGAAGAAGAAGAAGAAGGAGGAGGAGAAAAAAAGCTCGGAGGAGCTTGACAAGCCAGTTGACCGTGCCGTTCTCACCGTCGGTATATACACACCCTAACCAAGGATCAGGCGTCAAACGTCATTGCGGCAGTTTCGCGAGTGAAGGAAAAAAAAAGAAGAACACCAAGGCGTTTTCTCGACGGTACGATATCTTGGGGTAGCGGTATAGTGGTAAACTCGTTTTCCACGCGTCCTTCCGTAAAGAACGTCTCCCTCGAGGTTCACGTGTGTGTATGTGCGTGTGTGTGTGTGTCGGATGGTCCCCGACATCGGCTGTCGTCGTCCCGGTGGACAAAACAATTTTCGAAAGCCCGGTCTACCGGAAAAAGATAGAGGTGGAGTCAAATATCACGAGCGTGTGAAACTGCAACGGGATATAAATCCATCCCTCGCGCGAACTTATGTTCTACTATACGTATAGACACAAACTTTCGATTCGTGTTTCAGGTACACAAATTTGGTTTTTTTTATTTGCTTTATAGGGGATGTCGAGCTTTAATACATCTTTTTAAAAAAAATGTGTTTCTTTATATTATAAGTATAGTTACATCGTAAGTGTACACGGAGAAAAATGTTTAATTGGAAATTACTATGCTCTTTAGCAAAGCAGGGACAAACTGTAAAAATAAGAAAAATAGCTAAACTTAATGATAAAATTTATGATGTCACGGGCGTCTCCGCGCGACTTAGGTGTATGAGAAGGATAGAGAGAGCGATAAGGTGTCTCGACTAATGTAAGCGTTGCATTGCAGCGCGGACGTTAGCTCGATGGTCAGAGTACGAGATTCGTAATCCAAGGTCCGTGTGTTCGAATCCCGTCGTTCGCCTTTTTTCGCTCCTCGCCTTTTTAATCCGTAACAATGATAACAATTATATATTCTAATTTTTGCTACAAAATCTATTAAATTTTACCATAAAGTATAATAGTAATTTTTATATTATAGTATTATAGTAATAATCTTTATTACTATTTTGACTTTTTACACTCGTTACGATAATTGATAATACTGTTTGTAAGAATATAACTGAAACAATTTGTCTTATATAATGCGTATTAAAAAAAAGTATTTAATAAATGTAATAAAGTAATATAATCAAAGAAGTTAAAATTGAATAAAACGATACGCAAAATTGATTCGAATATTACCAAAATTAATCCCATTTATTACATTACGATCTTTTAAATTAAGGTCAATTATAAAATAATTCATTCCCGAATATAAAAGTCATGTAAGTCGTATAGGAAAAATGTGATTCGTTGATATAAACAAAAGCTCGAAACAAATTGTTTCATTTCACACAAGACAAATCGCACGAATAAATAAAATAAAATTGAAAAAAAAGAAAAAAAAAGGGAAAAGAAATCCGAGCTCGTAAATTTTCAAAAACGAACGTGGCAATTATACAAAAATACAAATGCATAAAGGAGACACGTGGTATAATTACATCGATAAATCAAACGAGTGGTCGAGTTGTCGCACGAGTAGCTTTTTCGTGAAGCTATCGAGCCGAGAAATCTGAGATGCAAGTTTCATCATTTTAAAAAGTCCTATTTATCTCTCGCGCGTTCTTTTCCTCCCGACTCCTTCTCTCCCTCTCTCTCTCTCTCTCTCTCACTCTCTCAGTTTGAAAAGCATTACTGACTTACTGCACCGAGCGAACATCGAGATAAGAAGCAATTTACCGAGCTCTCGCGGTGGGAGCTCCCCGAGTCTTATGCGCGAATCCCGAGAGGATGAAGCTACACCGCGAGCTGGAAGGGAGAGAAGATGAAGTGGACCCGACAAGGACCGAGAGACTCCCCGGTAGCCGCAGAATCCGGAAGGAGATGGGAGAATTTGAGGTGTACTGCCATGTATATATATATACACACACACGTTGAGCTGAGTGAGAGAGAGAGAGAGAGAGAGAAATAGAGGGTTAGCCACTTCGATGAAAGAGAACGGTTCATTCTATTGTTCCTTTGTGAGACGCTATATTTCGTATATACTAATTTGAATTTTCGGGTATCGTGTCACATCGATATATTTGTTATGATAGATGTCACGGATTACTATTAGTGAATAATTGTTAAACGGCGCAATCCATTATACAGAATTTTATTGATTAGTTTTATTTTACAAAATTTTATTTACGACAGATATAAAGTTACAATATATAGTAAATATAAATATTTGAATGATAAACGTAACATATTTATAAAAACATATTATTCACGTAAAAAATAAAAGAAATAACCAAATTGATCCTATCACCGTTTTCATAATTTACTAATTTAAACATGATAAAATACCGAAAATTAACGAGAAGATAAACGATACTAATTTAAAAATATATTGCAGGACTAAATATCTGAAAAATAATAAAATCATACATTTTTTCTTATCTAAAGATCTCTTATTTGTATGATGACACATTAAATATTGGAAAAAGCATGAGCCAATAGCTATATAACGAAAAAAAAAGGAGAAAATAAGTGTAGAGGAAGAAGAACAACAAGAACGTAAAGAAAGAAAAAAAAGCGAGTGCAACAAAATCCAAGGATACCAATTAAACGGGTGGAAGTTATTTATTACGTAATAAATAAAGAAGCTCGATATACCGATAACGATGTTGTACGATATGTATACCAGAACCAGAGATAAAAATATACGCTTGACAAAATAATGCGGAAATCATACAAAAAAAAATAAATAAAAACGAATGTTCATCTGCATGCAGCGCATTTCTCTTTTCTTTCTACCTTCTGTCAGCCACTTTTCGTCAGCTAGAAAATTGAATTATGCATACTTAAAAAATTTTATAAATAAATGGTTACGTTCTGTTTTTTTACTTTTTATTAAAACTTTTTTTGCGCATGTGTTATACAGTTTACCGTGATGTACTATTTTTGATAAATTTTGTTTCCGTCCTCTTGTTTAGATAAGCAAAGATAATGTAATCTTTAATTTTCATCATAGGCGGATTATATTCGGTTATGAAGTTTAATTATTAAACTTTCTTTAATTAAAATTGTTGTGTACAAAAAGATTAGAGTTTCCAATGTTCAAACTTGTTGTACTCGTATAAATATTAAACAAATATGTATCGCAAAACAATAATATCGATAAAAAATTTTAATTAATTTACAACTTTTTAACTTTTATACGGAGTAATAGTAGACGGAAACACAAACATACATATTGTTTGTGCCAACCTAATGAAAAACCAAACGTCAATATTACTTTCATCTGGAACTGATGAAGTTTAAAAAAAACAAAGAATATTTACAATGATTGAAAGAAAAAAAATTATTTTCCCTCGAGTTTACTTCGATAAATTTATCAATTCGCGCATACTTTTAATTAAATATATTTTTAATATGTCATACTCGACGTTCAATTACATCAGTGTTCAAATTAATTATATATGTAATTAAAATATATTTCCATTGTCATATACAAAACAGAAATCGACGACGGTTGACCGATTTTTTTTTTTTTTTAGTTAAAAACGTGTACGAGAGAAATTCAGTATAGAAGAGAAAAAGGTAAAATGAGGAAGAAAAAAAAAGGAACCAAGAAGAAGGCAAAAGTCAATTTCACCGTTGATGTTAATTTCCATAAAAATTACTTGCTTGCCGAAGGCAATAAGAGTAATTAAGTAGAAACAAGCGTGCTACTACCAAGGAGCTCCTTTTTATACCTTTCTTTTTTTTTCGACGTCCATCTTTTTGCTTCACGATTACACACGCCAGTATCCAGTATTAATTTATATATCGAGGCACAAGGGAAGATACGCGTAAGCTGCTTTCCGCATTCTAATTAAAATTATGTGATCCATCCTTCTCTCTGCTTCACCTCAAATTCGTCACGTGCTCATATAACAATAGGGTTACATCTAAAAGTTTCATTGCCCCAACTTGATGACAATATTTACAAATTCACGTTTTAAATAAAAAAATGTATTTCGATAACCTATTAACTTATTCAAGAAAACATACGGGATGAAAGAAGAAAAAACTCATCAGAATGGATATATCCGAGATTAGAGATGATTAAAATTCGATCCAAATTTACAGAATACTAATCAATTCTACACGACGCACGAAACTCGAAGAAAGTTCAAACTATTATATAACAAGTAATCTCCATCAAAAGCTTCTAATTAACAATGTGGAATATTGAAATTATCAAAGTGTCGAGTGTCTAAGGCATTTAAGTAGAAGGATAATAGTGTGACGTATATACGATATTACATGAAATTCCAAAAGCCGAGAGTGTAGACATGCAGACATTATCGGACATTGTCTGGTGAGTATATAAGACGGTAATATACTATATTGCGGATGGTTATAGAGAGAACTGGAGCTTCGAGCCCATTAAAAGTTTCGCGCCTCCTTGGTAAGCTCTTAAGACCGATACAAGTTTCATCGGGATACCGTTCACCGGGTATAAAACGCTTTACAGATTCCACCTACTGGATTTCACTGTCGAGAGGGATGCTTTCCTTCATTTAAATATTGACAACTTATCGATTTGTTTTACTACGATTTTCATCTATACGTTTCCCTTGATTTTACGCCCCTTTGAAATATACACACATTTGCCCTTTTTCTTCTACAATGGCAATGATATCTTAAAGTATATTTTAAACTAAAAAGCAGAAAGATCAGAATAAACTCATAAAGTTTTTATTGTTTTAAATAATAATTATTCTTATCGCATGATCTTACGAAAAAAGAAATAAATAAAATCGAATTTATAATATTTAATGCAATACTCGGTCTATACCAATTAAATAAAATTAATGCATTGTTAATATGCGATCTTGATAGTAGCTCTGTAGTTTGCGAGGTTCAATTAATAACTAATGTAGAATGAAAGTTGTATATGAGATTTGACGGTAGTCGAGTTTCGATTCATCAATATCAGTCAATATATCTGGATAATATTTCCATGAACTGATCCTCTATATATATGTTTATAATTATAAATAATGAAGAAGCACTAAATAAATGATTGGACGTACGTGTACAGTTGAAATAAATATATATATATATATATATATATATATATATTCAAATTATTTGTTTCTCCTCTTTAATCTGTGTCTATAGTACAAAAACATTCCTGCCAAAAATTACAAATGGTCATAACGATTATTTTCTACAACATGGTAAAACTTCATACATAGATGTAAAAAGAAGAAAATGTCATTGTTAAAGTATTTCGCTTCATTTAAATGATAAAATTGAAAAAGTTAACAATAACACGTTATTTATTTAAAAAACAAAAAAGTACTATTTCAACAAATATTACATTTCTTGCTCCGTTCGATCATTATATTTGTAAAATATTCCTAATCCATTTTAACCACATTATGCAACTCGTTAATGTCCCTTACCAGTTTTCCCATGATTGAACAAAGTTTACATGTATAGTGTACAGTGTAACTGTATAACCCAGTTATAGCTAAATAAAACAATACTACATAAAGAAGCGACAAGTACATTATCAGCCCTATTACGTAACCCGAGGAAAATAACCATGGAAACTAGTCGACATAAGATATTTTCTATATGTCTAAAATTCGAGATATATACATTATTTATCAATCCCTGATAATTATTTTTTGTTGCAGGTTACGTTTCATTAAGACGTATTCGCTTCATTAAAAGAATTGCTAGTTACCATTTGGCAAAAATGTATAACGGTTAAGGGTAATCGTTGTAATGTCTTTCAATTTTCAAGACGATTAAAATGCCTATTTCGTATTATTTATGTTGAAATTAATTGAATTGCTTTTGAAATGAAAATCAATGTTAATTAAGGTGTAAATATACAGTATTTTATTAGCAGAAATATGTAAATACGACTCAGAAAATGGGCATCATTTATATTTTTTAAACAAAAAAATTAATTTTTCAAAAAATCCTGATTGCTACTTTAAACAATATATCCAAAAATTTCCAGATTTATTAATCGTTAATTAGAGTATAATGTTTGGGTTTAAAGTTATACTTTATTTACTCAAAAGTATATATTTATTTAATTATTATTTCAAAAATGATATTTTAGAAAAAATCAATTGTCACGTTCTTCCTTGTGTTTTAAACTATCAGTATAATTTTTCCAGATTTTTAATTCAGTACTCTAAATGTAATTTTTGGTTTGAAAGGTCCGTATAATTTAGGTTCGACATCCCGTTAAGTACAATTCGTTCGATAAAACTGTATGGAAAAAGTGAAAGAAGATAAAAGTTGCTCGATCAGATTAACAAAAGAAAAACTAAAATTTACTAGATTTAGTCAATAATTTTCACCAAGTTTTATAATTCTTCGCATCACAAAGTTCGTTGTTCAAAGTTTTAATTCAATATTTTTTGTATTGCTTAATTAAAATCTTGTTTAAGAACACATCAGTCAAAATTAAAAACATTTTAGTTTAATAATTCACTCATAAAACAAGAATAAACTTCACTACACCATTCTAAGTTAATGTAATTTAATGAGAGATGTTGGTTTTCACGTATTATTTTCTGATTTATTAAATAACGATGATGAGCATTTATGAAGTTGAAAAATTCATTTTTTAGATTTAATGAAATTTAAAAATTCACTCGATTTTTCATTAAATTTAACAATTACATAAAATACAGTGATTATTTCTGAAAGTTATATTTTATTATGTGTTCCACGTGCATACTAATTAATTTTGAATATAATTAATTACATTCGTATAAAACAATGCAGTATACATATTATGTAAATATAAATAAACATAATTAATAAATAATATTTGTACTATAAAATATTCATTTTAAGACTGTTTTGAGATAACAGATAAACTCCTGCTAATTAATTAATTATTGATTGATATTATAAAATGATTATATTTGATTTAATTCTAATTTTTAAATAAATAACAATTAGCCAGAAACATATAGTATGAAATCAACACCTAATAAATATAAGAGACAGAATGTTTTAAAATATAACACACACTCTTACTTTCTTTTTTTTGACGGTTGAATGATACTGCGATTAAAACCCAATATGAAACGTTCGATATATTGACGAGTAGTAAATAAAAATGTAATCGTAAGGCTTAATACAAAACCTATATAGTTTTCTTATTTATGATATGAAATGTATTTGTTTTTGTAAATAAAGGTAGAGCTTGAAGACTATGACGAAAAGTGATCAAAACGTCGCTATCTAATTAAAAGTGTACTATTGAAAAATGATCTCTTCCTATTGAAAAATGATATAACATTTTAGATTCCAAGAAACATATATTTCTAAATCACATTTTACATACATTATTTGCTAAGAAGAATAGAACTATGCACGTTTCAACAAGGTACAATAACGCAAATCCGTCAACGTTTGTCGCTCAAACCCGAAAGTTCCATTTGACACGACGTTATTTTTCTCATTTTACGGTACACAACACTGTACGTATAGACCCACTCGAAAGTTGGAGAACGCTCTCGTTATATATTTTGATAAGGTATTGCGTGAATGAGGTGACAGGAGACGATGGGTATAAAAAACTATATATCCATAACTCATCGGCCAGGAACAAATTATTCGTTGAAAGAGAGAGGGCGAGAGAGAACGAAAGAAAGCTAATGCCATTCGTCTACGTCGGCGTGTGTTATGTGCAAATAAAAGCCCCTGGTGTGCTTTTATATACCCTCTTTTTGAGATTTTCTCTCTCTCTCTCTCTCTCTCTTCTTTTCCGAGAGTTAACTTTATTCTTCGGTAAGTTTGCGCATACGTACGTTATAAAACAACATTCACGTGTACTGGATTTTTATAAATGAACTTTAAACCTTCGGATATTTATATATCCGCGTTACTCAACAGTTGAAAGCTCGCTTGGTATGCGTTACTTTTTAATGGGTGCTTGATGTGAAATTAGTCGGGGTGAGTGCGTGTATGCCGGTTCACCCTTTGAATCGAGAGTATCTTAATTTTCTCTCTTATGTACTGGGAAAAGGATGTATTAAAAGTTTATTTGTTTTGTACGGTGCACTATACACCGCGTGCTTCTATTTTTCTGCTGACGCGCGTTTTACTTCTGTTTCATATGAATTAACGAGTGAGAGATACACAAGTGAGCTCATGGTTTTAAAGATTAAATGCTTTTTGAATTGTTGTTTAATATTTCCACAAAATTTTATTTTAAGATATGTATACATATCTTCTTTACCGCGTGTTTTTATGCGATATAGCATGTATATTTTACATTGTGATTCAGAATATGTGAAGTTGAATGAAGAATTCACGACGTTTGGTAAAGTATTAATTATTCTATTTCTGCATAAAAACAACGTTTAAAATTATATGCGCTTTGTGTACTGAAATATTGAACGGTAAAATAGATTGAAACACACATTGAGCTGCATGTATATATATATATGTGAATATGTATGTATGTATATATATATATATAGTTACAAATTAATAAATACGTTTCTACCGTCCGGCATGGAATTAGCTTTCGAAATAGGGAGACAAAATTAAGCTTTACATATTCGCGTAATATCGTCTGCAGAATTTCTGAAATAGAGTGAGCGTATTTGATTAAGTAAAAATTTATAGCTCATTAAACTGTACGTGTAAATGGTGATTTGAAAAGTGAAAAGAAAAATTAACGTCCGATACAGGAGAATATATGAGGAATTGTATTGAATAAAATAAATTTGTAAAAGGTGAGGGGGGAGTAGGAAAACGAAGAGAAAGAAAAAAAAGGAAAGAAAAGCGTAAAACTTGGAGTGTAAAATCCTTGCTTTTTCTGAAACTCTTGTATTTTTCCTTTTTTCCTTGGTCGTACGGGAAGGGTTTCTTTCGCAGTTGTTCCGACGCTTTAACCCGCCTTGAATTATTAAAATACAGAAACTCACGGCGTTAACTGGGTGTACCTCCTTGCTTCCTCCTCCTCCTCCTCCTCCTCCTCCTCTCCGCGTTACCCTTTTCGTTCCTATACGTAAACTCGGAGGCGGTGGAGAAGGAGGGAAAAGGGACCGCCGCTCTTGGGTAATCGCGGACCAAGCATTTGCATATAATGCGTACACGCGAGCACGTGTGCGCGCGCTTCGCTATGCGCATTTTCGAACAGCAAGAAGTTTCACTCGCCGGTTCTCGGGGACAAAGGAAGTACCGCGTGTAGTTTACTAACGGAAACAAAACAGAAAAAGGACGACAACAATAACAACAACAACTACGACGAATGTGAAGAGGAAACAAGTGAAATTCCATTAATACACCTCGTTTTTATGGACCTTACCTTTTTCTTCTCGGCTAGAAATCTGTGATGTGTCTCGCTCTATACGTGCACTCGTTAGATTTGGTTTTTTACTTTGGTCCGATGCAACATTTTTATTTTTATGTTACGCCACTGATCTAATAGCACTTTTGATTTATATATGTAGGTATATATATCTTCACTTTGGGTTTCATATAGAATTTTATGGTGTCTATGTTGTACATTATTTTTCTTTTAGAAAACCCAGAAAATTTAATTAGTACCTAGTCAGAAAGTACTTGTTTGTCGGTAAATGAATAGTGATTACGACAGTGAAACAAATGATTACCAATTGTAAATGATGACATGTATAAATAAATTTAATAAATCCCTGATGATATTTGGAAAAATACTTCAATCGTTACCATCTTGGAAAATGTACGAATTCCTCGTCAACAAAAGTACATATACGTGTATAACAATCGAGTAGCTTTTAAAAATAGACCGATGAATGAACTACGAAAGCGAATAATAGACGAGCCAGCGAGCCAAGGGAGATTCGTAGATTTCCAAAGGTGGAGTGTACGTGGCAGAAAGACGAATGCTTTCAGGCCCTTATCGCGACGCGTCTGGATTTCCATCCGTACACTATATATATAGAAGGCTGAAACTAACAAAATCTTACACATAAACCGAGAGTTCGATATTTTCTTTTCACTATCCTGTCATTTTTTTTAACGATCTAATTATAACGGGCGTTCAACAGTTTTTTTTATACGCGATCGTTTTTATGATCGGTACTTATGGATTCTCCTTTTTTTTCAATTTCATCGTGTAATTTAGCGAGCTCGAGGTGATAAAAATCAACTAGATATCCTAGGTGAAAATTCCGGCATAAAAATGGTTATAAAAAGAGTTTTGGAACGTGGATGTTAATAAAATTGAAAAATCGCCAAGAATGAATGGGTAACATTAGAAAGAATTCTCGTAGAAAATTATTTAAGTCCCGGGGAATGTGACAACGTCGCCAGATGGAATGTTATCCAAGTCTTTATAGGATATTATCCCGCGACGTTCGATGAGTTATTGCAAAATGACGATCGGGTTATATTTAATGGGAGTACATATTATAACCAAATTATTATACGTATGCGTTACATTAACTATGCATTGTACAGTAATAATATCAGTATACAAATGAATTGTATGTTTAAATGTGTCAAAACCTAATAAAAATGGTTAAAAATATATTTATTAAAAACGCGCGTATTTTAATAAGTTCGTATGAGAAAGTGTAGTTTAGTGAGTATTCACTAAAACTCCAAAAAAAATCAATTTCTCAAATATCATCAGTGTCTTATCCGATCGCAGACAAGATGAAGAAAAAAAGTGAAATCAAACTTCTCGAATGCAGTGCTTTTGCAGAAACGAAAGAGGATGATCGAAAATTGAAGAAAGGCTGCATCCTGGTTGTGTGTGTGTGTGGGGTATATATATATATATATAGAAGCCAGCACTTTATTTTCCACGCGGCAAAATCTTGATCGCGAGACCACCGAAAAGGATTTTCGATTTCTCAATATCCTCTCACCCCCGCAATACTTTCCCATTTGAAAAACAGTAATTCACCATCTATCCACCAGCTCCTCCTTGCACTTACCCTCAAGCCGCCTTCTCTCCATTGATTCCTTCAGTCCCGTGTGCGAAGGCAAATAGACTTCCACCGTTGCGTGAATTCACGCACGTATGAACCCCTCTATTCCTGACTGTATAAGAGTCCTTTTCTACCGAGTCTCGCGATCCTTCGACTTCCTTCCGACCTTTTTCTATTCGTCGCGAGGATCACCCCGGCAAATTCTTCTGGGCCTTTTGTGCGAGACGACTGCAGTTTTTCCACACGGGATGCGACAGACTTTTCGAACCCTTGATGACTTGGAGATTATCACGACGAATAGATGTATTTTTTATTTCAGATGATGTTTTGAAAATTTCTTTTTTATGGTTTTCCGTTGGTTATAACCAATTATAATGAAAAAGTTTTATCAAAACAATGAACGTCAATCTTTACTAATAATGTATGTATTACTTGTTTAATTAGGATTTATTCGTTTGATAGGCCTATCAAAACCCAGTAATGGTTTATTTAATCCTACTAGAAGCCATCTTGCGCGCAAGCGCGCACCTTTCATTCATGTTTAGTTTCTTTATATTTTCAATGTTTTAATTTTAAAGCAGGTTACGTACTTTTCCTATCATACATTTTAAAAACTTTTGTTTTGCCCGTTTCCATAGATACATGCAATTACCTCATTTTCAATCGACCAATCATATCACGTTTTAAGAGGCTTCACATCATTTTTTTAACGGGGGATAGGTATATTATTTGCTATAAAATGTTTATTCCTAATGTTTCTAGGATATTTCATTAGTGACAAAAAAATTGACTATACGTTAATCTCAAATCATTGGATTAAAATAAAAAAATGTTTTACAACTGGATTCCCAAGATGTAGGATAAAATAAACATATTTTTTAATCTTTGCCATTTCTTTTAAAAAAACAAAAAAAAAGGATATATCCAACCGCGCAACTTCTAAAGATCCTGACGATATCAATTTCCAATGCACAAACCGAGTCCATTTGATACATTTTTCTACCGGTTTCTATTTATGATTTCTCCTCTTGCAATGTCCAATATCGTCCGTTGTTTATACATTTGTATATAGCAGGCTCGCTCGACAAGATCTCTTATTTCCAGAGTATACGAGGACTCGGTGTCGCTATATCCTCAGGCAACTGAAATTTTTTGTTTATAGAGTTGTTTCAAGATGAATAGGAGAAACTGAAACAAAAATTGGAAATGAGGGTCAAGCCAAATAGTACTATTTTATTTTCTTTATTATATAGCACTAATATGATTTATAAAAAAGCCAATTTTCTATTAAATTTATGTCGATAAAAATGAATATTTTTTCTACCGAGAAAGTCGAATTATTACAAAACGTGACTGCTCCTCGTTTGCGCTTTTCTTGGTAGGGTTTTTCCTTCGCTACTTGTATCGATGTGTACAAATTGACGAGTGTGTACAAATATGAAAATTGAAGTGCTGTTGAATCGAGGCTGGCCTTTGCGTCTTTCGATCAACGTTCGATCTTCTCTTATGTGGATATAAGGTGTATCGAAATTTCAAAGATATATATACCTATATATACATGTATAGAATCTTGATAAATATAACAAAAGATCTTTAAATCCATTTGTTAGAATACTTGATGCAATTTGCTACCGGTACAATTATGAGATTAAAAACTAATAATTGAATATTTAAATCATATCGTACTTATACAATCACAGGTTAAAATAAAATTTATCTCTCAATTCATATCTTAAAAATTTGGAAAATTCGTTTTTTAAAAAGCCAACTCCATCCATCGTTTTCCCTCTTTTTTTTCACGTGAATGAAGGGGAGTAGTACGTTGACGGCAGGTGTGTACCAATATGGAGATTGGATGGATTTTCTGGCACGACGTGGATGCAAACTGCCGAGTTGTTCCTCTATTCGATGCCGCGCTTCTGAATTCTCAGAGAAAAGAGAATAAGAGGAAAGGGAGAACAACTATAGAGATAACAGAGTAAAGAGAGAACTAAAAATTGATAGAGCGAAAGAATGCGAAAGATATTGGGAGTGAAAAAAAGAGGAACTGTACTGTGGTATATATATATATCTTTACATGGCACCGATGTCCGTTTGATAAAACATTTATATGAACCATTTATTCGCTCTTGTTTAATTGATTTTATAAAATTTTATAATACATATATATTTTAACGATGTATATATATGTATCTTCGAATTGCAAATAATGACATAATATTTATAAGAGACTCTGATTGAATCGTACAGAATATATACATATTATATTCATGATTAGCTTATGCTGCAGCTAATGGAATAAATTACGAGCCGATGTTGATTAAACATATAATTACTCCTTGGGATGAAACGTAATTATACATTTTTTTCCCTGCGATTTTAGAATCAATTATATCAATCCAAATAGAAATAGTTAACAGCAGGCAACGACGAAAAAAATAAAAAAATAATATTTTATCATACAATACAGTATTCAACGTGAATGTTTAAACGAAATAATATAGAGGTACGTATATATTCGATGAATCAAAATATTACCAAGAAAAACCAGAATGAAACGCAAACTCTCTCTTAATTAAAATTGTTGGTTCAATTACGAATCATAGTCTTATTATTTATCCCTTGGAGTTCGGAGGTACCCCTAAAACAAAAAAAAAAAAGATGAGTAATAGAATAAGAGCAACATGGTCGATAAACTCGTTGGATTCCATGAAACTTACTGGTCGAGAAGGAAATAACACGAACGACCAGAAGGGAGAAGAGGTAGATGGGTTTGAGGATATAGAAAGCTTTAAGTTTTCCCGGTGGAAGTAATATTAGTTACCATTCCGCGGGTGGCACGTCGTTAAGGAGCGATCAATAACCAATTTGAAACTCGTTGATGAGCCCAATATCGCTTCGCTCTCGCTCTCAGGTCTTTCGAATGGAGGTGCTACTGTAGGGGGGGGGGTTATACACAGTAAGAGAGGGAGAGAGACCGGTTTCTCCATCTCTTTTCGTACACAAAGCGCGGTTTAATTAAAATGGCGCCTTTCCTTTGGAAGATGCCAATGGGAGCGAGTATTCGAAAGCAGTCACCTAAAGAGAAAGAGGCGCCAGGGAAAAGCCTTTCAAAACGAAGCGACGGAGAGGGAAATATTACAGAAGCAATAAGGGAGAATGAAGGACAGAATAGGTGTAGGTGCAGAGGAACGAGGGAGAGGTACGAGACAGAGGGTAGAAAGAAAAAGAGAAATAGACCGATAAGAAAATTGAAGAGCGGGATGCAGATCCTTTTGTTGCGCTTCTGCCTCTGTCTCTCCTCTCCTCTACTGTGCGAAAGAAAATTTACCTTGCATTTCGACGCACAAAAGGATAGTCTGTCATTTTTCTATTAAGTCCGAGTTAAGGAATGGATTATTGGAAAAGTTTTGGATTATAGTTGAATATAATCTATTGTCTCATTTTTGTTTTGTTTATATATATATATAATACGATTGTGCATGTTTAGCGGATTGGAAGATAAAAAAAAAAAGAAAATATCAAGCTAACAGCGTATCGCGTTGCCCGCGTACAGATCCGCAATATATGAAGGAGAAGAAGCAGTAAAAAAGGCATTATTCTAACGAAAATTGAAAGATCGAAGGCTAAACGGGAAGAAAGAAGTATACAGGGACTTTATAAGAGGGGCGTTTTCAATAAGCATTGATCCTTGCATTGATCTCAATAAAGTGGATAGACGCCAATCCACGGGCGCTCGCAAATCCATCTCGCTGGGAATGCGATATCCGACAAAGCTCGTCCAGCTCGCGCGTGTGTGTGTGTGTGTGTGCGTCAAATCGTATTCCCTCCCTCCCACCCTCCTTCTCACTCTCTCCCTCCCTCTCCGTTCATTTCGATTTCGCTCTCGGGAGTGAGCGATGTAATGCTGAGGCAACGAGTTGAGTTTTGATGGAAGAACCATATTTTGGGCGATGGAACGCGCACTGCGAAATTGGTATGAGTTATGATGAGTAGTCTAGTGGAAAACTAGTCGTTGAAAGGTATTTTGAAAGTAAGCAGATAGATCTATATACGGTTTGTACGTATTGTACACTGGAATTCCATTCGTTTCTTTTATTCGATATATCTCGGCTCGGTTTCAGACGGAAAAAACCATTTTCCTGATTTTTTTTATATACACACTGAACATTTTGTATAAGCTCTGTTTTAATAATATTTACGTACTGCTTACATTTTTATTATTTTATTTTAAGAGTTTTTTTATTCTTATGAGATTTTTAATTTTCAGCAGTTTTTATACAGTTGCATTTTGGAACAATTGCAATAGGTACACATAAAATAATAAGAGTCTCAAATCAAGTCCTTCAATCAATAAAATTATAAATATTATAAGAAAACGTAATGTAAGACTATAAATTAAGTCTCTATATACAATTGTTTAAAATAATATTTATAAATATCCTTTGTTTGCTTTTTATTTATCGATTGTTTTACGTTTTTATAAACATGAATAATATAATTAATATTAAGCTCCTTTATATAATAAATTATTGAAGTGAACTTTAATAATTAATTATAAACTGTCAGTATTGACATTTTGAATCCTGATGTATTTTGGAAAAATCGTTATTTAATTTATTCGCGCGAATAGAAAGATTGTGTAATCCACTTATATATATTATATTGACACCCGAAGTCAACTATACATAATGTTACAAAGAACCGAGTGCTATATTTGTAGTTAATAAAATTTATTATGTTAACATTAAGAGAATAATAAATTATACGTTAATTTCCACGATACACATTAAACCTAAATTATTTTGTAAATTACCATAACTTAGATCCGTACTTAACACCGAGGCAAAGTCACTTAAATTACCTCAAGATAAAAGAAACAGCAATTAATTGACAATAAATTATAAAAGTTTTCGCGACCTAAAAAGTTAACTTTTACGTTAAACTCGTGAAATTCCCTCATATACACACCATCGCTTTAAGAACTTTAAATTACAAATCTCCTTTATTTCGTAGTAAAAAAAAGGAATAAAAAAAATAAAGAAGAAAAGATGGAGGAAAAGAAAACCAAAAACAAAAAGTTGGTATTTTGTGAAAAAAAAAACGTCCGTTGACTTCGACGTGTCTTGGAAAGTTTGACATTTCGCTACCAGAGAGTCGCATAAGTGAATTACACGCGTCGCAAACAATCTCGCACGAAATTGCTGTCCTTTATAGTTCTTTTTATTGCTACCTTTTTACGGTAGGAGATCGGTGAATTCCGGTGGCGCTCGCTCGCGCGCGTGCGTCCGTGAGTTCTCACTTTCTTCAGTCCTCGTTTGCTCGACCCCTGATTTTCAATAATTTCCTTCGTTCTTGTATTTCTTTTTTTTTTTTTATATTCGTTTACTTCTATCTTTTACTTCGTCGTGCTGTTTCTTAAACTCGCGTCCTTTTCCTTCGCGTTCTCCATAGTATTCTTTATGGTTTGTCGTGGCTGCACCTCAAAAGGCATTTACGTTTATTACCAACCAGAGGGAATTATAAGATGAAGTTTTCCCGTAAATTCCTTTACAACGCGAGAGGCGACACTGGGCCATGGAGAAAATGGACCGAATCGGGTTCATTTATGACTCGGCAATAAATCCGCGGCGGGAAGAAAAATATTGCGCGGTATATATGTATATAGCGAAAGCGAGGGGGGACGGAGGACGAAATTCTTCCTATATACTCCTGCATGTACACCACTGTTCATTCTATAAATCTACTTTAATTAGTGCATTTTTATCATTCTTTTTTAACGAATTACTTGCGTATTCCTTTTCAATTTAGGATCTGGCTTTTTGCAGCCTACATTCAATTATTCGGTAAGAAAATTTTTTATAATATTGATTTAAGTAAGTAAACTTCATTAATTGGTTATATTTAATTATGCATTTTACCTTAGCATTTCTCAATAAATAATTATTTTAATAATTCGAAATTCACTAATTGGAGACTGTTCCTGATATAAATTAACAAATAAATATATTTATGAAACATAAAGGTTTCTTTCATTTATTGTGAATTATTATGAATTCATTTAAATTCTTGAAAAAAGTAAATCATTTGCACACAAGGATGAAATTGTTGGCTTGTGTAAGCTGCATGCACGGCGATCGTAAAGGATCGTCCGGGGCTGCATTTTTTCCTTCGCCGAAGAAATTTAAAAATGGACAATTGGAAGGGGTTTCGGGGTAAGATAGCGTATAGGCATCTTACAGATGATTAGACGTTGGAATGATTTATTATACCTACCTAATTTATTGTCATTTATGTATAAAAAAAGATTAAAAAAAATAAATGAAAAACGAAAGAAGCAGCATAAAATATTGAAAAATATTGAAAATAAAAAGAATAAAAAAAGTATACTTATATAAAATTTAATGAAAATATTTATTAACGCGATAACAGAAACTTTAAAGTTAATTAATATAATACGATTCATGATTTGTAACGTCATCATTAAAAAATAAATTAAATTTAGTTGCAAATTCTGTATAAAAATGTCTTCTTATTTATATACTTACAAAGCATTTTCATATTTACATAAATTTTACGATAATTTAAATATATGTATAACGACATTTCATTCACTCTAGATTATTCTACATTTGTGAAGAAACACATAATTTATTTGTGCAAATAAATTTCATGTTATATTCGGTTAAATATATATATCTAAGTGACTTTACGGCTGTTGGGATTGAAAATTTATTTAACGTCAAAGTAAATTCCAGTACATATGTATATACTGTATATACACACTGAGTATATAAAATGATAATTTTTATTAAGTTTTTCAACGTATATAAAAAGTAACAGCTAAATATAACTGGACGAGCGAGCGTGCAGCAGAATTACAAGGTAGCACAACTCGAATTAATTAAATTTTCACTCTTTTTTTTGTGTTTTTCTTTATTTCATTCAATTCAGCGGCGTGTACTTGGCTTGAAATTTGTCGTATAAAACCTTGTATTTATAAAAGTTGAAAGTAAAGCCCATAAGTTTTTTAATTATTTTATTTTTTTCGTATAATTTAACATGACAATTTCGCTATATAGAAAAAAAAATGGGAGAAATAATGTCTTTGCGGCCATTTAACATTATATTACGTTTTACATTTTCAAGTTACCTAATTGAAGAATGAAGAATAATTACAAGATTCGCTAGTGCCTGTATGTGGAATATAACATTTATGTACCGAAAACGAAAAACAGAAGAAGAAATGTTCGCGGAAACACAAAATATTACATTGTCTTTAGGAACCGTGTTTCGTTCATAATATTAATTATGCAGTTCTATGTATTTTTAAATTTATGCAAAATGTAAAGTTTAAAACGAAAAGAATTGAATGCATCAGGCATTCAAAAGTTATAATTAAAATATTATACGTTTACTCTTTTTCTACCGCTTATTACTCGTTCGAGAAATTTTCATTACGTTACTATTATTATATATGTTTCTCTTTTTATATAAAAATAATATAACGAGTAATACAAAATGATAATCGACGCAATTTTAATAATTACTCACCCGTTGTGCAGTGGATTCATTTTAACAATAACAATTTACTCAATGAATCGAATATCATTAAAGTTATCCCCCCCAAAAAAAGAAGATACTGAAATTCAATTACATAGCTATGTGCACAAGTAATTTGCGCGTAACTTGTAAAAAATTTGAAAGAACATCTGTCGAACAATTTCCTCAAAATGATTATGTAACCAAGCAAAACAAACACACAATAAAATTTTCAATCGTCATAACTAAAACCGAACGAGTTTCGACAAAAAGAAAAGAAACTCGGACTCTCCACAATTTTTACCCAGAGGCACATATCGATTGGTTTGAAAGGAAAAAAAAGGCACACGTACACACCTTTCCTCAAAAACGAGACAAAGGCACGCGCGCGAAAAGTGAACGCGAAGTTCAACTTTATAGACCGATGATATTTGGAGCGAGTTGGACGAGTTTCCCACGGAATACACCATGTCCCTAGGCGCCATACGATCGGTTATTACCGATAATGACAGGCTACGTGCGTTTCACGACGGGCCACCGGCGATACGGACGCGCATCCGAACTCGTACAGTTTTCTTACAAATGCGCTCTTATCTTGCTCTTTGAATTGGTGATCTTGTATATATATATATACATATATATGTATGGTAAGGACTTGACTTTTTTTGTTTTAGTATAATACATCTCGTTGCAATGTATTTTCGTTGTAACTATTTAGAAGAATACTGCAAGAATAATGGAAATTATTTTTCAATTCAATGCGTTTTGGTAATGTTTATTGTCGAGGTGGACTCTATTTATGATATCGTAAATACCAAATTAACTAAACTAACAAAATATTTCATTAACTCTTAAATTTAAGTAATAATAAACTATAATTATAAAAAGATAATTTAAATCATAATATAATGTCATTTAATCATTATATCGACGAGCGTAATTACTACATAAAATCACTGTACAATTTTAAAAATCCAATCAACAATTTACATAAAAATTGAATTTAAAATAAAAAAATGCAAATGATTAGCAAATAGTCTGTTGTCGTTCCCTACATAAGTAAACATCATTTTGTCTTGTCAAAAAATTATTACGGCAATGCATATTTATTTATGCAAATCTAATAAGCCTTTATGAATAATGAATTTTCCGCCATATAAAAAAATCTTAATCTTCCTCACCTCGATCGAATGTGAAGTAAAGTAAAAAGAATATGTATGAAGATATACCTATAAAACGATCAGAAATAAGTGTAAAAGCTCGATAAGCGTAAAAAGAGGAGTGAAATGGAAAATAAAAAGAATTACACTTGAACTGCAGATTCGAAAAACCGATAGGCAGCAAGACGTTCTTCGCGTAAGTATAGGGATCGGGATAATCGATTTCGATGAGTAGCCATGTTGATTTATCGACTCTCATAAGGCGACCGAACCGGAGCGACATATCGCTTGAACATTGTTATGCTAATGACGGGCTTGATGCACCTCGAAAGAAAACGTGCGCCGTAGATATATATACGCATATGCGGGGACTTTCAATTTTGGCTCTTGTTCCTATATGATATGTTTGATTTATTGAGAATTATTCCAGTAGGAAATTTGATATTCACTGCGTAAATGTCGCTAATGTTTCACGATCAAAATAAAATTTCAAATCAATTTCTTCATTTTTTTACATACATTATTGTCTAACCAAAGGTTATCTTCATTTTCATATTTTATTGGATTTAAAATTATCGTAAGCTATAATATTTAAAGTATTCATAAAGTTATGCATTCTTGATTAATTCTTGCAAATGTTACTACATTTTTCCAAATTTGTAACAATATAAAGTAATACCTGAAAATCTACACTTCCCGATATTATAATCAACAAGAGCAACACTTTCCAATCGGAAGAAATTTTGTCACATTTTAATTTTCCTTACCCCTTTATTTTGTGCGCCTCGTCAATATTGAGCCTCGGAACAACGGCAACCCGATAAAATCGGTTCGTCGACCTTCGGCAGATGACGATAATTACTCGCTCGCGTACGAAGCAGCTCTTCTTATACTTAGCTTCAGGCAGCGACACTTTGGCGCGAGAGGAGCGATTACGAGTGCAAGTCGCAATATTCACTCCTTGTGCGTGCGCAAGATGAATCCAAAGACCGAATATCGAAAGGCGAATGCAAGCTATTCACTTTTTTTTGTTTATCTCTTGTAAGTACAAACTGAGAGTGGTTTCTTCCTTTTTCACAGAGAATTATCGTTTATTGACTTTTTTTTGTGGAATCAGTACTTCTGAAGTTCAAGTTGCTTTATTTTCAACAGTATATTGTACATATTTCGTATTGTAATGAAGTTATACAATTAAAATTTTTGCAATATAATAGTAGAATTTCAATTAAATATAATAGTAACGTTCAAACATTTACTAGTTCCAATAAAATATTGTAAACTTTTCTATGGTAATAGACGTTAACTTGATTTATACATATATTTATTAAATTAACTTAAGTTTTATTTATTTAAATATATATCATTGAACGCATCGATTATTTTTGTAGATACGCAATTACAGGTATATACAAATTTGGAATCGTTGTAAACGTATAGCGATACTCGAGCAATCCGGTAATTACAAATTAATTCTAAAAAAATGTACCTATTCTCTTTGCTTAAATTTATTACAATAAAATATTTACTTACAATTTACCATATTTTAATTTTACCAAAAAAATAATGTACTACATATGGAAGTGAACATTTTTACGCATGATTAATGTTTCGCCGACAAAAAAATGGTGTACGTCCAGTATAATAACACAAAAATTTTTTTTACTTCCCTTTACATGCTAGAAGCAGTTTACTGATTTCTCTCTCATATACATGCACGTCTTTCTCTCTGGATGGATGAAAAAGTATATAAGGAAGATAAAAGTTCCGCTCGCAAGAAGGTTTTATCATCATTATTATTATCCCTTCTCCGCTGCGTTTCTCCTTTTTTTTCGTTTCGGCCAGTATCTTATGGATTTTTGCCGATGCATTGAATTCGATAGTAAAGTATCGAGGTGCGATTATCTGATTGAATCGTATCTTTTGAATCTCTTTCTCTCTCTCTCTCTCTCTCTCTCGTCGGCTTACTTTTACGCTTAACGGCTGCCGCTTGCATATTTATTATTTTTATGCCCTTGTTATGCATTACGTAGCTCAGTTGCGCAAGAAAATTTTTTCTCTCTCCCTCTTGCTCTTTGACTTGACTCCAGTTTTAATTGAAGGTTTCCGCGCCGACTTTTGCCACCTGCGCTGCATAATGAAAATTCATGAAGCAAAAATGATATGTATATGTATGTATGTACAAATACACTGTACACCTCTTTAAAGTTTTTTAATTTCTATTTAATACGATGTATACTGTATAATGTTTGATTGTATGCAATTAATCGTCGTACATTTCATTCCAGTTGTATATATTGATTTGAAGATTTACGAGGATGTTAATTGTATTGAGGATGCCATATACATGCAGTCGACGAAGTAGTAATTTAACGTAAGATTACGAGGGAAATCAGTATACTCGGTGTATTGTTATGGTGTTTATGGAATATATATTTTTACATTTTTAACCACTCTGTATAATTATGAACGTAGAGCAGATGTTTGCAAGATTGTGAGAACGTGTATACATATATAAAGTTATTTTGGATATTTTAATGTTTTGTTACAGCTAAGGGAAAGTCCATGTTTTTTTAAGGAGAGAAAACGAGTGAAAAAAAAGAGACAAAGTATATTGCGAAGTATTGCAAAATAAAACGAAAATGCGTTATAGTACCGGAAAAATCTTATAACGAGCTTAATGAGCAATATTAAAATACTATACGTAATATCTTAAATAGCATCATGTATCTTCTTGATGAATACAGTATACACGTTCAAAAGATGAAAATTTACATCATTACTCAACAATTCGCATTCAAGCAGCTCACCATAATTCTTTCGCATTGGGGAAAGAAGCCGCGAAATAAATTTCATCCCGAAATAACAAAAGATATATATTATCAAGCATCTGAGCTTCCAAGATTCGGTATCAACCTAACTGGGCCGCATAAATTTTGAGGGTGGACTTTGCGGTCCTTGTGAGATAAGGAAACCCTTTCACCTGCTCTTCTTTGCCTTAGGCTACTGAAAATAAGCCCAGGTGCGGTCATACGCTCATTGAAATCTTGACGCTTAAGGCTCTTTTTGTTTATTGTCTGCATTGATTTTAAGGGGCGGTCAGCAATTATGGGTAAAATGTACGAGAGATATACTTATTACTACCGATGAAAGGGTTGGTATTTTACGTTTCACTGATCGAAATCAAGGTTATACTTATCATACTTGGAATAAAAACAATATTAGGTATAATTAGATTTAGTCGATGATGTAGCGGTTATTTGATGTGTTGATTAGATTTACGTTACCCAGTTGTAGTTTCCAGTTTGTGGAAATCGAAGGAGTCAATGATATTATGTCATCGATATTTTCAGCTATCAAGTTTATTTATTAAAAGTATAGCAATGTTCGCTTAAAAAATAATACTAATTTTTAAAGCAATATTTTAATGAACCAGATACTCGTATTCATTGCTGCATACCGAAATCTCATATTTCTTTTTGTTTTGTCGAGGTTCTACAATATTTGCATCGATTTTACAGTTATGACACAAATAAATTTTTTTTGAGAAATTGGAAGGTTTCCTTTCTATTTTTGTAAAGCTTTTACAAAGGTAAATATATATACATATATATATATATATATATATCTACATACATGGAATATCCAATATTTTATAACTTTTTAGTAAAGAATAATATATAGCTTTTTATTTTTAAAAGAATATATGATCAGTGTCGACCGTTAAATGAAAATTTAAATGTTATTTTTCGAAAATTGTACAAACAGCATTTTAAGATTTATAACAGTGTACATAACAATGTTTTTTTAGTTTTTATGCTATTTATATTTACGTGTATTGTAATGATGAGATTCTTTTAACAATTTATTTAAGACTCGAGTACAATTACTCAACTAAATGAAAATAAAAAATTTCAATCGATACAAACTTACTCTAAACAATGAGTATTTGTATTCGAACTAAATAAGCGTGGATATACGCATGAAAGTAAGTTCGAGCAGAGTAAAATTGTATTATTGAAGGCAGACTCTTTTATAAACGATTAATTCAGTAAATTAATAAAAGTTTAAAATAAATTACCGCGCGCAAATATTCCAAGAAAATAAATACACAGAGTCATTTTGCAAAATAACACCATATCGAAGAAAATTATTTATAAATATAGAGCCCCGGGTAAAACATTGTGAAGTCACTTCACCAATAACGAAAAGCCTAAAGGTACAAGCAGCGCGTACGCTGTCGATTACTGTACTTAGATGCGGGGGGTATGGAATTTCTTTGGTCATACAAACGCGCTTTTCATTAAAAATTTGCTCGCTTGCGTGCAGTCCTCTCGGTATTTCTGTACCAGTATATATATTCTCTCTCCCCTTTTTGTCATGTACTCCTCTTTTTTCCAAAGAGATTTTATTTTTCAATCGGTCGATTTTATCGGATTGTGTGTCGATTGAGAAAAATAAAATATACAATAAGATTTTGGTGCGCGAGGGATTTTCGCTTTATATACAATAAAAATTGTTAAATAAATTTATATCTTTTGTAAAAAATAAAAAATTCCGTATCTCCGTAGATAGAGGTGTACTCGATAAAATTTACTGAGTGTCGATCGAAATTTTATATTCTATGCATTTATTGTTTTCTATTATAAAAGCGTTTTAATAATTTTGTTTGCGCAGTTTTACCTGTAGTGAAACTTGGATTTTTTTCCCTTTTCTGGATAGTGCGGTGGTAACCGTTGGACTATCTGAATTATTATGAATAAAATATAAATTTATTTATATTAATTTTCCCCATTTCTACTACATTTTTATTGTCAAAATTTCATTTTTACAATAAAATTTCATATTTATTGCCAACATTAGTGTAATATAAATTTTAAAAGGATTAGACCGCACGTAATCATGCGAATAGTGTCAATGAAATAGACAGTAAATTTGAAATGATTTACATTGAAAGCAAAATAAAGTGAAAAGATCTGAAAGAGAAAAGTCAAAGGACACTCTATAGAAGTTAGTTTTAAACAGTGAACAAAGAATATTTCTACTTCGAGGAGTTTAAAAATATTTCATTACGCTCAGCGATCGAATTAAAAGAAGCCAAAGTTATTCCTCTATATCGAGGAGCTACGGAAAAGTTGAAAACTCGGCACACGTGTGTTCGGTTGTTTCAGCCATAAATCAAGAATCTTCATACGAATCACCAGACACGAATATCGGCAACCGAGCCTCCCCGAACAGCCATTTTTCCGCCGACGGAAGTGAAGGAGAGATCAAGAGAGAGAGAGAGAGAGAGAGAGTTCCGAACCACTTGCGCTCGATAAAAACTGTCGGACGTCTTTTGTAGGCTACCGCAGTAAACGTAAGCAATAATTTTACCTTTTCCTTTTCACCAAATATTACTCCTTCAATCTCTCTCGCTCTCCCTATCTCTCTGTTTCTCTCTTTCATTTATGTAATTTTTTGTAAGAGTTTTCGATTGTATGTTATATATTCAGTATATTTTAAACGAAAAAATCGTTTTCGCCTCCCGAAAAAGTGGTACACTTACTGGTTAAATACTGGATATTAAATGAGTAATGTTTCAGTTTCGAGAAAGACCGGGAGTATATATTTGAAAAAGATAGAATACATCCTCATAGCGTTTACTAAATAAATTATAGTAAGCGACTAACTAAACAAAAAAATGAAATCAATCGAACAATACATAACCTACAAGTTAAGTGAAACGTATAGTATATAAAAATTCAATACGAAAATTTTATACGAAAAACTGATTAGAAATTTTGATTTAGCGAAATGAACTGCACGCATAAATGCATAAGAAAATGAAGCGTAACCTCTCGAAGGTAGGATAGGTCAGAATGCAAGTACCTCGAGCATATAAGCGAGAGGTTCTAGTCTAAGTCCACCCCTCTTTCCCCAAGCTGAATGGCCCGTAGGTGTATTGAACCTGGCACTCGGCCAGCTACCTTCCTCTCTCTCCTACAGCATTCCGAAATCCCTTGATACATATTTGTACCTCAGGTATTCCTCTCGTACTCGGAAGCTTGCAGCGTATCCTCCCTTCCTATAGTATCATTTGCCGGCACGCACGAGACGCCTTCAAGGCACCAAGTCATATGGTGCAAGGCTCTCCTCCAATCAAGATCGAATGTGAATTGATTGCCTGATTGAGGTACACCCATTCCGAATGCTTATGCTTTTCTCGAGAGTTTCATCGACTTAATCTCAAGTTTAGATTCATAAGCACATTCCAAGGAAAAATATTTTCAACTATCCCTATCAATTATCTGTGTAGACTCATTTTAATATCTACGTAATCACTCCTATCTTATTCAAACGTATAAGTTAGATAATCAAATTTATTAATTTTTTATATAAATTTCGAACAATCTGAAATTCACTTGACGAAGTTTGTATAAAAATTAGTGATATATTTTATTTATTTTAATTAAAATTCTAGAGACATTATTTCTAGAATCGAAATTTCCTAAATCAAACCGATTTTAATTTAATTGTCCCTTTGTTATTTTTCTTTTATAAAATCATTCTCATCTGATCGATGCACTAATTTACAATCTCAGTTTTAAGTATTTCCATGTCATTCTTTTACAAATCGATATAGCACACGTACACCTGTATCATGGGTTCATCTCAGTAGAAATAACTTTACAAAGGTAACAGCGTTTCTTCCGTCGCTTTATATTTTCGATGAAATAAACCTCGTGCGCGATCAGTGTACGTGCCTATTTCAAATACCCGGTTTCCCTCACATTTGTATGCACGGGTATCGAAAGCTCCGTTGAAACGAAGTAATGGATTTTTTTTTAGCAAGACTATACGATGTACCTTTTTCCAAGGCTTCGTTAAATCGTTTCTCATATATATCTATATGTATATATAGATCTATTTGCTTCTCTATTTTTAACACGGTCAAATAATATGGTATATAAAGTCAAGAAAGAGGGGTTTTATCTTGATTGTTATACGTTTGCTTAACGAAAAATGAGAAACGAGAATTGAACAAAAAGGTATTAGTGGGAAAGAAAAACTTTAAAACGATATAACGTTGGAAAAATTTTTCAAATGTGTATACGAGCAGTTTTAAATAATTAATTGTGCGCATCCCGTTTCGGTTCCTTTGAGGATACAAATGCAACTGGTTTAAGTGAATTGTTAATTTCAATGAAAATATTTGAATTGAATTTCGAGTATTTGCGCTATTTTTATATTTACGATAATTATATACATGAAATTTAAGCTTTTTTTATATTTGTACTTGGAGTTTATTGTATAAGGTCGGTTTTGTTAACTGTGTGTTATATCGAGTATTCTATCACGCATAGTGCGCGATTTCATTTCTTCTTTTCCTTTCTATTTAAAATCTTAATTGTATTTATTATTACAGTGTTAATCATTCATATAACTATTCATAATCATAATGTAAAATACTTTAATTTACAGTTTAATATACTTTTATATGCAGTTTTATTGTGCTATCAAATGAATTTTATGATCACGCTTTAATAATATAATCATAATTATATAACTTGAGAGTACGATAATTTCAAAAGTTTGATGAGTATTACCTAGGAAAATAGTTTTTATTACGGTTTGTTTTAAATGCTCTATTACGTTGGTATATATATAGACAATAATAATACACTAATATATTCTACAAAGCATAAATTATATGTATATACGTTCAATATTAAATGTAACGTATAAAATCTTGAAGCATCAAACATTGAACCATAAAACATATCTTCGACATAAAATTCAAACAAAAGACCGGCTGTATGGAATCGTTAACCTGGATGAAAGTCCAAAAAAAAAGGAGAAAGAAGGAAATTAAATTACCTCAAACAATGATACATCCTTCAACATTCGCATCATCGCGCACAACAACAGTCGGAAGAATTATACAAAAGCACCGGGTGCACTCTGATTATGAAATTACCGGCTCAACGTCCCTTTTGCCATTTCCTAGGGATAATTCAATGAAGGTACGGTAACAGGCCTACTCGTCGTTTTTGAGCTTGCGGGCCGACGGTCCAATAAAGTTGCTTATTAAAATTTTCGCCACCGGCTTATGGTTCCCGCGAAAACCGGCCACTCGCTTTTGTCAATGCCGACGCGTCCGAGTTGTACCTTGGAAAAGTGTTCTATCGTTGTTGTTTGGCTTTTGTCGTCAAAAATATGATATGGTTATATACGTTGTTTGGCAGCTTATATATATATGTACATACACGTACAAAAGGGGCTTAGAAACTTGCTGATGACGATGCTTTTAATTTGTTTACTTCGTCGAGGCCGAAGTTTTTATTTGAAAGAGGAAATGATGATTAATACCCGGATAGAAGTTTTAGTGTACAAATTGATATTTTCAAATTAGTAAAAATACATTTTTACTGATAATAATACCTTCAAAATTTAAATAAAAAGTTTTTAAAATTTCTATAATTTTTACTAAATTTGTTTTTTTTTCCTTTTAATAAATTTTATATTAAATACTTTTATTTTAATCTACGAATTTTTATTATATCACTGATCATAGTGTCAGATTGTATAAAATATATAGTTATGATATGTCTGACTAAACTATCCTGGTTCTACTTGTACATTCTACTATTATTAGAAATCCTATACATTTTCAAGATTTCTTACTATTAAGTAAAAGTCTTATAATTTAAAAATAAATTTAATGTATTAGTTAGATATATAATGAACATTATAAAATTAAATTTCTACTACATTTTAAATGACTATTGATGGATGACTAATATTATTCTGTTCATAAAATACTACATTAATCATTTTCACGTTAAGATAATGAATCCAATTAAAATAGTCAAGATTGCTACTACACAACGGTGGATTTTACAAAATCTTTCATTCGTAATTTAATGGGCATCATAACATTTGGTTTCAACTTAAAATTCCAAATTGATGTTCTTTAGAAGCAAATTGTCTAAAATTGTGTTTAAATAATTTATATTACCTTATAGTCGCATATGGTATACATCAAGAAATAAAAAAATGTAAATAATAAACATTATAATTATACATATATCTCTCACGTATTATATTTACTATATTGTTTGTGCTTTGTAGTAAAGAATGAAAATCGAAACACTATAGTAAAGTTAAAACCTCAACTTTTCTATTCTACTAACGATTGCTATTGTTTGCTCCCTTCTTGTCGTCGACACAAAAGTCCAATTCTTTACTTCGTGTAGAAAAAATATTTGTTCATTGTATTAATATAAAATTAATACGAGTTCACAATGCAACAATTACTATAACTTTTTTTTTATTAATTTAATAAATAATACATATACGCCTGCGTATATATTTTTTTGTTCGAATTCGATAAAGACACTATATTACATTATTACTCAAAACTGGTACTCGGTAAAAGATATTATTGTTAAGTGACTCGTAAAAACTGAAAGTGTATTAAATAATGTGTTATTAAAATTTTTAATAACTTGAAGCAACTGATGGACGATAATACACAGAATCGAAAATTTTATTACGAATATTGAGAAGAATATATTCTTTTAAAAATAAAATTGACTACGAAATTGCCCGAATTTTATCTAATAACACTGAATTGTTCCGTTAAAGTAAATACGAAAAGCAATTTAGTCGAAATAAGAGAAAATATAAGTAACGAGAGAGAAAGAGAGAGAGAAAAAAGCCTACAAAAAAAATAAGCTGTCTATTCGCTTATTCTCTCTTCAACGAAAGGTACGAGCAAATTGGCTGTTTTCTTTCACCTAACAGCTCTGAGAAAAACGTTTTGAAAGCTCCTTTTTTCCCCCTCTGCGTATTTCCAAACTTGTCAGAGCAACGTGTTCACGTGTACGATATACGTTCACATAGTCGACTCGCATCTTCAATTAAACAATTTTTATACAATAATCAATCTAACAAAATATAAGGCTCTCTCCATTAAGTATAACAAAATCATTTCATTTTTACGTTTTGCAAATATGAAAAAGAAGATAAATCTTTTAAATTTTCTACACACGGAGTGCAGTTTACAAATAATATCTGATAATTTTATATACACGTATATTTTATATTATTTCCAAGAGATTAATTTTGTATTATTTACTATATATGTTTCATATTGAATTTATGCTGCGCAATTTCTATAAAGATATAAATAATAAAATTATTTTCAATACTGTCAGTGTATAATATTTTATAACAATAATAATAATAATAACAACAACCGTAATAATAATAATAATACAATAGTATCAATATAATATTAAGATACTAATATTTGATGGTTAATATATTTCAAAGAAATGTTAGTTTTGATGTCACGCGATGTATATGGATGTCATAAATACTTCATTTGCTTAAATCGATACATGTGATGTATATAGCTAAAAGGGCAATTACGCGATAGAAATTATCTATCGAGAGGAAAAAGAAGAATTACTATAATACTGCATTGTAAGAATAAATTTAGTTGATTTGACTGTGAATTGAAGTTAAGAAAAAGAAGATAACTTTAGATAAGATATGCGAGTGGTTAATATAATTTAGTTATAATTGTTACTATAAAATACTGATATTCATTTTACAAGAACGTGAGGAAATGAGGTTGTCGGGTTGTTCGTGTTATTGTGCGGGGGGTACCTAATGATTTTAGGTGTTTAATTGGATAAAATAACAAAGGTAAAATGCCGTATTAACCTTATCCGAAATGGTGAAATTCCAAGAGAAGGTTTGAGAGAGAGAGAGAGGGGTAAAGGAGATCAAGTCTGTATGCACAGACGCACGTACGTCCCATTTGCCGAGCCGGTAGCTTCCGGTCTTGTCTTCCATTCCCAGGTTAGCTCGAGGTCCTGGGGTTTTAACGACGGATACCAAGGATCTCCAAAGGTTAGGAACGCGTGGAAGGGCTGCGTCAAGGTATAGCAATAGGAAATAAATTGCCGTGTACGAAGCCGCGTTTTATTTCGCTCATTGAACGCGCGTATATATATACCCGTACCCGGAACGAACATCCCCCCAAGCTTTAGTGTTTACCCTCTCTTTCAGTCTTTCCTCGTGCGGTCCATTAATTTCGCGCCTTTTACGAGCTGGACTGAAGCGCCACTGCTTGCTTGCTGTCTTAGCGAAATCCGCAATGTTTGACGTTCCTCAATCGTGACTGCGCGCCCCTCGCTCCCTCTACTCTTTTTCTTTTATACCTTTTCGGGTTTTCTTTTCTCTGGTCGTTCGCGCGCTTACGCCCGCGCTCTTATTGAATGACCAAAGTGTTGAACCTTCGTAAATAAGTGCAAAATTACTTGGTAAAAATCTTGATTTTCTTCCTGCATTAGGGACTTTATTTTTTTCATGGATTGCATTGGATTTATATTTTCTCGGTTAAAAATGTCATTTTCTTATTTTTTTTTTTTGTTTTAATGATTCTTCCTTTTCTCACTGTTATTCACAGTTATATACATCGAAGTAGTAAACATTACTATAAAAACGTGGCAAGGGTATATACTTTCTAATTATTAATTTGTAACCGGATCTATACTATTAATCTTCAAGCGTATAGGGTATTAAAAAAGTGAAATTGATGCGAATTAAAATAAAGTAACGTAATCGATCGTCAACGAGGAGCCGGTCAAACAACACCGACATCAGCAGTAGTAGAAGCAGCAGCAGGAGCAGCAGAAGAGAGTGAAAAGCGAAGAAGAGACACGCATAGATAAGAGGGCAAACGAAAGTGGGTGGTATATAGGGTCAGGTGTGTGTGTGTGTGTGTGTGTGGTAGGGGAGAGAGGAGGACCGCACACGCGGTTCCAAGAGAAAGGGAGAGAGAACTACACTAGAGACGAATAGCATAAGAGCGAAGATAGCCGAGGCAGCCAGAGTGGAGACAGGCACGAACATGTCGGAGTAATGAATCGTTCCCCGGGCGTGTTATCCCTGGCAGCGGCTTCGGGATATCCTCGTTCTCGTATAAACTCACCTCTCCCCTTTCTCCTCCTCTACCTCTTCCAATTCCGAGGCCCCCTGGCAACATAACCTTCCGTTTATTACAAGCCGTTATCCTGCGCTTCTGCATATATATGTACATTCGCGACTCCGCCATCGGTTCCGCTCGTTTGCTCCTCCTCCCTCTCCCTTATTCTCTATCTATTTTCTCGACAATATGGAACATATATATATATATATATATCTATATATCTATCTATATATCTATATATCTATATACCTAAGAGAACGAGAGAAAGCTAAATCGCCAACAGTAAACGAGGATTCGTTTCCTCGTTCGTTTAAACCGCTTTTTTCTCTCAAACTTCGTTTTCCTAATTTTCTCTTTAGTCGCTCGCCCTATAGTACTTTATCATTTCAAACGTTTAGTTTTATAATGATCTTTTGATTCGTTATAATTCAATTATTATCGATGTACGACGATTTGTAAATTTTCATTGCTGCATTGTATTTTATATATCGTCCTTAATTTTTAAAATATTGAATATATCTATTAAAAAAAAAAAAGAATTACAAAACCTTTTATCAAAATATTGTCATCTATTTTTAAAAGGCAATATGTATTTTCTAAAATTGTTGAAAAAAAGCGTTGTATAAAAATTGGCATCACAAAATTTTGATGAAAAAGTTACTATCCATTTACACCTGAGGGATAAAATAAAAAGTTTTAAATAATTTTTTTTTAGTTTTAATCTTTTTTTTTATAAAATAATGCATTTGTGAAAAGTAATTGTCAATAAATATATTGTTTTCTACAGTATTAATGGTAATATTAAATGAATAGATTGAAATTAAATGAAACAAATTAATTTATGTTTCATTACATTTCAATAGATTTGAGAAATATTATAAGTTTTGCGGTATTCGTAATCTTCTGTACGTATAAATCAATTTCACAATTTTGCATAATTAATTGTATATGTACTCATATATTTTTTTTAATCCAAGCGATTATTTTCGTAATTTTCTTGTATAACATCTACTATAGAAGTTTAGTATACCATAAAGTCTAGTATGGATTTTGAAATTATGCTGGTTATCCTCTTAATGGACCTCATTTCTTGAAGATTGAAGATTTATTGATTTATCGATGCTTTTGCACTAACGATGGCGTTAAATAATTTCATGTCCATAAAACTGGATTTTAGAGGGTGCGAATTTTCTTGTCACATTTGCTATTCTAGTTTCTTACGTACCTTAATTAAATAGTATTTGAATAGTTAAATTAATTAAACCTTTGACTTTTCTTCTTAAGCAGCGAAGTAATTGCGCAATTAGAGAAATTGTTTACATCGCTGAATTTTATAGTAAAATAGTAAAAAATGAACTTTTTTACTAACCAAACGCGAGAACAGTCTACTTCAAGTGAACAGTTTCGAGTTATGCAAAACAGTAAATTTAAAATTTTAAATTTAATTTCTATCTGTAAAGAAGTGAATGTTAAAAAAATCGAATTCACTCAAACATCTTAGATGTACTTTCTAGTATGATCGTAACAAAATTGTACGACATAAATGGTTAACAAATTTTAAAATCTCACTTTTTTCCTCGTATTACAACCAGCGGACGAATCTTATCGACTGATCATCGTATCGTACATTATCAAATTTCACCCTTTAAAAAATCATTTTGTTTCACTTAAATAACCATCTTTTAAATAAAGAAAAAAAAGTCCCGGCATTTTAAAAAGGCATTATACGAGACCGCGTCAAAGAGATCCTTCCTGCTTTGAAATTTGATGGTACCCACACATTACATTCGCCACGCAGCTCGTAAACTTGGTTATCGCTGGGCGATCGCTTAGATGTTCGATATATACTTCTCCGTTGTATATGTATGTACGTATTTCTATATACATATATATATGTGCACGCCTCTGAAGAGGAGTAGAGAAAAAAAGTTGACCCCTGTGGTGTCCATCGATCCCAAGGTCATTGCGTCTTACCTTTCCTGGATATAATCCTCTTCCTCTCTCTTTCTCGACTTCCGTATTTTCTTCTGCTATCGGATCTATACGACCGTTTATACGAGCTACTTTCAACTACGTATCTCGTAACCGAGGTTTCTTTTGCAACTTTGAGCTTCGTTGTTTTTTTTTTCACAGTCCGGAAGTTTAGCGAGATGGTAATCGAAGGGGCGCGACTGCTGTAAGATTTTATAATGGGAAAAATGAAGGTAAATTATATATCTTTGCTTTCGTATTGACCGGGAAGATAAGATTTTCTTGTTGTCGATTAACAGTCGTTTACTTTGATAACAATAATTCATTGTATGCGTATAGATTTATTTATTTAATAAGGTGTTTAGCAGTCTTTATTTTGCATTTATTTATAGTTTATTACGTTTCTTTCTTTTAACTTTTTGGAAATTTTAAATGTTTAGAGATATTTAGATAGTTGTGTGGGATATCGAAAGGCATAGATGTAATAGTGCGATTGAATAATTATTATGTATATAAAATGTTTAATTTATAATAATTTTAATGTTATTTGAATTCATTTAAAACATATTTTGTCAGCATACACACACATACATTATTTATAACGCACCAAATCAAAAATTGTTACGATATCTTTCATACATCAAATAGATAAGATTTAGTATAAAATATAGAGATATATATTAAAGTAATAAATATCAATTAACCGAATTAATCTTATTTTACTTATAATATATGCATGTGTATAGGTTGATACAATTTTTTTGTATTTATTAAATACTCGAAGCCTATGAAATTCGATTTTCTATGAAAGTTTATTAATAGACTGTGTAAAAATACTTTTGTTTCATTTACTTTTATTTTACTTTGTACACACTTTATTTTTATAATCGGTAAGAGTAAAAGACATTTCTATTTTATTAACTTTCAAAACAAACACGGCGTAATACATATAGTATCGCGTACAAAATAAATTTAGCTATTCAAATGAAAAATAATTTATATTGTAATACGCATATCAAAATCTACACATTTTCGAGGAAAGTAATAAAATATTGCATTCTGATACTGTCAATCCATGTACAATGCAATGCATATATATATACTTGAATATTCAATACGTCGAATAATGTAAATATACAAATATCGAATTGTTAATATTAATATAATAAATATCAATCGATAGGTTACACGCATCGATGACAATATAATAAATCAGTTATAAAGTAATTGCTATATGTTGCTTTCTTATATACATTTTGTTACGCGTTATACAGTTATCGATCAATTATATATATAAATGATAGATTTAAATTAAATGTTTATTTACCGTCTCTCGAATTCTCGACAATGAAATCACTCGTTACGACATTACTCAAATATAGAAAATCGACAAGCAAAAACATGGATTTTTTATTCACACAATATAGCAAAAGTTCTTTCGTGGTTTTCCATCATACTGGCGATTCTCTACAAATGTTGTGCACGACTTATTCGAAAAAAAAGGTGGAACTCCCGACGTTCGTATATATACTATATATAGAGGCGTATTCGAGGCATCTGGAGCACAAATACGCGCAAGTTTTAGCCCTATATATACACCGCAAGAAGCTCGCGTAAGGCTAAGCGTCGTATTTACTAGCTGCCGAACTTTGCCCCGTGAGCCAAGTTTCATTGCTGCCGCGAACCGATTTAGCTTGGCTTTTGTGCCCTGCTGATCCTGCGGAATTATTTTGGATTCTATACGTTTCATAGTTTAGCTTTTTTTTCCTTATCGACATATACCTGCACTGACATTTACAATAATTACATTTTATTCGATGGGTATAGAAGATTTTTTTTTTGGTATTAATTATTTCAATTATGTTTTCCAAATATTTCATTGAATTTTGTTCGGGTGAAGAAAAGTGACGTGTGAATTGCAGCGTTAAAATTAGTAGAGTTTAGGTCACAAGAAACTTAGGAGTCAAGGTTCAAGTAATTTGTAACGCATAAAACTTGCAGGGTGTTTTTTATGAGTTCTTTTGCGTGGTAGATCTTGAACTTTGTATAATCAATGGAATTGATATATTTTTTTAGTCCAAATGAACATTGTTAATTAATTTGATCTTGAATAAGTAATGATACAGTTTAACGAGCGATATAGCAGAGCATTAAACAAACATAGCTGTAGCAAACTTGTAATGATCGTTTTAAAATAAAAAACTACTTCTTGTCACAGAAAACATTTTGAAAATTAAAATACAACAGTAAATCTAGCGTTTCGATAACTGTATCTTCACTCGACATATTTTTCTAAAAAAAAGCAAAATAGCACGGTTCTGAAAAAGAAAAGATGATATAGAACTCGTCATTTATAAAATTACCTGCACGTAAAAATTTACCCGCGATTAAAAGAATAATTCATCAGTTATAATGTTACGTCTCATTTTTTAATCGCAGTTCAAATATAAGAACGAAGTAGATAATAAAATATTCAAAAGTACGCTGGAGGAAAATCTCGCGGGTCGTTTGGAAATTTACTAAAGGTATACTTTTACGCGAGTCGAAAATATATACGGAGTAGGCAAATTGTAGTCGACATATCTGTCCCCGGCAAAACCGACTCCAAACTCCCTTTGTAATTTTGCGGACAATTGCGACGTCGCTGCTACACTGTCTGTCAACGAACAAAAAAAAAAGTTTTTTTTTTCCTCCCAGCGAGTATATGTTTTCAGTATAAAATAGCGTAACAATGTGTTTCTTGAAAATTCAGCTACTATTTTTCACATTTACTCAATTACGGATAATGAACGTTGTTAGGAAACATTTTGCCCCGGTTGTGTTGATACTTACGAATTATTTAGCTGATTTTTTACTATAGGCAATTTTTGTTTTGACGCGCACTTTATATTTGTCAGCGGTAGGTAAAAATACATAGTGAATTTTATTATTTCGTTTTACTACGTATACGTGTTAACTTGTTAAGAATATGCGGAATGCAATTTACGTGAAACATTGTTGAACACATTTTCTACGTGTCGTCGAAAATCATAAATACTGGTTTTGAAATATTTCGATGATAAAAACTTCAATTGATCAGATAAAATTCCTTATCCTATTTTTTTTATTATTTTGTTCCGTGACTAGTTTTATTATTTCGAAGCAGACTTTTCATTTACAAACGCACTTACAATCAATCATAAAAACTACCTAATACTTCATTTATTAAAATTAACATCGAACGTGTTCGTATTATTACAAACGCAATTAATAACACTTCATTGACAATCTTACGAAACCGCGAGTTATAATTCTTTACCATGGTAACCGGTTGGAAATACCGATTTTATTTAGTTTTACACTATTTCTCACCTGATTTGAAATTCCACTATATAAAAATAAATACATCCACCAGCAGTGTAACATCGGTATGCAATATGAAGTGAGATGAAGCGAGATAAAACCATGTTGGAATATTCGTCAGAAATCTTTGGGAAAGAAATCACTCGAAAATCCAGAAGATATGCAGGGATGAGGTGGCAAAAAGCTCGGTATATAGAAAAACGAAGGAAGCGGAAAATAGGTCGAGAAAAGTTGCAGCATAACAGTAGGTCGAACACAGCACAAGTTACAGAAAGCAGCGAATAGAAATTATGCATACATACAGTATAGCAGAAGACTATACCAGGAGGGATCAAGAAGGTCGAGGTTTCTCATCACCCTTATAGTTTTCCTTTTTCTACACACACTCATACCCATACCCACACACACGCACACATATATCTATATGTATATATATACTTATCTTGGTGTACTCGCCCCCAGGTTTGAATAAAATATTAAAATGCCGGTTGTGGGTGGCTTTTTTAAATTGAAACACATCGTCCCTTTATTTCTACGGATATCCGGGAATAAGAAAGGTGAATTTATACCGCGAGCAACTTTCCCTCGGCATTTCGAGGCAAAATGCATGTATGCGCGTTCGAGGGTCTGTTTTAACTCTAATACAAGTGAATTACTCAAATGGATGTTTGCGAAGAATTTACTACTCGGAAGGATTTTGTCAGTGATAAAAAATAGATTTTCTTTTCTTCGACTATGATTTACATTTTTTTCTTTGTATTTTCTTATTCACTATTTTCATTTCAGCACGATGCAATCGTTCATTTTCGTTAGTCTGAAATATTGTCACTATACGAACAACATTTCTAATTATTTATGGAGAAAAAATTTTTCGATCACTCGATTATATTTCCCAAAAAATGTAAAAAAAAAATCTAATTTTAAACAATTAAACTTCCGAGCTACTTTGAATTAACACCCGGGTAAAATTATAGTTAAAATAGAGTTCCCAATCTCGAAATAAAACAAATTCCAAGGATATATCGGAACGCTCGGTATTTCTTGCGAACACGCGTAAGTGTCACGCGGCATCTCATCGGGTGTATACACAACAAAAGTTCGCAAGAAATGCGTTTCTATATACACAGCTCGTGTATATATACATATATGTATGTACGCGCACGCATTAACTACAAGTTATCCGAAAGGAGTTAACGAGCCCAGTGTACGCTGAGAAAAGTATAGTCCTTGAGAAGCTTAATGTCGGCGCGAAAGAAAATTTAACCGATCAAGAAGAGAAGAACGTACTAGCTACCGCCCTGGTTTTTCACCTTTTTATCTCGAGTCTACTCGGGCCTATGGTTTTAAGTGTCTACTTAGCCGAGGAGGGGAAAATTAACAACTCGTAAATGTTACTCCGTTAACCCAAGTGTCGGAATGTGCGAACGCTTTGTAAACGACCAGTTTTTGTGATTACGTGCGATTTTGATTAACGTTCCGCCAAATGTAATTGGGTTCTTGTTACATTCGAACTACGATCCTCTATGTTACAGCTAACATTACAGGTGTGTATATATATATATATACACACACTGCTCTTCGAGTTTTACGATTTCTTTCGACTATTTGCGCTCTCCTTCGTTTCAAAACATTTTGGTTATTACAATTTCCCTTTGGATTTAATCACTGAAATTATCGTTGGCTGTGAGGATTATAGAGATCTAGCGTATTTTCTTATGGAGTTTGGGGTTTAATACGATACATAATGATCGCTGCATAAAAATTAACGATAATCTTATACATCCGTATAGACAATTAGTTTTTTACTTTTGTATCATTATCTTATTAGATCGTTTTATCTAGCCAAGACAAAAATGAATATACGGAAAATATTAATTATTTAACTTAGAGTTCCGAGTGCTTGGTATACTGAACGAAATACTATGGAAAACCGCCAGTATTTTTGTAAAATATAAATTACAGTACATAATTAATTAAATTAAAAGAATGTTCTAGTTATGCAATATCCGTGTTTTATAAACAGACATCGAAATAACGGTACAATCAATCTATCGTGTATCTATAGAAGTAATTTTGAAAGATACTCGTCCTCTCGGACTTCACAAACAAAACCAAGAAATGCCATTGTTGTCCCGCCCTTACTTGATGACAAAATTTATAGTGTACTTTGACGCGACGAGGACGTCTCCACATCGCGATATTTGCATAAACGTTTACCGGGACTGCATATATCGGCAGATACGTCAGGGGGAGTACGAAATTGGGAGAAAGATTTATGGAGATTCGGTCGAGAGTATCTAAACGATCGAGACCCCCTTCCCTCTGCCCACTATTTCGAGTCATCCGTGCAATGAATATGTTTATCCTGTCAAAGCGGAGATAAGAGCTCTTATCTCTCTTCGTCGGACTTTTTATACGCCCTCGGTGCATTTATGTGGGTGGGCAGATTGATACGCAGTTTGTCAGAAATTTGTGATTATTTTTTTTTGTTTTTGCAAGGTGGATCACTTTTGTAAATTATTGTACTCTTCTTTCCAATTGGTTGATTTAATTATGAATGAATAGTATATTCCGCATAGTTCGATTTTAATTTTCACACAATTATTTTTTATACGAATTCGCGTACGTATATTGTAAAAAATTAATTATGTTAAGATTGTTAAGGGTCAATAATAAATAAATCCAATTTATTTATTTAAGTGCACAACGTTTCGTCTATCAGGCGTCTTGCAGAGCTCTTCAGGTGCTGAATTTATTGGACAAAATTATAAATATTTATATCAAATTTTACAAAATAAATTTTATAATAAATGTAAAAAATTAATTGTATCTTGTATGTATAAGGTTAATAAAATAAATCAGAATTTTATTAGGCTTTTGTTCTGTTTTTATTATACCTTTGCGGCTATTTACGTCCTATTTAGGATTCTTTAGCGTGTTACACTTTGTTTCGGGCCATTATTTCGTTACATTCCCTGCGTATAAAAAGGTTTAGGAACACTCTGTCGGTATAGATGGTATCTCTTATCTCAGTTATTTTTGTTGACCCATCTCTAAATATTGGGGGCAAAATTGCTGGTTTATTGAAGACAGATGTATAAACTCTGTAAGTTATTGCTAGTTTTATCTTTTCGTTATTTTCGTAAAACATGTATTACATTCCAACTGTATCCATCAAACAACAAAAATAAAGAAGGAGTAAATATAGACCTTTATTCTACATAGTAAAACAATTATTTTCATTAACATAAAAATATTAATTTTGTTTCAATTTCTAATCTTTGATATCAGGTTCAAACATTTGCGAAATATGAAAAGTATTTTATGAAATAATGATTTAGTTTCGAATAATTCATGCGGCAATATAGAGAAAATCGATTTGTAAAACCCAATCGTACGATCAATTACTCTAGATAGTTAATTTTCTCGTGCAATGACGGAACAGAATGAAATTTTTCAAACTCTTGACACGCATCACAAGTTACCCCCGAGTCACACCGGTCTATAGATTGTTGTATCAATGTCGCCTAAAGGGACGCGTTTAAAATGTAAACGAGTAGGGCAACGCGCGTATGGGTGTAAGTGCAATGCCCGTCCTTTTTGCTACCTGTAATCGGCTTTAGGCTCGCGTGAAAAGAAGAACCGCTAGGAGGCAAAATGTTGCAATAACGATACGCATGCGTTCCTTCGAGTGGAAATTTTTTCTACCTGTATAAATTAGTTTGTTTATAATTATGAAGGTGGTTATGATAAATATTATTTTTAATCAAATGAGATTTTCAGTTTTTATATTTTGAAGTTAAATAATGAGAGATTATTAATATCAAGTACAGTGTACAGTCTAATTGAGATGTCTTCTGTTTATAGTAAATTGACGCAGACTGTAATCAATTCAACGAATGGATGTGCTTTTTTTTACGCGATTATTTATTATTGTCTATTAATTATTTTATTCCTTTAAGTCTGTAATTTAAAGATAATTTAATTTTCTTGACTACCAGTCGCAATTTAACATTCCAAAAGTGTAATTTTACCGCTGGTTTTAAAGTGTCGATTCTTTCTATCTTAGCAATAATTCAATTACGCGGATCTAGGTGCAACAATTTTTATAAAATTAAAAAAATAAAGATTCGTATAGTAAAAATTAAAAAATGTTAAATGAATAATTACATGTAGGATAAAATATTTACTTTTGTCGTCGTACTAAAAAATCCCGACAACAATTCAACACCGTATGCGTATAAAAAAACTTTATAGAGATACTGATGTGTAACGCTTATATCCCAATCAAAAAAATATTCAACGATCCAGAACAATTTCCCTTTCAACGTACACTACACACCATAAACGGCAATTCCGATCGCAAAAAAAATCCACGCAGAATGAATTCATACATATACGAGAAGGGAAAACAAAGGCTAGATACGTGGAAGAATGCGAGGAAAATAAACTGACCAAGAGAGGAAAAGATGAAGAAAACGCTTGAAGAGGTAAAAAAAAATAGCTGCGACGCGTGATGCGAGTACGTAGCAAGGGCCTTAAGGCCTACGTGTCCCGACAAGCTAAGTGTTCACTGTATAACGAGGAGCCTGATCTTTCGTTCACCGCGCCCTTTCGGATGCTTCAGCGTAGAGTATAATGAAATGTGAGAAAAACGAGGAGACTGGCCTGTGAGATAAAGGCAATGATCACATAATTGAAATATGACTTATCAGAATCGAAAATTGGTAACAATGTTATAGAAAATCTTTTAACGGTTATCGGTAAGTAAAAACCAAAGGTTGCATTTCTTATATATAAGTACGATCATGAAACGAGTTGTTCAAAAATGAATTTATAGTGGGTAGATTGTTACGTTATATGAGAGCACTTGGTTTTACGGTTAAAGCTATATGTATAATGTAGCAGAGAATATCATTTTTTGAAAAACCACTGTTAAATTTGTCAAAAAATTAATGAGCTAAGAATCCACGAACGATTAACAACTAAATAGTGTAACAATAAATGATTAATTACACACGCGAATGAAGATATTGTATAATCTTGAATCGAATACAATAAACAATTGTCGGGAATTCGATTTAAATTGCGCGTTTTAAAATCATAGCATAAGGACAAAGCAACTGTGCCGACTAAAACAATACACTTTAGAGTGTTTTAATCTCTTGGTCGAAAACTCCCAGGAACAACATCGATTAAACGCATCGTGTATATATATATATATACAATTCCCCTCAAAAAACAAAAGTCCCATTCCGCGGAAACTAGACAGCAAGCACTCGAAAAGTTTGATCCATCGGTAAGAAGAAAAAAATATAAACAATGTAATCCGTGTATATATACGTATACACACACGTACACATAAACGCGATTCACCAACAAACACATCCCTTCGAAATTCATTACTCGATTTCAAAGTTTGACAAACGCCTGTACAATAAATTAAACGAATCGATTTGTTTGTATGTATATACGGGACTATATACACACAAACAACAAAACATCCCTCAGCGACTACAAAAATTTCAATCGCAAATCGAAATCCCTCCGGTTGAACTTTTAACCAAACGCATATAAAAAATCGGAGATACGGAGGTAAAAAAAAATTGTGAACACGCCGCGAATTCCGACCAAATAAATTCGCATATAAGCAAGCGCAGTAGTCGTTAACGGGGATCCGCTTGCCTTCCGATAAATCGTCGACCGTCAGCAGGAGACCCCAATATCCTATATATATATATATATACATACACACACACGTTCGAATGATGCGCGCAAGTCTCGGCAGCCGATGCATAAAACATGCTCGGCGCAATGGGTATACGTATACGTTCATTTATTTAGGCCTATATTTGAAACCGAATGGATTCGCTATCTATAAATGTATATTGTATATATATATATATATATATATATATACATGCATGTGTGTGTGTGTGTATAAGGAGTCGAGAGTAAAGTTTATGCAACGCTGCTTGAATTTTCGGAAGCTTTCGAGACCTGTCTGTCTTGCCGAGATGAAATGTTGACGACTCCCCGGATTGTCGAATTTTAATCGCGTGTCTTGCTCGATTTTAAAGATTTTTTGTACAAAGTGCATGTATCATTTTTTCAAAGGGTTGGCTGTTACATATCACAAAGAGAATTTCTTTTTTGGCTTCTATATTTACACAGTTTTAACAATAATTGACATTAAAAATAAATGTTATAAGAGTTTCTCACTTATGTAAAAATGATATTTATCGTAAAATTTTATAATAATTAAAATAATGTGCCAACGTGTAAAAAATCGATAGTCATAGTGATAAAATAATTTAATAGAATCTTATCGTTGTCATTGTAGTATTGTGAAATTTACTCAAACTACTTTGTTTTCTTCTACGTACCCGATGTATTAATAAACAAAAAAATCGTTTTTATTGTAATTGCGTTAGGACGCCAATGTTGCTATCAGGTAATATACAGTAACAAATACAATATTAATAATGTGAAAAAATAATTTTATTCCGATAAGCATAAAAAAACCGCAAATCGTATCTGATGACTAAAATTGCTGGGGTTTTTTTTATGAGGACCGACATACATATTATAAATAAATCAAAAACCAACTAAAAAAATATATCTTTTCCCCAGAACAAACGATTCTTTATCGTTTGTTTAGTGTACACACACACATAGCTATTGTTGCAATTACAATCGAAACAATTCCTATTCCGTTCCTCGCACACGAGCACGCCGAATAATTTATGCCTACGTCGTTACGTAACACCACGGAAGAAAACTAAAACCTGTATAGGCCAAAACGAAGAGCTGCACCAGAAATTCTATTGTGTTCAGGAATTTCCCTCATTCCTCTTGGGTTCAATTAACTGTTTACTATGCAATTAAGGTTTTTCACGCGTAAAAAAGAAGAAGAAAAAAAAACGTTCTTCACGAGTCTCTCGATGATTTTGCGAATACATCCAGAAAATCCAAGAGTTCCTCGTCCCGTAACTAATTAGGTCTCTTAGTCACGGTTTTCACTTAGTCAGCCTCCCCTCCCTTTCTTTCACTCTATTCTTACTGGTGAGGGGTAAAGGAGAATTATAATTAAACTCGATTAACCCGAAATCTCCATAAGGAGTTTTTGCAGAGAAGAGGAAAAAAGATTTGCAGCTATACGCACTTACTAATTGCTTATACTGCAGGCCCGCTTCATCGTAACGGGAACGTGTGCGTGTGCGAAAATTCCGTCAATTCGATACATCGATTTTTTTTTCCTCCTAACTACCGTGATTCGAGTATTTTATTGTACGCTAATTTCCTGCACTCAAGTGAAACTTTTACTATTTAATGAAATATCTTAATAATTCACGGATTTTTATGGTCACGAAATGTATTTATATTTTAAATAAAATAATAATGTGAATACACCCGATGTACGTATAATGCATTATATAGTAAAATGAAAATTTTTTTCCTATACAATTCCCAAGTTTATTTAATTAATATTTCAAATATATGTCATTGATTTATTAATAATGCACATTTAAATTAATTCTTCACTTTCATGAATAATATTATTACTGTATAATTAATAAAAAGTAAGTTTAAAAATTGACACGATGATCGATCGAATCGCTTCGTATATAAAATTTCTGCGATTCGGTACACTTTAATCAACCCAGATTAAAATAATAACGCTGGAGAGTATACATGTACCCGATATATATATGTGACTATATTTAATATAATTCAAAACCTCTCTTATTACCTTATCTCATAAAAGAATAAGCCTTTCTATCCTATCACTCATTCGACAAAACAGTCGAGCTCGACATACTGAAATACATTTTAAGTATACATATATATATATATATAAAACCCTGAGAAAGAGGATGTTCGCGGCAGGTTAATCATAGCATTGAGTGATAGCGTATTAGCCGATTCAGCGTTCCACAGAATTAGAATGGAAAAGTTTATTCGCGGTGTCAAGCTTGCAGTGATCGATCGTTCCGCGAAGATGAAGGGGACCCGTAGAGTTTCTTCTCTAGTAGCAAAATTGGCCGTGATAGATCACTGGACCGTTCATATTTATCCATAAAACGCGACCTAGGCTATTACCTCTATAATATTTTGGTGGTTTAAAAGAGAAAATTGGATCGTATCCTTTTATTTTAACTTACAGTACGAGGATCGAAATATTAATTCGTTTATAATAAAAAGCTTTTATTTACTCTATTATAATTTGGTATCAGTTGAATATGTAAGTGGAATTTTATTGTTTGGTTTCTTAAATACTGCGATTTTAAAAGTTTATTTCAGTCTACAGTCTGGTGTAAATGAGCAACAGAAGTAATTACAAAGAGGTAAATGCAGTTATTCGAATATTAATATTAGTTTTGCAAAAAGAAATTTAAATATCAGAAGATTTCAGTATCTAATAGTAAAGATATCAGATTTATACGATAAAAGAACGAGAAAATAGAGGTAGGTAGACAGACATAAAATTGTTTATTCCCATAGAGGATTTTACGATGCAACCGACTTATATCAATGGAGAATCTGTGTGGCGCGCGTCAATAGATGGCAGATGTCGTTCACCACTTACGAAAAGAGAAAGAAAAGGTGGTAACGAAAAAGAAAAGGAGAGGAAAAAAAAGACAATCAAACAGACAAACGAGTATAAAAATAGAGAGAAAGCGAGGTTGGTGGTAAAAAAGTTAGCGTGCGGAACGAAAAAACGATGACGCATTAAACGTTAAGAGAGAAACGGCGAAAGGGGAAACGATGCTAGAGAAACGGTAATGAGGATAAGAGCGATGGAAAAACAAGACTACGAATGGCACGAGAGAACGAAGAGAAAAGAGATAGGGAGAAATTAAGTCGCTGTTTTTCCGGATGCAACGGAGAAAGAGTATATACATATATATCAACTCCACGGTAGTTGCTCTTTTCCTTTTTCTGTTTTCTTTTTATTTTTCACGAGCCGCGTACGACTTCCTACTATAACCGAGATAAAATAGCCGTGAACGTTCGGTGAGTGCGTTCCCTTGAAAGAAGGTAAAAAAAATCGTACATTTGACGCGCGCTCGCGTATCGAATTATCGATGTGAATGAAACTGTTGTTTTCAATCGATAGGGAGAAGAATTAATTATTGGTAAGTTATATAGTATATAACAAGTGAATTTAATTGTTTTGAACATCCAAAAATTTTTATGCAATATCAACAATTAATTAGAGAATTAGATAATTAAACTCATAATTACCTAGAGCTCTGTACAATTAAAAAAGAATTATTTTAGAGCGATAATAATAAGTCTTATTGTTTAATAAGGTAGGTGCTGATTAAATATTAAATAATAAAACAATTATTAAGATTATTATAAAAATATTTACTTATATCCTTGCTATTTATTCTTAAAGAAAAGAGTATTTGTCAATGTTAGTGGTCTAACCAAACTACAAGTGAATTTGGTAACGTTACGATGGAGTTTCTCCATCCTCATCAGACTATGCCTTTTCTCTTATAATCAACTATTAATTCTCATCATTTTGTATAACTACGTTGATTACGATCAAAACAGAAAAAAGGTAAAAATTTTAATCCCAACTTTTGTGCTTTAATAATATTAATATTTTAATCAAGGTGTTTTTCTAATTATAGAGCGACGTATTTGAGTCACCATTGTAATAAGTTTTTATATACGTGTAAAACGACGTCAATTGATCATTGTTTATAACTAAACAGATGTAGCATTATGAGGATAAAGGAAGTTTATCGTATCGTTTCCATATAAACTTATAGTTCGATTAGTTCACTAATATCAACAAATTATCTTTTCCTTAAAAATTATTAAAATTGCATAAAAATAGAATTTTTGAAAAATATTTTACTTTTATAGACGTATACAGTTTGCTGAAGATTCCCATAAAAGGTCCAGAAATCAATTTGTCATAGTAAAGCATCCAAATATTCCTTCGATGGACAGTATTTTTATGAAAAGCCACTCGTTACAGGTATACGTCTCTATATTACCACATATATTGATATTATAACTCATACACTAATTTTATCGTACTAGGACAGTTTTAAGCGCGGTGCGCGCGCTGTTTTCTTTTCTAATTTTGCATACCGTTTTTTAAAAATAAATATTAAATTATTATAGGTTAAATTTTTAAATGCATTCACATAGAATAGCTTTGAATTTTACCCGTGCCTCACTCTCTCTCTCTCTCTCTCTCTCACTAGATAAATTTTCATTATCTTGAAATATCTTCATTTTAAATTTCTGTCAAATATTGTTTGTAAATTTTATTTTTATGCAATTTTAATAATAGTTATTTATTCCATTATATCAACAGTATATATATACTGGACCCAATGACAATAATAATACAATCAATCTATATATATATAAATATACAGCATATATCGTTAAGTATATATAACGTCTATAGTTAATCTATCCGTCCTTATTTATTTGATTCAAAGAGACGAAAAGCATAAAGAAGTAACGAGTAGGAAGAAATAATTCAATCAGTGCACCTGCTGATAAAAAGACTTATTTCATGTTGCGGTCGTATTGCCGAAGGTTCAAGAGAGAAGACCGTGGAGTATGTATATAGATATATATGTATATAGATATCTGTGTGTGCGTGTACGTGTAGCACAGAAGAGAAATTCAATATCGGGTAGGAGCATTTTCCACCGTGGTTCATTCTATCAGAGCTTAACTATCTTTCTCTCGCTTTCTCTCATTGTTAGGTATAGGTGCGAGGGTATCGGCTCTGAAAGTCGAGGAAAAATATACGACGCGACCAAAGGAAAAGGAAAGGAGGATGAAGAAAATAAGGCCAGAGGAAATATAATGACGCGGCACCCGTAAATGCGTCTCTTCGCGCGTGCAAAGGATACGAGCTGGCTCTGACTCCATTATGATTTCTTACCTCCTTGCATTTTGCCTCATTCTCTCTATATACATACATACATACACGTGCACGCGTACAATACATACATATGTATATAAATATATAAACAGAGAGGAGAAGAGGAATCTTGAGGGGCTATAAGTCATTCTTTTCATTTTCTCGTTAGCCAACCAGGGTAATTCTACGCATACCACTTGGTTCCTAGCCTTTCCTTCCTTCAATCTCACAATATTATTCTCGGTGGAACTTGTCTCTAATAAAACTACTTTTTTTTACTATTTCACGTATTAGAATTCTGAGCTACGGGAGATGATTGGATAATTATATGCTATTCTTTTAATATTTATATATCAATTTGCGATACAACTTCGCTCCTAGCATTTTATTATCCCACTCAATTATTTTTTCAACTTTTTCCTTAAGATTCTTGTCGATCGATTAATTATATCAATATTAGCTTAATATTACTATCGTTAAGAGATCACTCAATCAAGTTCTAAATGCAACGATAAATTATTACAAATTAACATTTTGGTAAAAATGTAATATTGTCTATACTGCTATAGCTTAAATCTTATAAGATTTAAAGTAACGTATATCTTAAAAAGATAACGATTAAAAATTAATAATACTTTGTACAAATGTCAATTAATTTAAAATATTAATAATACAATATTAATCAGTTGGTGAAGATTTGGACGCGTGACTCGCATCAGTTTGAACATTATCAATTTTCTGTTTATTGTCTTTCGCCCATGGCTGCTCTTCGCCGGAAGAAAAAAGACCAAATATAACAGCACCAAAGAGATAAATGCCACTAGATATAAGGAACACTATCCTCCATTCTTCAACTGTCTGAAAAGTATAAAAGAACTTTATCATCTTTCAATTGTTTTGTGAAATTTGTTTCATATTGCACATTTATTTTTGCTAAATCATTGAAAATACCATCACTCGAAAATATAAAGTGTACAATAGGAGTTAATTACCTTATTTTGTACTACGTAACCAGTGACCAAAGGACTAAGAATTCCAGGTATTGTTCCTATAGCATTACCTAGTCCGAAAGTTATGCTAGCGTGGTGTGGTGAAATATCCAAATAGTTTGGTCTAAAATATATTTACAGGATATTTACATTCGATACATTCATTTTGAGAATATATAATATGTTTAAAGTTTAATTCATGTGTACTAAGGATAAAATTTCAACACAGACTTGATCTCTTAATGTAAAAGAATTTAATGTTTAGTAATAGCCATCGTTGTGATCACTTTCATACAGTCATTATCATTCAGAAGTGGTTGTGAACCAAAAAAATATTTATAAGCAAATTATGAACAGATTCTGATAGAATTGTACGAATTGAATTCGTATAACGATGTTTTTAAATCGTTGTATACACAGATTTACCGAAGAGTCATTTATTTTTGAATACACAGAGATGCGTACACATATATACTTTTTTGTATTTGTGTATTGTAATGCTGACCGTGTTCTGTTTTGGCCAATTTTATCATGCTTTCATTTGAGTTTTAACGACTTATACTTTAAAAGTACATACATTTTCTTTAACACTTTCGTGAGTTTGATTTGTCCCACTTCTTTTGGTTTTGATTAATGTGAAGGTGAGAATCTATGTTTCGATTTCATTGTCGTGAATAATTTATTTTTCGATTTTTCGAATTTATTTTAGAGGCTATTATTTAACAATAAATAGACGATTCTTACAAAGACTAAGACGTTTAGAAAATCCGAAAAAATTAGTATTTTCAAAAAATTATAGAATTGTTGCAAAAAGTCATAGAAAATTTGTTTACATGACATATTGAAGATCGGAATGTAAGCTTGAAAATGATTTGTTAATTATATCATTAAGAGGTTATGATACCCAAATTGCAGAGACCTACTTAGAAACTGCCAAAAATTTAAAAACCTAATTATAAGAAAAATCTGAAAATAATCACAGATACTGTTAAAAACAAATAGAGTAGCGTGACAGAGAGATTTTTACGATATAATTAATTGTTAATTAATTATATTTAAATAATCATTTTTGATCGGTAATATATAGCTATAAAACAATGATTCACGGCTGCTCAAAAATCTTGTTGATTTATCAATAAAAAGACAACATCGTTACAAAAATGTTTTTCAGTAAATTGAATTCCTCTTATAATAAAAAATAAATCATTTTTCTATTTGTTGGGGCTCATATCCCGTTAAATCAATTTTAACGAAAGCTACATTCAATAGATTCCAGTTTCTTTTTCCATAAATTGAAACGTATTAGTCTTCGTAAAGATTGTCGAAATACTTTTGCTCTAAGTGATCAAGTTTACATAATTTATATTTAATTAATGCGAATCAATTTGACTTCTGTTTATATATGAACTTCTTTTATCCATATATTTATATTACTTACCCAAAGCCAGACCATGCCATTCCTCCTATTCCAACTCCCATTACTATGCATATTACTGCAACAGTCGGTGATGTTACGTAAATAGCCAAAATCATAAATACTGCTTGGCTTACAAAAGCACCACAAACGCATATTTTTCGTACTTGAGTTGTGGTAAGAATTTTCCTCGATCGAATGTAGTCGGCTACGACACCAGAAACCATCAATGATAAAAACATAAAAAGATAAGGTAATCCAGACAGATAACCGGCTTCTTCAATTTGAAAATGTAAAACATCTGCATGGAAAAAGACGATATGAATTATTCAACATCATTTTTTTAAAGAGGAGGAATCGGAAAAAAATTACCATTCATGTACGTTGGCAGGTACGTGATCATGGTTACATAACCCCAATTTTCAGAAGAATGAGCTGCCATGACAGACCATAGAACTGGTGACTTTAACATAGCTTTCCACGGATACGAAATTTTCTATAAAATAAATACATCGTATAATTTTTGACATTGTCAAACGAATTAAAAACAATTGTCAATTCAGCTTATTTAGCTCGATCAATCGCAGTCGATTAATTGAAAATGTATTTAAAAATAGATAATTCGTGCAGATATTCTAGATGTATGTATATAATAGTACCCCACGTTCAACGGTGCTCAGTGCTTCCTTGATGTATTTTAGTTCCGATTCGCTAATGTACGGATCGTCCTCGGGTCGGTCTTTGACAATAACGCACCAGGTGACGTACCATATTAGTCCGAAAGCTCCAAGAGCGTAAAAGAGACTTGGCCAGCCAAGCCTCTCTGCCATGACGCTACAAATAGGCATTGCAAGGACGGTTGCAAAAGAGGATCCGCATACTGTGAAAGCAGACAATTTGGTGCGTTCTAGAGGCGGTGCCCAATTAGCCCATATTGCATTAATAGCTGGAAATGTCAGTCCCTGGTTCGTCAATTCGTGATGATTAATTTCTACATTATTTATTGTCTCGTTATATAGTTCAATTATTTTCTATTTTAATGGATATTTACCTCGAATACACCTTCGAGAATTCGTAGTGCCACCAAGAAATAAACACTGACTCTTACTGCTGGTGGTGTGATTATACTTAGAAATGCAGCGAAGCCGATACCAATTCCAAAAACGTGTTTACCACCGAATCGCCCGGCTAACCAGCCTCCCAACATCTGCGTCGATATATAACCGTAAAAGAATGACCCAAGCACAAGTCCTACTGTTTTAGAATCCCAATCGAATTCTGGACTCTAAATCAGAATGAAAATATTACTCGTCATCCTTCTTCAGGTTGTATATAAAAATAATATATATAAAAATTTCAAAAACTTTTATATAAATTACAATTGTTTCTTGTAAATAATTCACAAACTGATAAACTGAAGAAAATTACTACATATTAAAATTTACAAAAGTTATAGTAAATATTACGAGAATCATTTAAAAGAAACTAAAATTAAATAAAGTAAAATTTAAGAAAAATTATGGCCATTTTTACTGCAAACTATAGTAAATTTCCTAGTTTGTCAGTCTGTGACTTGTTTACTAGGCACTTTTGTAATTTTTAATCTAATTTTTTTCGGTGTATGTATACAAACACACATACACAAACAAGTTCAATTTTTTCGTGATTTTAAATTTGTTAGAATGAAAAATTAATCGGAAATACTATAAAAACTGAGTCATTACTATTTTTAAGTGATAGTTTCACTTGATTTCAGTAATTTTTGAAAAATTGAGGTTATGTTTAAGATCATAATTAAATTCTTTAAGTTTGCCACTTGATTATAATACAATTCAAACTCCACACCGATACACTAAGATTTTTCTCTAAAATTGTAATTGTTCACTCAAATAAATTTAGAGATTGACTTACTCAATTTTAGCTCTAAACGATTCATTTTTCACTCGATAAAATTTAAAAACAAGTATTTCCGAACTATGTACGGAGACATCCGCGGTTGTTCATTCATAAAATTTAAACAGTATATTTACTTGATTGATCACTGTTCCGTTTTCACTAATCGTAGTTAAATTACTCGTCATTTTCACAATTGCAACACTTAAATTGACTCGAGTAGCGTAAGCCGCGGTTGTACCAAAAAATATACAAAAACCAATAACGTATCTTCTTTTCTTCCACAGCATCCATGATGACACTTCGTCGTGCATTCTATAAAAAACAGGATAAACTATAATATAATATGTAATATATTGCTCCTAAATATTACAAGTGTAACAATGTGTAATATAAAAAGAAGCATAATGATAACAATGTAATGTTTATTTTTCTTTTAATAAAATAACTGCGAAGCAATTGATATACTTTACATGTTATATTGCGATTAATCGGGCGTCGTTTTAAAATAGAAACACTTCACCGAATTATTAGCGTCGAAATGGAAGTATTTAATGAGCGTAAAATGATATATATAAATGATAAATATATTAAGTATAAAATGATAAAGCACATTTTTGATATGAGGAAGCTTGCGGTTCACTAACGTCCAGACAGTTTAAGGCATTCACCAGTCACTAGCAAATTTACTCTGTATACAATATACGTCGCTATTAAAAATTCATTAAATTAAGATAAAAAAAAACCATTAAATTAAGATAATAAGGTTTACAACCATTAACCGCAATTATTTTACTGCTTTTATTATCTTCGAAAATTCCAATTGTATTAAGACTGTATATTTATTTTTTATTATCAGCCCGGGGTATATTCAATGAAAATTGATTAAAAGATTGTAGCTGCTATAGGATTACTTATGCAAAAGTAAATATGTGTTCTTAGAGATTTGTTTATACTTTTGATAAAAATTTTCAGGCTACATAACTTGCCTCATTGTAAGATATTATTTACATTTAATTTATATTCATCGGGAAAATTATGCCGAATTATAATCTACCAATTATTTTTAATTTTAGACCATTAAAACGTTATATAAATTTACGTACTTGTTAATTTGCTATTACAAGTGAATTTAATGTTTCCTTCAATCATAAAACATTCGCGCTTGTTAAATTTTCTGTTATTACTAATGTATTTTAGTAATTTAAAACAATGTTATTTACGATAGTGATAAATGCACGAGTTATATCTATCGAAGTAAATGCGTAATCTTAAAAATATTCTCCATATTTTGGTTTTAATAAAATGTTTATTCAATTTATTGATAATTCGTTCGTTTTATCTTGAAAATACCTTGACCCTTTATACACGTCTTCGAGATTTACATAACTAATCTTTATTATCTGCAACAAGTATATGTATATATAAATGCTCTGGAAACAAAAGAACGCGAAATTTTATTATTTTTGTTGATTTTAATTGAAGTTTCAAAGTGACGTTTGATTAATCGCATATGTTGTAAATAATCTAATGTATCAACGGATTTATTTAGAAATACACTGTACATTTACAAGTACACGTTAAAATTTATAATGTGATACAAAAAAAAATTGGTAATATAATAAATTAGAATCAATTTAACAGTTACTTAATAATTAAGTATGTACACATATACACGTATTATTTGGCTATCGAAGAAGTAATATTGTTATTCTTGTTAGATGTATAAATTTATCCACTTTCCTACGTGTGATCATTAGCCCATGGTTGTAAATTGCCTGATGCAAAAATACCGTATACAAGGGCACCAACGAGGTAAATTGCACTGGATGTAAGAAATACTATTCTCCATTCTTCCAGGGTCTAAAAAAAACGTTAAACAATAATTAAACTAAGTTTCAGTTAATCAAGTGAAGTTGTAACGCGAAAGTTTTAAAAAGTATATTAATTACCTTATTTTGTACAATGTACCCTGTAACCATGGGGCTAATAATTCCAGGCAGCGTTGCCAAAGTGTTGCCTATTCCAAAAGTTACACTCGCATGCTTAGGTGAAACATCTAAATAGTTTGGTCTGTAATTAATTAAATACAATGTAATTAACACGTAAAAGCGCCATTGACAAAACAATCACACTGAGAAAAAAAAGGACAATTGTATTCAAGTCACCATTCAATTGAAAGATAAAATTTTCGTGATCTTTACACTATATAGGAATACGACGTAATAGTTAATAAATATGAATTTGAAAAATTGACATTGAAAATATCGTCCTTGTGCACATGCGCGATTGTATATTCATTATATATTGAATATTCAGCGATTATTTTATATTTCGTGCATAGAAATAATTTGTATGTAATTAATTTTAAAAATAAATTCATGCAGTTTAAAATTGTTCGATTGATTTATATAATACTCGTCAAATGAATTTGCAGTATGAATTAATACGTCTATAACTATTAAGAATATTCAATTCGCCTAAAATCCAATCCACATTCATTAACTGTTGTCACAAGTTACCTATAGTGCACGCTTTAAAAAATGGGTGTTTTTTTTCTATAAAGTAACAAAGAAAGTTAACGTAAAACAATTATGAAATCGTATATTTACATGTAACCAGCACATCCGATACCGCCTAGTCCAATAGCTATTACTAAACACACGACCGCTACATTTGGTGCAAGTATAAAAACAGTGGAAGCTGTAAATATTGCCTGACCTATAAAAGAGAAGGAACTACAAAATTTGCGAACGCAGGTTGTAGTAAATATATTCTTTTTTCGTAAATAGTCGGACGTATGACAGGTAATCGTTAATAACGTGAACATTAGTAGATACGGCAATGCAGACAAAACACCAGCTTTTTCAATATCAAACTTCAATACATCTAAATAACAAAAAACAGTACATATTTAAAGTTATACTTTAATAGACGTACGATGGATAAATAAATTTTAAACTGTGGTACCATTCATGTATTCTGGAAGGTAAGTCAGCATCGTTACGTATCCCCAATTCTCAGCAATGTGAGCTACAAGGATAGCCCATAATGGTGGCGAAGTTAATATTGCCTTCCATGGATACAGTACCTTCTGTAATTCAAAAATTTTAATTCTTTGAGATAAGTAGATGAATGTGTTCGTGGGTAAATATATATAATGATAGAAAAAAGTATACCTCACAGTCAACGGTACGTAATGCAGTTTTTATATATATCAACTCCGAGTAACTAATGTACGGGTCATCTTCAGGTCGATCTTTGATAAAGATACACCATAAAGCGAACCATATGAGTCCATATGCTCCAAAAGCATAGAAAACACTCGGCCAACCAAGCCTTTCCACCATCACGCTGCAAACCGGCATTGCGAAGATTGTTGCACTGACACTTCCGTACAAAGTAAAAGCGGATAGTTTCGTCCGTTCCAGTGGTGGTGCCCAATTCGCCCAAATTGCGTTAATTGCTGGGAGTGTCATTCCCTATTGATAAAATATCGAAGATATCAACATTTTTTTTAAGATTAAATGAATATCTAGTCGACCCGTTTAATTTTTTTTCCGTAGGACATTTAAATGCATATATAAAAATTGGAGAATTTTGGTATAAAACCTAATAATTGGCACAATATTGTTCTTAGTAGTAACGAGTGGCTTGTTTTATAAAAAAAAATCTGAATATACAAGTAGAAAAAATGAATTAATATGTAATTTTACCAAATTACGAGTACCCTTCAAAAATAAAAGCACGAAAAACATATATTTTTCCGTGACATGCAAATGTTTACGAAGCTACTCGCAATTTTCTAAAATAAAGTGAAAAAATTATTTTACTTTGTAATATAAATTTAATAATTAACCTATATTGTTAGGTCAAAAGTTCATAAAGTGAACTACCTTCGTATAAGTTTCGATAATACCTCAAAGACTCCTTCGACAATTCGTATGATGACCAACAAATAAATGCTGAATTTCGCTGCCGGCGGTGTAATCAGATTTAAAAATGCTGTAATGCCTATACCAAAACCAAAAACGTGTTTCCCACCCAATCGTGCAGCTAACCAACCTCCCAACATCTGCGTCGATATGTAACCGTAAAAGAATGAACTGAGTACGATACTCCGCATTTTGGAGTCCCAATCGAATTCTGGTCCCTGTAGAGTAAGACTAACATTTTAAATAGATTAAATTATATTTTTCTTTTTTATAGACTATTTATTTTCGGATAGAATTTTAAACACATGCGTTACAATAATTTATTAATAAGTAACTGATTTTGAAAATTTCACGAAAAGAAAACACTTTTTTATATACATCAAATAACCTATATAAAAACAAAAAAAATTACTTACGATATAGATTGTTTCATTTTCACCAATTATCGTAATATTAGTCGTCATTTTTATAATTGCAACATTTATATTTATCCGAATGATAAATGCTGCAAATACACCAAAAGATATAAAAAAACCTATTACGTATCTTCTTTTATTCCAAAACATCCATGATGCTCCTCCTTCATTTTGCATTCTGTAACAGAAAATAAAGTATTGACCAAATGAACACAAAAATACTAAATTTTATATTTTCATGTCCTATTTAAAAAAAAATACAAAAAAAATAAATTTTTAGAGTATTTATATTATAGTTTATAATTTACATTAGTGCGTTATAATATACTTACATCCCACAATCACAGGATGGTTAAATTTAGTTTCCTAAAGAAAGTAGCACATTCATATGAATAAATTCTTACAATGAACGTATTAAATATTTCTAAAACTTAGAATTTTCTTATATCATGAGAAATTAAAAATGTATGTCTAATAACTGCAATACAATTATCGTTTATTGCTGTTTCTGCATATCGCAGCATATCCTTGATAAGTGGATTTTAATCTTAAATGCTTAATAGGTGTTATAAATTAGAAAAATGATATTTATTCTCTTATTATTTAGACATTTTATATTACAATGTATAACTTGTTCAAACGAATTCTTTAATCTTCTAATTGTACACATTACTATATTAAAATTGATTTACTATATAAATTTTAAATTAATTGATATTTATAATTAAGTTACATCATTCATCATTTATTTTGCAACGGCGAATATAATATTATACGTGAGAAGTATTATAAAAACTTTACAATACCATTCTAATTTTATACTGTGTTAACAACGTTAACAAATCCTTATCTTTACGGCGCGTCTGAAAATTATTACATAAATGAAATGAAACTTGTGTTTGGTATAGAATTAATACAGTTTGTACCTCGTGTTGCATGTTTAATTTAATATTTTTAACTTTTACCACTACGTGTGTACGTGCGCGTATGTGTGTACGTTGTTAAAATAAGAAAATAAATTTTTTTCTCCACTGTAAAGGATCTAACAAGGTTTCGCTCAATGAAGAGAGAAAGCTCAAGGAAGAATCCTCCTTTACTTCGTTAAGCTCCGCGGACGGATGTGTGATGTTGTTCCCGAAGAAAGAGAAACAGGCGGCTCGACAGCGCTTTTGCAGTAAGCTTTTCTTGCCTCCGGTTGAGCTTTAAGCTATAATGGTTGTTTTTTTTTCTCGCGGCGCTAGTTACGTCACGTAATTACTTCGCTATAAAAGGGAGTCTTTAACGCTTCTTGCGCCTCTTGCTGTTAAGATTATTTGAGTTTAAATAAAATTCGTTCTTTATAATGAAGATGTGTAATGAACTTCTGCAGTGCAGTATCTCATTTGATGATGTATTTTTTATTAAACGCTAACCATCTACAATTTGACATTTTACAACAAATCGGTTGTTCACTTTTTCTTCTTCACCGTTTTTTGTTTATACTACGCTTTAATAAGATTACGTTTGAAACGGTAAACAATTAAATTTTTATTGTAATTGTGCATGTTTATTGTTGACTAAATGGTACATATTGTTTTCGTATTACAAAAATACTTTCGATACAATTTCACAATTTAAATAATTTTATGGAATCGATATTCATTGATTTGTTTGATAAAACGATGAGTTCTAATTTGTTTTGAAAACAAATTTATGGATAATATTTTTCTTAATTATTGACAAATGTAAAATGATGCTAATACAGGTAGCAATACCATTTTACACGTTCTTATTCAAACTTCATATCCTTGTCTGACCAACTGGTACTCTTTCTACTTGCACCCTATTACCTTTTTCCATTTTCCCTTTTGAATTCTTTTTCCATCGAACTGAAAACTCCGTCGAGAATTTTTCGATTGCAGTCTGAGCATTAACATGGACAGGTTTTTCGGTATGCAATTCTCCAATAACGACCTACTTCCGACCAATGTCCCACTGTTAAGACGAGAAACTGAAAAACAGCACTTTAATCAAGCTTCCGATGAACCGGAATGAAATGAAATTGACTGAATTTTTCGATTTAATAAGAAAGAACCAAGCTGTCTTTTCACGTTAAATGTATTGATTATGTTCATTCTCCTAATGCGCGAATACATTTAATATGTATCTTAAATACGAAAACAAAAAATTTTATTATACCAAATGAATTATGTTTCGAAACTTCATTTTTTAGATAATTAGAAAATAATGAAGAACGATGGAAATTAAATTTCAGCAACTCCACGAAGTTAAAGAAAAATAGTAAGGATAACCTAGTTTATCTAAACTATCCTATTATATTCTTAATTTCAGGAGTTTAAATAGACTCCGTATAATAATAAAAATTCAATTTAAGAGTACTCGGTCAAAATTTTCCTGGTACACCGGTGCGGTAAGAAAAAGTAGGTTTGGAGGAAGTCGGAAAATGAGCTTTAGAGTCGTGAGCTTTATTCGACTACGTGTGCGTGGAGAGTAAAAAAGAGAAGAAGTGAAAAGATTCTGAAGCGTGGGGGGAACCTTGTAACTTGATGGAATGAAAAGATTGTCAGGCCGTAACAGCACCTTAACGTCACTGGGCCCAGTATTTCGTTTCTGTATTAGTAATAGGTGAGGCAAGCGCAACTAACCTGAATGGACGTGTCGTGAACCCGTGAACCGGTCTTCTATACACTTCTATTTTTCCGTTTCTTTCTAAGGGTAAAAGAAATTCTAAGGGGCTGTATATATATATATATACGTATGCTACGAATGAAGGGAGGAAAATGCTTTTGTATATTGTGTTTTCATTTTGGCACGAGGCGTGACTAGAAAATTATTTCCCAAACTTGTGCTACTGACTTTTAGAGTCATTTTTTTCTGTTCAGTTAATTATAGTACGGAGGCGTTTTCTGTTCTCAACTAAATTTAGGTATATCTTTTTATGAGCTGCGGTGTTTCTTTTTATTTGCCATTTCAACGTCAGACTAATAAATTTTCAATATTTCAATTTAAAGATTCATAATTACTGTAAAATCCTGAATATAAAATAAGGTTTGTTATAAATTAATTAAATTTTACATTCTTACCCAAATTCAATTTCACAATCTACAATTAAACTTAAACTTTCTCATCTAGAACAATTTATGTATATGTAAATATACGTTTTTAATCTTTTTATTCACTAAATAATTAATATGCTATTTTATTTAAAATACTATTTCAAATCGTTAATTGTATTATTAATTATTATTATTTTAATATGTTAATATGTTATTTTATTTAAAATACTATTTCAAATCGTAATACGATACGGTTTTATTAAGTGCTGCCCATCCCCACGAAAACTTTCTATTCAATCAATGAGACAATTGAATTATTTGAATTCTAGAATAAGCATGTATATGCAACCTAACCGATTTCTCACTAATCTCCCCTCGAGTAAACAAAAAAGGTATACAATTTTTGCATGTATCTACATCTCTAATACCCATAGACGGAAATAGTGTCTGGTCTCGAGGGAGGGAAAGCCGATATAGGTATATATATATAAAGGGATGATGCATCGGTTCGTCCATAGCTAAAATTATGCAATCGAAAAGACACAATGGGCGCAACTATTATGTAACACTAGAGGCGAGCGTAGACTAACTTCCGAACAATAGGATACACCTAGAGCCCACGTTAATGTTGGGTCTCTTCAATTCTCTTCGCTGGTACGTTAACTTGTCATCCTGCACTTCCACCCGACGGGAGCTTTTACGATTCTCCTTAGCCCCCACCCGTTCCACAAGAACCTCGAGTGTTTTTATTCTTCGTCTGGAAAAAAAGGACGTCGCGGAAAACCGGAGAAATGTTAAGAGGAGCGCAAAAAAATTCGAGAAGCTTCGAGCCCCGTGAGGGGCTGTTGAGTTTAACTGTTTTGGCGAGATAAAGGGAAGTTTGCGTTAAAAGAAACGAAAAAGCTTTCTAAGGTCTGCAAAATGCTCTATTTAAAGAGTTGTTGGTTTCCTTTATAGCCCGGCAACTTAACAAAGTAATTGTTTTTTTTTTCCTCGCAACCACCCCCACCCTTCTGCCGTGCCATAGGTTTAGTAAATACTTCTGGAGGGAGGTTTGTCCAAGTGCAAAGAGGACAAGAGTGGCTTCTGCTTATTGATACAATAGACATTCTGTTTGATTTGCGTTTACGAACTTCTCGGAAAGTTTAAGATAATTACTTCAAATCTGTTAACTCGAATTCACTTAAATTATCGCTGTTGAAATAATGTTCAGTTATTACACCATTGTCGAGGAAGTGTAAGTGTAATGCTTTCCCTGATCGACTTGACCTACTACGCATATATACCCCAAATATCAACTGAATTATAACCTTAATTCTATTGAAGTATCATTTTATGTGATTCCAACATGGAAAAAAATGTCGATTATGAATTATTGAACGCTTGTTTATACGCTGCGACAAAACACACCCTTCCTTCGATTCTCGATTTCCGTATAAATGGTTCGAAAGATTTAAAAATAATTTATTTCTTTTGAATTTAATTAAATAATATATTTCATGTTTATCTATAGCTTACTCAATTAATAATACTAACATAATTGAGTAAATATTATTTAAGTCAATTTTAGAATATTTGCTTTAGTAACTTAAAATTTACTAAACATATATTGATTGAATTCATAATCGGAACTAAAAACTTAACTAACTAAGTTTTATTTGTTTCAAATTAAAATAATAATATAATAAACGTATTAATCTTTCTACAAATAAAGGAAAAAAGAGAAAAACCTGACTCTAAATAATAGAGTATAAAATAAAGTGCATTTTTCTACTTACCGAGAAAATTAAATCTTTTAATAATTATCGTGCGAACAAAAAACTATCAACTACTTAACAGAAATGACACGTGTACAAAAATATTAAAATAATTACATGTATAGTATATGAAAATTAATAATAATAATACATTGTTATACAATAAACATCATATAGGAAATAATTAAGAGTGATGTATTTTCTATATATGTGTGTGTATTTTTTTGCAACAAAGCAACGAATTAAACTTTTTGCAAAAGCCACGAAAGATGCGCACAATTGCATGAGAAATGACTAAACAAAAGAAGTCGCAACAAAACTTGGGGAAACAATGAGCAAGAGGAGGCGGTTGCAAAACGTTGGAAAGCAAGAAAACGTGGGCATTCTTGTAACAGTAGTACCAAGTGAAAAGGAGTAACGGGGGAATCCCGACAACAACCCCTCTAGCAAAATAAGCTACTTCTTTCAACGTTTCTCGTGTATTACTTTACCGACTTTTACATTACGCGATACTGAAAAAAGCCTCTTGGACTTATTTTACCAAATAGTAAAAACTGACGAATAATATTTTATTTTAATGTTCTATAGAAATTTATTTCCGGTGTGTTGATACTACGTTACAAATAATTTACAGATTTTTAAAAAGTTGTTCTCCGATGGTACGTTATCGATACGTATGCAAAGGTTATTATAATAAATTAATGAATTGTAGGAACCGAATTATTGGTATATTATGTATACAACCAACTTTTAATTACATTATTCGAAAATACGCTTTACCACTTGCACGAAAAAGCTAAAAATATTGAACGAAATTTTATATCAATGCGTATATGACACCTTGAATTTCATCGAAATCGAATTTTTGTCAAAGCCATCGTTTCCAACATTACACGTATACGTACATGTGTTAATGTAACACAAAAAAAATCGACAAAAAAAAGAGGATAACTTGCGTACATTAAAATGGTTTTTTTATTTTTGTCTTGGTCATCCAAAACTTTTTCTTTCCTGTGATTGTTCCCTTGCTGCTTTTCATTCCTTCCTCTGTAGAAGAAAAATTTTCAACCCGATGTTTGAAGCGCGAGCAATTATCTTGCCGCCTGGTACCTTGTGAGCATGAAAAGCTCGTTTGCCCACGTCCACTTTGGAATTTTTATCTCTCGTCCAGTTGCTTGGTGTGACGTCCATGTTTTTTTTTTCTATACTCGCTTTCTCTCTCTCCCACTTTTTCTCCACATCGCAAGGCTGTAGAATAGTTGATGTAGCGCCCGTAAAAAGTTATCGGAAAAACTTCGCTTTTTTTTTTCCTACGCGATGAAAGTTCTATGATGCTGCTTACACGTGCCTGCAGTCAAGTTTATTAACATAATCGCTGTTTCATTGTTTGATCGTCCAAGTTATTTTTAATCAAATTATCTAAGTTACAGCAATTACAATTAATGTATGTAATTATCTATTTCACTTTTTACACTCATAATTTACTATATTGCTCGTAGAAAAAATGCAGGTTACACTTACCACTTTTATTTGTGTAATATGTTACGGACGATATATTTTATTTACGTGTAAAATCCGCGTATCCGTGTACAACTTCTTTATTTCCATATTATACAATTTTACATCGACAATAGAGATTGACGTAAATCTAAATTTTTGATACGACTAGTTCTAAAGTTGAACGAAAGATAATTCACTCGACGTTTCGCATTATTTAGTTTTCGTTGTTCAAGGGAAGGGGGTTGAATTAAGATTTATCGGTATTTCAGATAGTATTTATTGCATAACGCTCGAACGCGCATAGCTACAACAATTTAATAATTCAAAAAGGATACATCGAATCTGTAACTTTTCCTATTTTCCATACACAGTATTTATCATCGGTTTTATAAACTATACGTATATGCGTATAGTTTATCGCGAGTACAAATATTTTTTTTAAAAATATCATTTTGGTCTATAAATTAATGATGTTATTTTATATTTTGTCAAAAGCGATTGATAATACTTTTTAAATTTACGATCCGTGATAAATATTTATAATATTTACATTTTATTTAAAATAAAAAAAGCCAAAATTTTAAAATTAGTTGATACAGTGCAATTACTTATAAAGTCTTTTTTTTCTGTTAAAATACACCGTTGCAACATTCGGTGATGTAAAAAGTGTCACATTAACAATTTACGTGATGAGTTTATCAAGTACCTATAACTAACTTCTCAAGAGAAACAACTAAAGCGTTTCGTTGAATTTTATTTTTGTTTCCAATCCATTTGGTCGGTCGAGAAAACAAGAAGCCCGCGATAAATCGCGTCGAGTTGACACTCGGGGGGTACAAAGAGAGGCGCGATAGGATTTCACTCGATAAAAATTTGCGAAAAACAAACGGTCGGGGTAGGGATAAAGAGAGAAGAACAAAGAGGTTGAATTGCAATAAGGAATACAGTAGACAAAGGGTAAATATCCGTACGAAGGAGAAATAAGGTGCAGAAATCGAAGGCATTACAGATGCGGAGGATGTCGTTCGGGCCCAACTGCACTCATTTCCATAACGGGTTAGATACACGGCAACCACCGTCTCTCAGCGAACTCTCCCTCCTTATTCTCCTACCCTACCCACCTCTCTCTCTCTCTCTCTCTTCCTATACGTATATATAAATTTCAATACTTCGATCACTTGGAATTTTGAGTTTCTCGCGCAAATCGACCGTCAAGGAATGTGCGAGCAATTTTATTTCGACTTTTCGTTCATACATTTTTTCAAAATTTTCGTTTTGTCTATACAAGCAATAAGAAAATACATATTGCCTTCACATCTCTGTAAAGTTTATAGTATCGTGGAAAGAACACAAAAATGAAGAATACGATAAAAATTAAATAAAGGAATCATAGATAATTTAATGCAATTATGAATTATCACCATATAAAAACGTACATTTTTCCGTTTTATATAATTTACCAATTAGTGATTGTTCTCGCAATGTATACACAGTAATAGACAAATAAAAGTTACAGCTCCGAAAATATTATTGTAATTCAATTTACCTGTGATGTGCAAGGTACAAGAATAACTTCCTTAATATTTATCTTGCGTAACTTGATAAACAAATTAAAAAAAAAATGGAAAAAATCAACAATCTTACCAAGAGCCGAAGGGTCGAAGGGTATAACGAAGGTACACCCTCCCAGCTAAACTAAGCAGTTAGGAACATACACACGCACAACCCGCAAAGTACACAATCCGAAGAGCAGAATATTTGGAAGATACATATACCAGGAAAAATTGGAAGAACAAGCGGAAATTGATTCGTCGGAAATCTATAATGTACTCAGTCAGTTTAGCTCTCGTAAACTTGCGTCTCCAAGAGAATAAACGAATTTTCCTCGTATATTTACAGAACCGTTATAAAAATTTTTCTTTAGAAGTCGGAGTTCAATATCGGATTGTTGTAATTAAATTAAGGGCTTATTTATTTGTCCAACGGTTCAAGAAATATATGAACTAATATTACGTTTGATACGATATTAAATTAAAAATTTGATGATATTAGATGAGTATAAGAGATGAAAATAAAATAAATAATTAAAAGATAAATATTTATATTTAAAGTGATACGTGTGACGTAAAGTGAATAATAAATAAAGAATCTAAAAATCTTTGGCATACATCTTGAAAATAAAATTCCAAATACCATAGCGAAAACGCCGAATTCTCGTCGAGTGTGGACACACGTAGACAACCCCTTGAGCTTAAAATTCACCCTCCTTTTTGCACGTATATTTATCGAATCACATTGAAACATGACGCAGTGTCGACATCCATATAACATCCCTTTCACACAGCCCTATATCCTTTCAAACCCAGGACGACGTCGTCGTCGGTCGTCCAGTAGAGAGTATGCGAGATGCACCACGCCGGAAATGACCAGAAGCATATAGCCATTCCGAGGCATTGACGCGCAACGGGCCGATCTCGTAAAATTGTATCGGATTGTAATTCACCGAGTGAAACTGGGTTAAACCAACGCTTGGTTATTGCTCCATTTGTTTTACTGACCGAAGGGGAATTCGATTTTTCTTTTTTTTTTCCTTTTCCTCTTTACTTTTACAAGTCCGAGGAATTCTTTTTTTTTTCCTTTTTCTCCGAGACTTTTGTCATGGTAGTATAGAACCAGATTCTTTTTAATATCACGACTAGGCGGTCATATTTTTACTTCTTGTGCAAGTGGATCTTTTATTTGCCCGAGGAAATGCTGTTCGAGATGTCTTTTATGGGAGGTTTTCTTTCGGATTGGTTTTACGAGGTTTCTTGTAATAGGCAGGTATTTCACGTAATCGTTTAATCTATTGGTATTTGGTTGGGTTTAAATTAATCTTGCGAAATTGAAATTAATGACACTGTTAACGATTGATTATTTTTCATTTACTCCCGTGATTTATCATCGTGATGTAATATTTTTAATCCGTTCGTTCGAATTAACATCTCGTACATTTTTGAAAATCCAAGGAGTATAACCTTTATAAATTTTACGCGATATCGTCAGGATTTACAGGATGATATACACTTCACCGTTGAGCATTAATCGTTGATAAATTAACGTTTAATAAAATAAAATTAATATTATAATCGATATGTATTTTAAGAAAAATGATACAACATTTGAAAAATGTTACGAAAATCCAGCAGGCAACATCATACGTTATCTGCCGGGTATACGAGAAGTATCGACAAAACACTTTTGTCATTTTCAAATATACGAAAATTTAAAAAATGATACGTCAGAAAGATAAGGATATATGAATGTAAGAATGTTTTTTTACGGTCTCTCAATTTTACGAATAACTTATCATTTTGACGTATTCTTAATTTAGAAATGGCGTTGTAATAAAATAATAGTACCGCCGGGGTGCGTTTTGAAAAATGCCGTATATTGTTTAAAGAAGGAACGCAAAAAATTTACATTTCTTCCGCACGTATCTTCGTGAAATAATGTAAAAAGATATATACATCGCATCCATCAGTTGGAGTTAAAATACACATCAACAACTTGTTTACGTATCTAATCGAATAAAGACGTATAAATAATTCGCGTGCGTATATCGAAAGAGCAATTTGAATAACGACGAAAAAGACGTACCGGCGTTTTAACTCGTAAGACAAAGTATCGATGATACGATTAACGCTTGGCCGCAGTAGATTTCACGCGCGTCAAACGAAAATTTCTCATCGCTTAGCATGCAAACTATCTTAATTCGCAGAACAAGAGGTTCTCGTTAGCCGAAATACAACCATTGAACGTACGCGCGCGCGCAAGAGAGCTTGAGTATAATGGGTTCTCGGTGCACTTTCTCTTACTCTCTCTCTCTCTCTCTTTTGCTCTTGAAGAGAGGGAGAGAAGGAGAATCGCTTGTTAAGGATCTGGCAGGGCCAAGTTTCTCTCTGGTCAGGCAAAGTGAGAACCGAGTGCGGGAAGCATAATGCCCGACGGCGTAATTCAAGTTAGCCTCCTTTCCGGGAGCCCGGTGTCTAAATTTCTAAGGAGTCGGACCGTATCGCGAGCAATGCATCACCTAACCCACGTGTGCACTCGACACTTGCTGCTAATACTCGTCTCTTCCCTTTATTTCGTTCAAGATAGCTTGTCTAAACTTTTTACTTTCATTTTTCTCTATTTTCTTTTGTTTGCTAAAGTTAGCTTTATACTATGTGTGTAAAGATATAGAGTAGTGCAAGCTATGCCAAATAATGCAGGAGGAGGTGGAGTAAAGCTTTGTCAAGAATGAGTCGAGAGTATTCAAATGAATAAAATAGGAAATGTAAATGAATCCTGGTGATCGTTTAATTAATTATTCGAGCAATAAAATTAAGGATCCGAGAGGATCGAAGAAGTGTATGTCGATCGAACACCCACACACCCACACACGGACAATTCACCTATCGATCGCAAACATTTTTATCAACTGATCGTCGATGGGTGACTTGGCCTCCCGGTAAATAATTCCGATTACCCATTGTTCATTCGAGCTCCATTGTCCAATACCTTTCTATCTCTCTCTCTCTCTCTCTCTCTCTCTCTCTTTCGCTTCATACCCTACTTTGTTTATGTCGTTTCAAACGAACGTCTCTTCCTTTATCTCGGTGATCACCAGTACTCTCGGTCCTCGTCTGTTTATTTTCCGTACATCGAGCAATCGCAGTCAAAGGCGTCGCGTTGTTTGCTACTCGCACGTCCGTTAGTCGCTTTATTTGTCGAACCCCCCTTTCCTCCCTCTCTCTCTCTCTCTCTCTCTTTATGTGCGAGTGATAGAGCGAGAGAGATTGAGAGAGAGAGTGAGAGAGCGAGAGAGAGAGAGAGAGAGAGAGCGGGCGAGCAAGAGGGGTAACACGAGAAGTCAATAGCGAAAGAGAGGGGGCTATATGTAGGGAGAGAGCAAACGAAAACCGACGGGTGGCAAGGGGAATTGTCAGAGGCAACCGAACACCTCTCGATTGGTCGAACCTGCATATTTTATCCGGTTGCGGAGGACATAACCCGTTGTCCGTTTCAATTACTCAGGGACTCGACAACGCGCGAGTGACTCTCTTTCTCTCCCTCTTTCCCTCTCTCGACAAAATGCAAACAGTCGAGTTAGGGGTATATGCGCGTTGATGCAAACGATCACGCTATTCCCTAAATAACTAACCTTTCTATGCGTCTTCAAATAATATACGTTTAATACTTTTCATTATTCGCAAAGTCACAATTTTATTAGTCTATACAGAAGTACATTAAAAATTGTACTATACAAATTTGCATCACCGCACGTACGCGTACATAGCAATAATACAATTTCATACTGTATATGTATATAATCGTACAAACATATATATAAATATAATTTCGTTTACATGAAAAAAAAAAACAAGAATAATATATATCCACGATCAATTAGTCGCATAACCGGGCTTAAATAATTAACACTCGGAATTTGCACATATAGCCGTCAATTCTTTGATAAACAAAGAGGTTAATCTAATTTCTTATATAAATTAACTTAAACCGATACATATTTTCGTGAATATTAAGCCCGCAAAATTATACAAAACCATAGGGGAATACGATAATAATTGAGTAAATAAATAAAGATGGAAAAACAAATGAAATATACGGGGGAGAGATAGAGAGAGGACGAGTTGAAGTGCCGTAAGCAGACGCGCATGGAGAGTGAAATTGCGTATATGTGACGGGGTAGACCAGGACGAGGGATTCGCAATAGGGGTAGAGAGGAAGGTTACGCGCGTACTCCTCTAATGGGGAGAGCTCGTTTTAATTGAAATGTAATCCCAATTAAAACGAAGCCCACAAATCCACGCGGAACTTCACTGCCCTGGAATAATAACGTACAGAAAATAGCTTTGCATTTGTCATTACAATGTTTTATTTTCGTCATTACGTTGCATCGGTTACTATTTCTTTACCTTCTTCACCTTTTTATTTCGTTAATTCCAAGCTTAAAGATTCGTTTGTTAAATAATAATATTTTGTTGAAGTTTGCTTCACGGTATATAATATATGCTTGTAGCGATTTCGATAAAAATTTAACATCAATAATATAATTAGATATACCAAACGATTACTTTGATTCTGAAAGTAGTAAATCAGTCAGTTAGGTTATATGCGGTAAATATTAAGTAACTTTTTATGCGCTTAAAACATTATTAGAGAGGAGTAACCGCAAAAAATGAAAGATGTATTTTCGTTAATTGCATTTTTCTAAGTTAAGCATTTTTAAATACGTAACCATTATAAAAGTTTTGGCGGATGTTAAAGGAAAATTATCAAAGAAAAAGGATGGTAGGGGAAAAAATGATAGAAGAGTTACTTTTAGCTTGGAGAAGGGGGGGGGGGAACGAGAGAAGACTGGTGGTATAGGGTACTACGTGACAAGCGAAATTATATTTCGCGCTCAAAATTAGGGTGACGTCTGACGCCATCAACCTCGAGAAATAAAATAGTGCGAGGAAATTATATGAGTATAAGAAGAATGGGAGCGTAAAAGACGGTGATAAAGAAAGAGATGAGAGAACCCAGAGGATATTAGCTCGCTTTCTCCTACGACTAAGATTCGTCGAGTGAACATTTTTCATGTACCTAATTTTGATATGATGAAGTTCAAAATTAGAAAATCACGTATTATACCGACGTTTTTAAATATTCCGTATAATTTTATTATTTTATTAAATTTACTACAATTTTTGGAATAAACGTTGATACTTCTTATACACGTAAGTTTGATATATTATTTTTAACTAGCACGAGAATGAACGTGTACGAAAATTTTCATGATTATTGCTACTGGATAATAAAGATTTAATAAAGATATTACGTATTAATTTTGTTAAATTCGAATTTATAAGGCAAATAAATATTGTTATATGAAACAATTACTGAACAAAACTGTTTGTTATAAACATTAAATTACAGATTCTCGATAAACTGCCTGATGTGTATAATTACCGGGAAAAAAAAATCTTGAAACTTCACCTTTTAAACACCCTGTTTAAACAAGCTAAATTTAAAATAAATCCTTGTCTTAACAAGTTTGAAATTTTACTTTCATTATCTTAATATGGATTAAATCCAGCTACTAAGTACAAAAAGGAAACCCTGTAAAAATCTACTAACTTCATTACCTTACAAAAAAAAAAGAATTGCTCTATTTTTTATAAAAATAAAAATCACCAAGTTTTGTATCTTGTAAAGGGATAGAGATAATTCAATGATAAATATTATTTTCCAAAATATTTTAATTTAATAATAATTTATAGTCTCGCGAAACATTGTTAAGTATATACGACGCCGAGGAAAGAAAAAAAAGGAAGAGAAGTAAAGAAGGAAAAGAGGAGGGAAAAAAAAGGAGCAAGAGGGAATCTTTTTAATTAGAACCCCTTCGCATATAGAGTGGGAGGAAAATTAAATAAGTGAAAGGGGAGGAGAAGGAGGAGACGAACGTACAATGAAATTATAGTCTGTGAAGTTCCTTAAATTTATTTTCCTCGTCCTGTACTCACTGGTGTAGTAGTAGTAGTAGTAGTAGTACTAGTACGCGTATCTACGCCTCTCTTCGCGTACAGTGACGGCTTTGCTACCTCGCAAATGAATGTTAATTGAAGAGATAAATCGTCTGGAAAGAAATCGGACATCTTTGTCTTTTTATATTTATCATACCACCTTTTACGAATTTTACTTCCAGTTATAGTGATTAAATCGTTTTGTATATGTTTATCTTAATTCGTTTTAAGATTACGATATAAATTGTATGCATAATACAAATGTTTACGTTTGTAGTTTAAAATAACAGATACCTAACTATAAAATCCCAAAAATTTTAAAACCTATTCATAAGAAAAATTTGAAAAAAAATCAGAGATACTGTTCGATACAAATAGAATAGCGTGACAGAGAGATTTTCACGAAATAATTAATTATTAATAAATTATATGCAAATAACAATTTCTTGTCGGTAATATATAATTATAAGACAAAAATCTCGCTGTTATATAAAAAAAAATTTGAAAATATTCACAGATTATCTTTAAAGAAAACACAATATCGTTACATAAAACGTTTTTTTTTGGTAAATTGAATTTCTCGTTTAATAAAAAATAAGTTTTTTCGGTTTTTAGGAGTTCACGTCCCGTTAAGTTATATCTTAATAAATTTTTTTTAGAAAAATTTATTAAGATATATTTTAAGATATCTTTATTTATTATTATTTATATATATTTATTAAGATAAACTGATAAATTATTTCTATACATATACAAGATTCAGTGTATTTCGAATTAAATATGTCTTAGCTATAGTGATTCAATTTTAGAGAAAAATGTCGTAATATCTCCGTGTTATTATCTCGAGTGGATTAATAATTCAGTTAAAGAATTATCGCGCAACCGCGATTGTAGAATAATAATATCAGTATACACACTAGAGTCAGCATATAGTTATATATCGTCTATATATACATATATACATATATACATATATATATATACATTTACATACAAATATACTCGAAATCGACGGCGTTGTTTAGATACTTCTGTAAGCCTCGATTTTCTGTGGTCAAAATCGTTTAGTACCGTGGCAATTATCGAAAAACGATTATCCAGGTACCACGCGGTATATTTCCGGGTTTGTTTAGTTGGCCTTGCGTCGTTAGAATCGTATAAACCGTATATATATATGCATTGACATGTCGCCGCGAATATACCCCCTTTACAGGTTTTACATATACGTATAAATTCTATACGTCCAACGTCTATATTTTCTCTTGACTAATAACAGAGCACATTTACTCCTCTCGCGATTTAATATAGAACAATAACGTATTTATAGAAATGATATAATTTATTTCAGTAGATTCTATTTTTATTCAATCATTCAATACGTTGACAAAGTAAGATAGTCACAATGTAGTGTAACGTAACAAAAATTTCTCTACGTTGTTCAACGAAATATATGTTTATCCACTTAATTATCCGTAAACGTGTATACATTGTACAGACTAATGAGCTAATAAAAAATCGAGTTCAATAATAAACATGTACTTATATCCACGTGGAATACTAATTAAAGTACGTGAAACGATAATTAAAAGGCGTGTATGTATAATACGTACCGTCGGTGGACCCGAAATTAGATTTTGTTTTCAAGAACCGTAATTTAATTCTTTTTTATAAAAATTATATAATGATACATATATGCACGTGCACACATCTGTGTATAACTATGTATATATATATATACCACGAAGTAACCACGAAGCGACTCACGCGCGATATCATCTCCCGATCGCAGATATTAAAAAATTCATATGACGATATAAAAATACAAGGTGTACATACACGGGTTGAAACTAAGTTTCCCGCATTAAATATCGATTCGAGTTATTATGTGACCGGTTAGCTTCGTGGTTTAGTCGCACGACACTCACGGCCCAATAGCTTGTAATTTTGCCTTAGCGTAATTTATTATGCATCAAAATTTTAACGGTCAACGGAAGAGAGAAAAAACACAAAAACGATTTTTTTTAATGCACGGAAATTCCTAAGATTCGTGAAATCTTGTCGTTTCCTCAACGCATCATTATTTTCAGAGATTTTAAGTACTGACAGATTCTAAAGGTATTCGTTTATGTCAACTTTTTTTCTTTCTATAATTGTGGGTTATTTTGGTGAAAGGCACATTACGCATGCTAAACTTTTTAAATAAAATATCTTTATATACATTTGCATAAATTTATTAATATAATTGCAACCGTTCGTACAATTTAATTTTTTATGTTGTTTATATTAACATATACCTAAATATGGAGCTTATAAAATGTTAATTAAAAAATCTTTATTATAAAAAAATCGTATAATTAACCTTACATCGTCTCATGAATAATCATTCGTTTATAACGAAAGGCATAAAAACAGATTCATGGAAAAAAATGAAAGTAAAACAAAAAATTGAAAGGAAAAATAATGTAAAATTAACAGACAAGTAGCGCGATGTCAACGAACGAATTTTACATCATCCATTAAATAAATCGATTTCTCCTTCTTGATTATCGATATACATGATAAAGAGGGCAGTCTCTTACTCTCTCTCTGTCTCTTTCTCTCCTTAAATATTTCGGGTTCGTAATTGACCTGGTTCTCCTTTATAGAAATTATAGAAGCGTACATATACACGGGAGAAAGAAAGAGAAAGAGATAGAGATCGTCCAGTAATCGCGACATTTTTTCGCCTCCCTTTTGTAGAAACACTATCATTATCCACTGTCTCTTATATAGGATCCTCCCATTTTCTTCCTTTCTTTCTCATTTTTTGTGCCGTGCGCACATTTTCGTCGCAAAGGCGATACAAAATTGCGTAATAAGACGTCTTGCTCGCTTTCGATCCCTGTAAAACCCCTTAGGGCTCTACAGTTTTGATGAAAAATGACAAGTAGAAAGCGTTTTTCGAAAATTTTTGATGTGTTCATGTATCGGACGAATGAGTGGTTTCTCAAATTCAATGAGACGTAATTCGGTTTCATCAAAAATTATAGAAATTAGGTAGGAACGTACGTCTCTCCGATTGTGGGAATTTTAACTGCTACGATATATCGTTCGTGTACGCGCAATTTCTCTTTTCTTTATTTATAGCGAATATCACCATATATATATTTGTAATTAAGTGCACACGTATACGCAACGGAAAGTATTCTGCAGTATTGAAGCTCAAAAATGAACTACATATACAACTTTTAATTGTACACGAATTACATTACAGCATTTTACCATTTCGATATGAAATGTCAAATTTCAGAACTTTCATTGACAACTCGAACTTCTTGGAATTCGACTTGAATTACTCCGCAAATGGCGCGTATCATCGACACGGTTTATTTAAACCGATTAATCGTATTCCGCAGAGGAATTTTACAATTTATAAAATATAATAATATATAAATTATGTGCGTATGATATAATTATTAATTAAAAAAAAAAAGAAACTTGACGAAAGCTGTACACAAAAGAGAAACGAAAATTTGTAATATAAGCTTTTCACCGAGATAGTATACAATATACGTATAATGGAGGATTAATGGACCGAGTAAGATGGCAGGTATATATGTACGTACGTACACACACACACACATGTGTATAATTATTAATTTGATTTTGGGGACACTCACCTGACACGAGGACTCGCACCTGCGTCGGATCTCACGATTGCCGACGGCCGGCTGTCGATACATAATGGCGTATAAGACTCGCGTAATCTCGGCATCATTATGTTTATATATATATACACCACGTGTATGGGTATTATATGTAAACACGCGCCTGTATTTACGGCGATTCGGTTATTATTCCGAAATACACGATCAGAGAGAAAGAGACAAATTTTCACTCTTAATTGACACACACCTGCGTATTTGATATCTTTCCTTTTTCTTTTATTACGTATACATTTAATTGTAAATATCGTGGCGTAAGAAGAATATTAAGGTTTGACTGCAGCTGTGATTTACGAAATTTATGTTGATTTGTTGATTGATATTTATTTACCAATTGTTGTTGCGGTTATAGTGATGATGTTCAAAAATGACTGTTGTGCGTTTGTAAAAGTAATGTTATTGCTCTTACTTTACTTTACAATTGATCGATTATATTCAATAAATAATTTACGGAGTATCGTACTACCTGCACTAAAATCTTATCCATTGCTTTTATCGCTTTTAATGATAGTCAATTAGAATTTTTCTAAGATATCGTACGTTGTTAATATACGCAAGTGACCTTATTTTATGATAGTATATCCGACGTTGCAGACGAACTTGGTAATAGAAAAATTATACAAGGTTCCGCTGAATCAAATTCTATTTAAGATTATTGGAGAGATTGTTATAAATTAATGAACAATAATTGTTTACAATACGCTTCAAATGTCTGCACATTACTAGTGTGTGCAACCGAAAGAGAGTTTTTAATCAAAACTATAAATATATATCTGAAAAATAATACATAATTTAGCAAACTTAAAAAATACAAGTGAAATTATTAATAATTCAATACTACTGACGCGTAATAAAGTAAAATATATAACAATTATAATCATAAAAAGTGATACTATAAAAAGAATGTTAAAACATTGTGCTTTATCAAAATTGTTAACCACCCTTATCTTACTTTACGTCCTTAACGAACCAGTAAAATACATTACACTATAAAATAATAATTAGATCCTAAAATAAACTCGAAACATGGAATCTAAGATAAAGTCTAAGATAACGCAAGTCAACGTACTTAACTCTCTTAAATCCCTACGCTGAAACGCAAAATTAACAATCGCCAATTGACTATAAGAGAAAAGTAGTTCTCGCACAAAAATAAACCCTTATCTCGAATAAGTAAATGAAAAAAAAAAAGTAGTGGTCGTTCTCCTTTTTTGACGTTGATCATCAATCGAGGTGATTTCGAACCAAGATAAACTTTTCAACTCGTAAAGTGTGCCGAGTACAAACAAAGGGGTGGAAACTGAAAACGTCATCTTATACACTACGCGTTCGAATAAATTTACCTTATGGTTTATGCTTCCTCCAGTTAGGTCGAGGATACAGCTTAATATACTCGAAGATTATAATTTTTTTCATTTATTACATAATAGTGCGTGTTTACATTTTATTCTTTTGAATTGAACGCGACGTTGAATATAATTACTCTGAGATTGTACAACTTTTTTTGCGAGGGTGCTAAATCTTCCGGTTAATTTACGGTTAACGTAGCGGTGGTTTTGATAATTAATCGATCATTACGTTTTTATGTGTGTAACGTAACCATTTTCATTTCGAAGGTCTACTTATTTGACGTATAAAAATTTATATACGTACTATGATATACTCGAGTTATTATTTAGATATTCTACAACAAGTTTACTTATCTCAAACGCAGATCAAATTATTAATAAAATTGCGAGATCAATGTAAGTAGCAAAAAATATGTAGATATTTATCTTTAAAATCTTGAAACAATCAATGTCATGTTTTTTATAAATTTTTTATTTAACGCAAATCTAGTTTACAAAAATATTATATTCACCTTCTGATTCAACTTTCTGGTTCTTACATCGTATCGCGCATTCGAATTGCTAATCTTGTTTATGATACGACCACATGATATTACAATTTCCTTGTTTTACTTTCAAAGTTACTGGCACGCACTGGAATGATCGTACAAATCGTTGTAATACCTATTATACGAGTAAGATCTCAATTTCCTACCCTTCTTGCTGCCTTTCTCTCTTCTTGTTTTCACTCAATCATTTGAATGCGTGTATCTAAATATATATATATATGTATTTATTCATTCTTATACCTCTTTCAACAGCTACGTTTGATTGTTTTGATAATATAATGTGTATACACGAAGAGAAATGTTTTAGTAAATTTTACTACATTTTTTGTAAATATAAACTTACATTAGCGCGATAGCAGCCTACATTTTCCATCAATTTTTACTGAACTTTCTATCAGTTTTTAATGAAAATCTATTAATTTTTACTAAAAATTCAATGATTTTTTGCGTTTTAATAATTTTTAGTAAAAATTAGTAGATTTTCATTAAAAACTGATAGAAAGTTGAGTAAAAATTGACAGAAAGTGTAGTCTGTTATCGCGCTAATGTAAGTTTAGTAATATTTACAAAAAATCTAGTAAAATTTACTAAAATATTTTTCTTCATTTATACACATTATATTATCAAAACAATCAAACGTATATATAAATATTTTGTAACGAAATGTTTTCCCGATATACAAAACGATATTGAAAATTGGATTAGTGTGTAAAAAAAAATTATGCAATTTTAATCGTCAAAACTTTAAAATATTGTTGAAAAAAACGTCAAAAAGTAAGAAAGATCCATAAATAACTTTTATAACTCGACACTTAGCTCTCCTATGTACATTAAAAAAAATAGTCAGGAAAAAAAAACTTAACAAATGACAACCCATTCCGCTTTCTCCAGTAAACAATCTCCCAAGTAGATAAATCTAGCAACGCGATATTGGCTATGCATCATATCACTGCGATATACTGGAATATTTACACCGATACCAAAGTTGATCTGTCATTTTTCTTCTTAGCGAACCTATATATGGAAGTTACTGTGAATATTTCTTTGTCACTTCTTGCTTGACTTTGGTTTCTTTTTTTTTGTCGATACGTACACCATACACCGTTGATAATATACATAAACTATATACCGTATCAACTCTATACGATCAATCAGAATGTGTAAATATATACGTATATACATACGTGGGAGAGGCTATATATTTCGCGTATATACATAATAATAATTGCGTCGTCCAAGTGAGTTACGCCGACGGCTGATAATGGGTAAATATCTGATTTATGGATAGACGGATATTAATAAATGCAACGGGAGAATTCGCGTTCACCGTATTAATATTTAATCACCTTTTCGTCGCGCATCCATTATTTATGTATGCGTTATACACGCGCGTTGTTTCAAAACAAAAGAGATGTGTGTGTGTGTATTGAGCGTCGATGCGTAAAATGTTCGTAATGCTTTAACATGTAATACGTTGTTAATGTGTCGCACTTTTCATTTTTCTTTATTTCAGTGAATTTCCTAATGACTGCTTGCTCTACTTTCTTGATAATCTTTTAACATCATGTATTAAGCTCCACTTATATATTTTAGGTTTCAATATAATATTTATTGTATTATATAGCACAGCTTATTTAGGAATTATTCAATTTCAACGTTAAAAAAAGAATGTATATAGTTTTTCGATTCACATAATATATAATGGTAAGGTAAGGTGTTTACTATCGTGATAAGTTTGAAATTTTTGTAGCAATTAATAATGAAATTATTACTTATAATTTATTAATTATTTAAATCATTAAAAATAGTTTTTATACAAATTTAAAGTATTTTTCTTAACATCAAAGTTATAAATAAAATACTTATTCACTGAAAGAGTTATTCACCGTATGATTAAAAATTTATTATTGATTACCTGACATAATATAATGAAAATTCAATTTTGATTAGATTTTGAAAATCCAATTTATGGATTTTCTAAATTCTATCCTAACAGGGTAAAATGGGATAAAATGCTTTTTTATATATTTTCATCAATTTCTTATTTACTTCTTTCTCTCAAAAGGATTTCCCCATGTTGTTCTCTATAAAGGAAAAATTCTGATATGTTTTCAAATTTTATCTTTAACCCACAAATTGACTATTAAGCTTTCATTTTCAAGCTTCAATTACAAAGAAAATCGTAAGCGACAATATCGTTATTACAAAAAGTGTATATACAAAATTCTTTAAAGTAAAAGATTATCGACGTCAATATAGTAAAGAAGGGTTTTCTTTTACATCGTCTTATCTTTACTGTATAATATACAAAAAATAATGAAATTGTATACTAAACACGATCTATATTATATTAAATAATTAATTATTTTCGAAAAATATTATTAAATAAAGTTCAACTATATAAGAAAATTATCAATAATAAAGCAGATTTAAAAAATATGCCGTTAATATCCTTTTTTTTCATCAGGTCTTAAAAAAAACTTTACCGATATTAAGCAACTCCTATCTAGGATTAAAATAGGAATAAAGAGATATTCGTTCCAAGGAAAAAAAAAGGAAAGTATAAGCCCAACCCTGAGTGTAATAAAAGAACCCACCCGAGACTCTAGGAGGGATCTTGCGAAATTTCGCAAGACTTGGAATAGTTTTTACCAGGTCGCTCATGAGAAACGAAAGAAGAAGGGGCTGAAAGTTGAAAGTCGGAACTCGTAAAGCAACGAGGGAAGATCCTTTTCTCGGTGTATAAAGTTCTCGCCCGAAAGGTCGAGTCATCCCTTATCTTTACCCTCTCTGTCTCCGTTTATCTGCGTCTCTGCACGTGCCTTTTCCTATTCGTTTCTTTGTGTATACGTGTGTATATTATATATATATATATATATATATATATATATATATTTATACACACACACACACACTTGTACGTCTTGTCTCGCGAAAAATCGCGAAGAGTCTTGTATATATACGTATATGCTCATACACACACACACATCTGTACAAGAGTCATGCAAGTTATCTTATTCAACGCGCTCGATTCACTTGTTTCAGATGCACGGAGAAGGACTCGACGTGTTTTCACTGATTTTTAAAAACGAGTCGAATTCATTGTAAGTTTGGTAGGAACAAAAAGACGATTGCCAATTTACTGTAGGAAATTAGTTTTTATTATTTACGATTACAACAATAATGCGGTAAAAATTCAGAGTTTATAAGTGCGTTTAAATACTCATTTTGATTTAAGTACTATTAATAATGGAATTGGAAACAGTGATAATTGCGTGTATTAAAGTACGTTTAATATTTTAATAATTGCACATAGTGCATTTATTGAAGTAATTATAGTAATTAAAGTAATTATTCTAGCATAATAATGAAAATATATAATGAACATAATAATCTTTTTACGAAAAGAAAAATTATAATATTCTTAAAACAGGTGATAACGATCTATTCAAAGGTATTTATACATATATCTTAAATATAACGATTGTTAAAATATGTTTTGATGTGGAATTATAATATGTGGTTAAAAAGTAACGATAATGTTGAAAAATTTGAATTATGTCAGTACTAAAATTACATTTTGTCACGCACACTAATAATCGTAATTCTTGAGCATTAACTTGTAGAATTCAAAATCATGTTTTTAACGCTTTGAAAATGTACCCTGTACAGTAGGAGTTTTACCATGATTTACTTTATTATGTAATATATTTTTACGTTAATCAATATAAGTGTGCACGTACTTTAAATGGGAACAGCGCATAATTAAGGGCTATGAATTTTTTTTTATTTCGTTTGCTGAATTTAATTTTTCATTTCAGAATAATCACCTTTTGTGTGAAAAATATAGGACAACATTTAAGTATCAAGTGTTAATCGTTATTTAACACGAACGTTTTAACGAAAAAAAGTATTTTCGCATACTTAAGTATATTTACAATCCAATAGATATACGGAAGAGGAAAAAAAATGTGAAATTCCAAGGTTTAAAGAAGTTCTATTTTAAGTTGTTTAATCTGTAAGCAAGTATCAAATGCTTAAGAAGTTGCCTAGGAGAAAAAGAAGGGTCGTGGTTGGTTGCGCGGGCGCAAAGAGAGAAATTCCGTATAGTATGCGAGATCGACCTTCGCTCCAGGCTCGACATCCGGCCGGTCTTTAATGGTCGCGGCACGAGACACACGACGTCTCCCCTGTGATCTCGGCAAGGGACCGCGAGAATTTCTTCGCATTAGCCTCGCGCGAAACACGCACACACGAACCCAAGTGTATCGCGTGCCTTCTTTGCGTGCCTCTCTCTCTCTCGCTCTCTTTCACTGCATAACGCAGATGCGCGCAAGCGGACCCTTTAACGAGCGAATCTCGTGGCGGCCTGTTCTCGAACCGCTTTTTACATCTACTCGTTTAATTATTCGAATGGGGGCTTCCGTGATTCTCCGGAGGGCTCGATCCTTTTTTCCCTTTCTTTTTCGTTTTTCGTATTTTGTATAAGCCATTTTTTTAACTGGTATATTATATTCCGGTTTTCTTATGTTTTTAATTAAGCATATTTTTTTAATAGTTTAATGCGTGTACCAAATATTTCATTTTATTATAAAGTATATAGCATATATGTTGATATTTTCTTCGAATTTATTTATGTAATTATATGTACATGTGCTCTAGTAGAAATAAAAACATTTTCTTAAGTATTTAGCCATTTTTGAATAAATAGTATAGAGTGGGATTAGTTACATATTTAAACTGTGGTTATTTTTATTTTAAAACATTTTAAATGACCAAATAATTTTATATCTATATCGTATTACCGGACGATAGATATTAAAAAAGTTGGTTGACTGTATCGCATATTTTATCGTGTGTTTGATAATATTTATACACAAATTATTTAAATTTTATTATAATATTTTTTTACCATCCTTCTACACACTACATATATATATATATATAGTACACATATACCCTAAAATAATCACAGAGTAATCCCACGTAAAAAATAGTATACAGATTGTATACAAAATGTATACAATTTATTTTATACAAATAGTTACAATATTGGTTGTATACAATATGTATAAAATCTGTATACAATCTGTAAAAAAAAATAGTCTATACAATTTGATAAAAATTTTATACAAAGAGTAAAGAAATTTTTTCTTTCTTATTTTTGTATAAATAAAAAAATGTGGAAGATTAAAAACTGAAAATATATTAGGCATTGGAAACAGCTGCAGCACTGCCCTGTGAACCGAGAAAAACTGTTGAGGTTATGGACATCAGAACCATCGATGATGAGGAGATTAACGCAACCAAGAATTGCTGCTGCTACTGACACCAAACGATCTTGAAAAATGTTAACAACTTTTCCTCATCGCGATTTGGCCAAAATTTTCAAACTACACCATTTCGTTACATCCAACGGACTCTTCAACATCGACTTGCACATCATGAAGGTTAGACAGGGTCTGACCGAATGTTTTGGTGCTTTGGTTGTCAAGTCGATTTCAATTTTCGGTTGCTAATACAAAAAGTTGAAAAATCGACTTGACAACCAAAGAACAAAACATTCGGTCAGACCCTGTCTAACCTTCATGATGTGCAAGTCGATGTTGAAGAGTCCGTTAGGTGTACGAAATGGTAATTTCAACGTTTTGGCCAAATCGCGACGAAGGAAAAGTGTTAACATTTTTTCAAGATCGTTGTGTCAGTAGCAGCAGCAATTCCTTGGTTGCGTTAATCTCCTCATCATCGATGGTTCTGATGTCCATAACCTCAACAGTTTTTCTCGTTCACAGGGCAGTGCTGCAGCTGTTCCAAATGCCTATATATTTTTCAGTTTTTAATCTTCCCAGATTTTTTATTTATACAAAAATAAGAAAGAAAAAATTTCTTTACTCTTTGTATAAAATTTTATCAAATTGTATAGACTATTTTTTTTACAGATTGTATAACAGAGATTTTATGCATGTTGTTACAACCAATATTGTATACTATTTGTATAAAATAAATTGTATACATTTTGTATACAATCTGTATACTATTTTTTTACGTGGGCCTCACTGGAGTATAAAGAAAAACAAATTAATTACATCATATCTACGACAGTAATGCTCCCTTACACAATTTCGTCTACATTCTACACATTTCTTCACATATATCTTAAAAATAATAATAAGAATAAAAGTAAAAAGGTTAAGAGAAAAGAAAGAGAGATGTATTAGGTACAAGATAAAATTGGTCAGGCGACTTACGGTACGCGGTAATGAGTTTTTCTGTTTCGTCATGGAGAGTCCCTCTTCTATCTCTCTCTCTCTCTCTCTCTCTCTCTCACGCGCGCGCGTATTTACAGAGAGGGCTGTGTCTATTTTAAGTTGTTTAATCTGTAAGCAAGTATCAAATGCTTAAGAAGTTGCCTAGGAGAAAAAGAAGGGTCGTGGTTGGTTGCGCGGGCGCAAAGAGAGAAATTCCGTATAGTATGCGAGATCGACCTCGCTCCAGGTTCCTCGGACATCCGGCCGGTCTTTAAGTGTTCGCGGCACGAGACACACAACGTCTCCCTGTGACTCGGCAAGGGACCGCGAGAATTTCTTCGCATGCCTCGCGCGAAACACGCACACCACGAACCCAAGTGTATCGCCTGCCTTCTTTGCGTGCCTCTCTCTCTCTCGCTCTCTTTCTCTGCATAACGCAGATGCGCGCAAGCGGACCCTTTAACGAGCGAATCTCGTGGCGGCCTGTTCTCGAACCGCTTTTTACATCTACTCGTTTAATTATTCGAATGGGGGCTTCCGTGATTCTCCGGAGGGCTCGATCCTTTTTTCCCTTTCTTTTTCGTTTTTCGTATTTTGTATAAGCCATTTTTTTTAACTGGTATATTATATTCCGGTTTTCTTATGTTTTTAATTAAGCATATTTTTTTAATAGTTTAATGCGTGTACCAAATATTTCATTTTATTATAAAGTATATAGCATATATGTTGATATTTTCTTCGAATTTATTTATGTAATTATATGTACATGTGCTCTAGTAGAAATAAAAACATTTTCTTAAGTATTTAGCCATTTTTGAATAAATAGTATAGAGTGGGATTAGTTACATATTTAAACTGTGGTTATTTTTATTTTTAAAACATTTTAAATGACCAAATAATTTTATATCTATATCGTATTACCGGACGATAGATATTAAAAAAGTTGGTTGACTGTATCGCATATTTTATCGTGTGTTTGATAATATTTATACACAAATAATTTAAATTTTATTATAATATTTTCTTTACCATCCTTGTACACACTACATATATATATATATGTACACATATACCCTAAAATAAATCACACGAGTAATCCCCCACGTAAAAAAATAGTATACAGATTGTATACAAAATGTATACAATTTATTTTATACAAATAGTATACAATATTGGTTGTATACAATATGTATAAAATCTGTATACAATCTGTAAAAAAAAATAGTCTATACAATTTGATAAAAATTTTATACAAAGAGTAAAGAAATTTTTTCTTTCTTATTTTTGTATAAATAAAAATGTGGAAGATTAAAAACTGAAAATATATTAGGCATTTGGAAACAGCTGCAGCACTGCCCTGTGAACGAGAAAAACTGTTGAGGTTATGGACATCAGAACCATCGATGATGAGGAGATTAACGCAACCAAGAATTGCTGCTGCTACTGACACCAACGATCTTGAAAAAATGTTAACAACTTTTCCTTCATCGCGATTTGGCCAAAATTTTCAAACTACCATTTCGTTACATCCAACGGACTCTTCAACATCGACTTGCACATCATGAAGGTTAGACAGGGTCTGACCGAATGTTTTGTTCTTTGGTTGTCAAGTCGATTTTCAATTTTCGGTTGCTAATACAAAAAGTTGAAAATCGACTTGACAACCAAAGAACAAAACATTCGGTCAGACCCTGTCTAACCTTCATGATGTGCAAGTCGATGTTGAAGAGTCCGTTAGGTGTAACGAAATGGTAATTTCAACGTTTTGGCCAAATCGCGACGAAGGAAAAGTTGTTAACATTTTTTCAAGATCGTTGGTGTCAGTAGCAGCAGCAATTCTTGGTTGCGTTAATCTCCTCATCATCGATGGTTCTGATGTCCATAACCTCAACAGTTTTTCTCGTTCACAGGGCAGTGCTGCAGCTGTTTCCAAATGCCTAATATATTTTCAGTTTTTAATCTTCCACATTTTTTATTTATACAAAAATAAGAAAGAAAAAATTTCTTTACTCTTTGTATAAAATTTTTATCAAATTGTATAGACTATTTTTTTTACAGATTGTATACAGAGATTTTATGCATGTTGTATACAACCAATATTGTATACTATTTGTATAAAATAAATTGTATACATTTTGTATACAATCTGTATACTATTTTTTTACGTGGGCCTCACTGGAGTATAAAGAAAAACAAATTAATTACATCATATCTACGACAGTAATGCTCCCTTACACAATTTCGTCTACATTCTACACATTTCTTCACATATATCTTAAAAATAATAATAAGAATAAAAGTAAAAAGGTTAAGAGAAAAGAAAGAGAGATGTATTAGGTACAAGATAAAATTGGTCAGGCGACTTACGGTACGCGGTAATGAGTTTTTCTGTTTCGTCATGGAGAGTCCCTCTCTCTCTCTCTCTCTCTCTCTCTCTCTCACGCGCGCGCGTATTTACAGAGAGGGCTGTGTCTATTCGTTTTGTTTCCCTTTTCAACCTTTCTTCTTTTCTGAGTGCGTGTGTGTACGTGTGTGTATGTTCCACCCTCTCTCGTGGCTTTTAAGATGAGAAGTTTCTAATTTAGCTGTGAGTGAGTTGGCGGGTTTACGTGTTTTCTCCTATGGTTTTTGTTACGCGCTTAAATTAATAAAAGTAATGAGCGTTGAATTTGTGCGCTGGGAATTTTGACGAAAATGACGCGCGTTTTGTTGAGCAGTTGTATACGATAATTTACGGGAACTCGTCTCTTTTTCTTACGTTACTCTGTGTTTTTCTAACTACCCATTATCAGATATAGGCAATTGTTTTTGTACAGTTGTATATAATCGCGGATTTTACTAAGGTAAGCTCTATATGCAGAACATTACAGTGAAGGTTTATGTAAAGAGATTTGATTTGTTTTATAATGATATGTATTTACAAGATTTACATACATAAATGCATTGAGGTGATAATTGTTAATTAATAATTATATGTGCACTATAGAGTGAAGATAAATTTATATTTTATCGAAATGTATTGAAAATAAGAGAAAGAAAAATAAAGTATATTGAAATGACGTTTCCATATACGTGCTCATTGAAAAAGCCACTGTGAGATAAAAAGGAAACAAGTATAAGGAAAATAGTCGGGCCGGTACTATATGCGAGTGAAATGAGTATTAACGTCGATCATCCAAACGATTCTCCCCTTTCTGTCGCCGGGAGGGCGAGAACGATTCAGATACATTTTGGTGCATCGACGCGAAATCGGCGCAAATGACGTCGCTTTACGCGTAAATGAGGGGCACTCAACGTGCGTGAACGCGCACTTTCTCCCTACCTTTCTCTCACTTTCCAGGAGTTGAAAACCAGGCCGATTCATCCCTCGTCATTTTTCCTCGGTCCTCTTCTGTATATATATATACCTACGCGATTTGCGCATTCGGTCTTCAAAGCCAAATGAACGCGAATAGCTTCGACGTGTTATATTACGGGCTTCATTTTCTTTTCTCGATCGCTCGATTTTCTTTCATTTTATTTATCAACCGGTGAAATGCGCTTTCGTAAACGCGATTTACAATTTTTTTTTCTATCCATTTTTTTAACTTTACTTTTATCTAATAACCATACTTAACTTTTTTCTATAAGTTATCAATATTTGCAATAAAAGTATTTAGTATATTTTAAAAAAATCGCGTATATATATATATATATATATAAGTAAAGTAAGTAAACCGTTGATAAATATTATAATTTATTAATAAATCTATCTTGGATCGATTGCGCTTTTCGTATCTTAATATCTATACATCATTTTATCAAGTAAAATTAGATTAAAAAATCTTGGGTGTACCAGTCGTACTAAAAAAATTCGCTGGTTTTATATTTTGTCTATATAGTTGTGTTTTGATCTAGGAAACACCGATCATTTCTTGTAAAATTTGTACACAAGAAAGTCAGCCGTTGCTTTAAATATTCAATGCTACATTACCATTTCGAGGCTGCAATGAATTGCACGATTTTCGTACAATTATTCTAAACCAAAGCGCGTAATCAGTTGAGCTTAAAAAGAGGAGGGATAAGATATACGCTCTCGCAAGCGCGACTATCTATATATTCATCGATTTACTAACTTTTCCCTGTACAAATTTTAAATTTATATTTCATATATATTTATCAATATGTAATTAATTATATAGTATCTATATTGTAACTGTATCGAAATATGTATAAAATAAGACATCGAAATCAGCGATGATAATCACAAGTTCGTCATGAAGTATAAATATGTATATACACACATTAGTATCCACAGTATCCGCTGTCATTGTGGGGCGCTACATGTAAATAGTCAACGTGCGACATCAGCCTCGGTAGCGCAGTAGGCAGCGCGTAAGTCTCATAATCTTAAGGTCGTGAGTTCGATCCTCACCCGGGGCAAATTTTTTTATTTAAATTAATTTCCCCGAGCACTTATTTTAATACTCTTATGCGTTATTATATTTAACGTCGGTATTAAATATATTTACATTGCACAGACATTTACGCATAATTTAGTATTTTTCATGCTCTCTATATTTAAATCATTACTAATAAGGAGACCATCGTATGTTTGGGAAACGGTTCGTGTCCACCTTGTAGGATATGTTTTTTAATATAATAATATGAAGAAAGCCAGAGCCGCAGACCCTAACAATTGTCTTCTTAAAAGTTATACGGTATTAAGTCAAAATTTCAAAAAAAGCTTCAGTTTAAATGCTTGTAACTTCTAAACTAAAGTGCTGATATAAAATAGATATAATATTAAAAAAATACTCACAAATCCGTTAGAATGGAGCAAAGTTAGAGTCAAATTAAGAATTAGAAGTAATTTAGCTTAAAAAATCAATAAAATTTGTAATGCCCAATTTTCGTTAAAATTTCTTCAGATTCTTAATTCGTCTATAACTTTGCTCCATTCTAACGAATTTGAGGGTATTTTTTTTAAATTATATCTATTTTATCTCAGTTTTTCATTAAATTTTAATCTGAATATCTTTATTGTTTAGAAATTGCAAGCGTTTAAAGTAAAATTACTTTAATATATTTATTATATAATTTAATTTATGATTTATTGTTTCCATTGCTAATACGGTGAACACATTATGAAAATATATTTTACAATTACTTTATGCATCCGAGACTAAGAACTAACAAAGCTGGTCAAAATAAGAGGTTGCAAATACAATTCTATAAATAAGAGAGGTCTAACCTAGATATTTCATATGTTTTATATTTTGTAGAATGCTCATCGGCATATTTGAACCGTACACCGTTCAAGATCCTCTCCCTTTTTTTTCTCTCGGCCTCTTTCCCTACACTACACTCGATCGTTCAAAGGAAGAGCAAATCACTTTGAAGTCACCTTTCGTTTTTCTCAACGAAGGCCTTCGAAAGGTCCCTTTCCCACTCTCTCTCTCTATCTCTCTTCTTTTCTACCGGGTTTAACTTGGCTCTATTTTTGCAGTATCAGTTCCCTTCCGAAGCTCCTCGAAATCGTGCGTCTATCTTTACAGTGATTCGCTCTACTTTTATAAAGATACCCTATTTATAGAGATGGGCGTTCTCTCTATTGACGACGACGAAAAGGCAAAATAAGTTACTACGACGAATAGCATTAACGGACCAGAGTGTAAAATAAAAGAAAAAAACGACCGGGAAATTTGCACGGGTATGGGAGAGTGTGAGTGAGAGAGAGGGAGAGAAGTTTAATTTAGAAAGGAGCCATTGATCGACTAGAAAGTTTCTGAATGAATGAAAGAAAGATGCGTACTAAAGGGCAAAATGAAGATAGAATTATTTTTAATGGTCTAGCCGTCGACTTCCGTTCTCTTAATTGTTACATATTTTATTGTTTTCGTTCGGAGGATGTGGTACGTGAACATTTTATGATTATCTACTTATCAATATTTCATCGATTCTTATGTTAGTCTGATTATAAATCTGGATTGAAAATTATTGTTTCGTATAATTAGCTTAGGTATATCAATATTTTATTTCTTTAAAATAATTATGATTTTAAAACGTTCACGGTATCCAGTTAATTTTACAAATAACGAAACTGTCAATTAGATTTATTTCAACAAAAATTGTAATTGTTATACGAATATTTAAATACGCTAATTATTCCGATAGATTCCTTGTAAGAACTCTTTACCAGACATCAACGGTAAAATACAAGAATTGTAATAAAAATTGAGAATCAGATTGAAATGTTTACTAGTCGACGATATGTTATCTCAGAATTTTTACTACGTATTTGCACTACAATTTTTATCCGAATCATTTAAATACTTTTTATAAAACTTTTCTCTCCGTGTTGAACTATTCAAGTGTTTCGCATACCTTGGGACTCGTAAAGAAAATGTTTATGGTTTAAATTATGTAAATCAACTGTACTTTACAAGATTCACTGAACCATATAGAAACTAATTTTGTCACAATACTTTGTTCTCGTTACACATGGGATATGGTTTCTTATATTACTATTATAATTTCGTAACCGGTGTTGATGCATTGATTTAATTTACGTTGACCAACAGATTATTGTTATTAATTGGAATTGTATCCTTGTAGTGAAGATGTATTAACGTTTTTTCACTCTAATAAAACCAAATTATTCGGAGACTAAATGAATATTAAAATTTATTACAATCTGTATATATATTATATAATACTTTTAAATTATAACGCAAAATTTTAATAATAAAATATAAAGACAGCTGATGTAAATTGTTATAAAAATGAGTTATTCTACATCTAAAATATAAATAATTTCTTGGGAATAATTAACTATTGGTTTAATAAATCAGTGCGATAATCTTAGTGTTCAACATTTTTGTCTATATCTTTAGGAGCTAAGTTTTATTTATAATTTTAGTTAAAAGTATGTATGTAGTCGTCAGAAACAATGAAATTGTTGTGTTACATAATAGTCAGAAAGATCCCGCGGCAAGTCAGTACGAGACGGAACAAACTGTGTATTTTAAGAAGTGTTTATTATGTGAGATATTTAATTTATTATTGAATTATTATATTTAATTTGTTTTATCAATTTAATTAATTTATTTATTATACAATTAAAACAGTGAAAAGGAAAAAAATGTGATTTTGATTACCTTTTGACTTATGTGAGTATTCTGTTAGTTAATATTGATTTTGTTGCTGCACTTAATAATTAATTGTGATTCAATAATATTATAGGTAAGAACTGTTCGAGCGTTTATAAGATGTGAAATTATATTGTTGTGACTATTGCAAGGTAACTATATTTTTTTGTTTTTGACGAGACTATATGTAATATTTGTTTTTAATTAAAATTATTAATAAAATGTCCCCCAGACATTTTACACTAAGATTATTAGATTGACTGATCGTTAAATCATAAAATCCACGATTGAGAAACAACATAATAAATAATTTCTGTCGAATGAGTCTTAAAATACGGAGCAAGAAAATATTATTAAAGTCTGAATAAATTAACCGATCAAAATATGGTCGCATTGAATAGTACCTTATCCTTGCGGTCACCAATCGGATACCAAACCTAATAATAGCTGGATCTAAAATCGACAAAGAGTGAAAAGATTCGAGGCGTAAAGTTGATTCGAGTAGGAAAACAAGCCCGTAGTACGGATATTACGAAAACGCAAATTAATACATAGGTCGCGAAAGACGTGATATATATCGAATGTTATAATAGATATATATATATATATACCTCTCATCCAGCCGGAAATTACGTCACGTCAAATGCACTTCGACCTCGGTGCGCAAAGAGAGCCTGCGCCGACTAAGTTAATTAATGCAGTAATGAAATTTTGCCATCCACCGGAGTGCCACCGAGGCGACGTCCGACTTGTTTATTCACAAGGAGAATATAAGCCTGGGCTTTTACCGAACCCGAAACGCATGGCTGGCCGTTGCAAATTTTTCATTATAATCCGAACTTCTCTACGGGCTGGTGTACAAAAGATATTCATGATTTAACTTCCTTTTGATAAAAGTTTCATGATTTTTTTTTTGTTCAAAACGTGTAATACGCGACCACTTTAGGTTTCCCTTTACGATTTTGTTTAGGCTTTGTTGCTCAGTGTTCTAAACTTACCTTTTCGATTAATACCGTCCAAGGCATATAACCAGTCCGGTTGTGAAATTTCAAGTGTCTCCTAAAATTTGGTACAAAACATTATATATACGTCAGTTTGAATATTGTACGTTTTATAAATTTATATATCCATATTTTAACTAGAGTAAAATTATCAGCGAGTACTGTCGGACCAATTTGTTCTCAAACTTTGAATGCATTTTATTTTTAATTACTTTATGTACTATAAATTAAACATAATTCAAGTTAATGTTAGATTTAAATATTTATCAGAGTGTATGTAAATTAGTTTGCATGCAGCGTACAAATATGCAAACTGATGTGTATATACGTATTTATTATTGAAACTTTTAAGAATGACACGTACAGATTTAACGCAAATTTTATTAATAACGTCTACGTTATATCTATTCAGCAAGAAATAATTTTATAAACATAATGCGTTGCATATATATTTACAAAATACATTCATAAAAGAAAACGTACAGAAGCGCATACGTTATTTACAAAGTAACGAAAAATTTTTGAGATTTTCCAAATACATAACGAAAAGAAAAAAAATATTAATATCATTCGGAAAGATCGCATTGTGTATTATTTAATACTATAAATAAATAATAAATGATAAGGGATAAAACGTAGTAATGAGACTATAACTCGGAAAATGTACTTTTATAACTTTGCGGATAAACAACTCGCTCGGTGAAAACGTTTTATTTACTATTCCCACAGTGAGGAGAATAATTTTTTAAACACCTTTGGCGAACACGCGGAGATGAGACCAGACGTTAATGTCACCGAGAAAATTGTATTTTTAGAGAAAAACCACACGAAAGACTTGTGTCTGTCCTTTCTATGTCTTTTACTACTTCGCTACCTTTTTATGCATTTCTCTCTCTCTCTCTCTCTCTCTCTCTCTCTCTCTTTTCTTTTCACTTCTGTCATTCAGTGCTCACCAAGAGTATGAAAATTTTATAACACGTACATCTTGGCTTATGAAAAATTTTGAATATTTAAACAGTATCTCATGTATTTTACCATATTCTCGTATAGAGTAATTTTTTTATACACTCAACTTGGTTTTTCACATTTTATTTTAATATAAAATTTATATGCAAGAATAATATACGGGAGAAGCGCATTAATATCGCCTGACCATATTGTGCATAAAAACAACATTTTTTAGTTATTTTTATTTTAAAACCGATTAGGAATATTATAATAAAATGTTAATTATTTTTCATATTTTTTCGACCAAGTATGCAAGATTATGCGTAAATTGGGTATTTTAATTACATTAGTGTAACCATTAACAACGGTATAGTGAACAAAATGTATCCCGCGTAATTAATATGTAAAAAAAGAAATACCACATAATTAAGATTGTTTTATTTATTAAAAATTATTAATTTTTTAACAATGCATATTCACTAATATTCGTAACTGCATTACACAAATTTTCAACGTGTACATTAATTATAATATTGTAATTTTAGGTATGGTTTCATAATATATTATAACTGTACAAAAGTTCAAATTTTACTGATTGTTATAATGCAACAATGTATAAATTCATACAATTACGACTTATTCAAAATTAATTGATTATATAAGTGAAACCTATTTAGAATATATAATTATTGCCGAGTATAATAATTAATTTCATATAAGAATTTTAATCGATATCTTCGTACTACATCAATTTTCGCATTTACTTATGTCAATTCCGTATCCTTCTTAAGTGAAACTTTCTAACAAGTTCAACAATATCACAAAAAAAAGTATTAAATAACATTTCGAAATTTCAATGAAAATAATGCATTTATTAATTGAAAATGATTATAGTAATTAATATGCATTTAATTAAAAGTGTTGTTTTTACATTCAATCGTACGTCTGTATACTTAAAAATGTTTCAATTAACACCGGCACTAAAACGATGAGGAAAACGAAAAACTAAACAAGACTTATATGGATTAAGCACACTTTGCTAAGCGTCAATCCGTCTAACGCATAATTATCAACGGCAAAGTGAGCAAGCGATTTAAAAACACGAATGTGAAAAAGGAAAGTAAGCAAAATAAAAGAAGCGCGGTAAAAAAAAAAGAACACTTTGTACACCACTTCCATATTTATATAAGCTCGCATCGGCCACCTCTCGTCTCTTTCGGTTTGTAATTACGATTTGGCGGTGCTTGTTTTTTCTCCGACGAATTTTTGTTTTAACCCTGCTCCACCTCGACCCCGTAAAAATTCCCTCGGTATATACAAACATCGCAAGTGTTACGTGCACACGCAAAACAACGAGAGGAGCTGGTGTGTGCATAGGAAGGGGGTAAAAAGATATACGGTTGGACACGTCGCTTTTGAGTAGAGGGAATTTAAGTCTCGTAGTCGGTCGTCGTTAACGGCACATGTGCGGCAAGTCTATTTGTATGCAAAACTAATTTCACGGCCTCTTCGAAACTCCGAGTCAATCAGAAAGTGAATTCGAGCGACGTCCGGATGAAACTGTGGACGAGCTATCGAACTTGCTTTGTCGCGCTCGGATAAATTCGATCGTCGGCGATGCGTTAATTCCCTAATTTTCGATGCACCGTAAGAAATATACGTGAAAGTAGTGCTGCAACTGTACAGATAAAATTCAGTTATTTAAATAATTAATATCCCTATATAGTCGAACTCCTATACGCATTTAATTATAACGAATAATTATATAATAATGTAAATACTTTAAAAAGAAAAGAAAACGATAAGAAAGTAAAGGAACAAAATCAGCGAAACGAGTTAACCGATGAAGAAAAAAAAAGAGTAGCATTTATAAGAGAGGAAAAGTGTGAGTGTGGGAGGGGAGTAAGTTGTGATCCGGACAAGAAGAAACAGTAGCAATTGGTCGACGAACTAACTGGCAATCAGGAAGCTGTCGGCCAAGTTGTTTTAGCAACTTACTCGTGATCAGCGATGCCAAGAACCGAGCAGTACCCACACACGCAAAGGGGTATAGAAAAGCGAAAAGGAGGGGAACCTGATCTCTTGAACTGCTCGGACACAATTGACCGATAAACTGTGTTTCCTATATAGGCTAATTTAATCGATATCTTCGGACCAAAAACTACATCAAATTTTCGCATTGACTTAAGGTCAGTGAGGTAGTAGTTTGGACACATATGGGTAGAAAAAAATTCAACAATTGATTTAAATAATGTAAAATCCAATAATTTATGAATGATTTGTTGACTAGATCCAATGTTAGATAGCTTTTTGTAATTCATGAAAAAAAATTAAGTATTAAGCTCTTATTATTGTAATTATTAATATATTTGAAAAAAAAGTGCAGGTATGTGAAGTTGGACAGACATTTTAGTATCGTACAAGAAGTTGGACATCAGTGAATCTAAAGTTGGACAGTTAAAAAATATGTGGGATTCGAATAAAATTATTTTGGTTACCCGTAATAAACAATATTTATTATAATTTTACATTTTAATTAATATAATAATTAAATACGTTAATAAAATCTAACAAATTTTATAACATTACTATAAGTTTATATGTAATTACGATAGTATATTTTTAAATAAGCACAAGATCATAAGTTTTCTTTTTAATTAGTAATTTTTGTTGTAGTGCTTGCATTTCATGATTAATTAATGAATTTTCTATTTGATTTAATTCAATAGTTAAATTATTTATTTTATTTTTAAGCTCTATTTTGTTTCCTTGCAGTCACTCGATTTTAACTGTTTTTTTATCTCTTTAATTTGTGATTGCAAATCTTTCTTCAGTTGTTGGAATTGTTTTTTTGTCATTTGTAAATTTTTATTAATATTTTCTCTTTTATTTCTTTATTGCGTGCTCTTTCTTGCTTATTCTGTAATATTTTCTGCTCTTTAAACGCTTGCTTGTCTTCTTTATCTTGCAGCACATTAATTAAATCATTTACCAAATATGCTTAATTTTTACCATATTTCATCAATGTATTCTATGAAACACATTAAAACAATCAATTAGTTAACATACGTAAATCTTACGCAATTACTTAATAAAGAGTTAAAAGAAAAAGATTTGTGATATGTACTTACTTGTGTACGTACTAAACCAATTTTTGAGGTTATAATTTTTGATAGAGAGAAACAAACAATATTTACTAATAATTGCCTTGATAATGGTAATAGACTGAACTACTACATATTAAGATTTCTTTAACTTACATTATGTGCGAATAATTAACTTACTTCTAAGTAATTAGTATATTTACTGTCGGTGGACAACTATACACACACGTGCGAAAAATGCGTATGAAATCGTATGCGTAGTTTGGACTCGTGGCGCTGCTTTGTCCAACTACTACGAATTACGGGTACGAATAGCATATATACTTGGACAAGTAATTTAAAAAATAATATATATAATTTTGCTACTAAACATGGCTTAAAATAACTTATAAAGCATTATAAACACGCGGAAAGGTTATTTACGCAATTTATAGCATTAAAATGTCATATTTTAGAGTAAAAACTGAAGTCGAAATATTTAACATGAAAGATGCATAAAACGATAAAAGGGACGATTTAAGAAGTACATTTTTAACTCATTATTTTTATTAAACGGTTAAGTATATTTAAAAAGTTTAATTTATGACAAAAATTATAATAATAAATATGGTTGTATGCATTTATTTTAGTTGTTAACGTTTGCTTTTTTCATATATTTATTCATTTTAGCTATGTCCAACTACTCATACCATTTTTTCGTTTGTTCAACTACTACCTCACTTACCTTATGTCAATTCCATATCCTTCTTAGTGAAACTTTCTAACAAGTTCAACAATATCACAAAAAAGTATTAAATAACATTTCGAAATTTCAATGAAAATAATACGTTTATTAATTGAAAATGATTATAGTAATTAATATGCATTCAATTAAAAGTGTTGTTTTTACATTCAATCGTACGTCTGTATACTTAAAAATGTTTCAATTAACACCGGCACTAAAACGATGAGGAAAACGAAAAACTAAACAGACTTATATGGATTAAGCACACTTTGCTAAGCGTCAATCCGTCTAACGCATAATTATCAACGGCAAAGTGAGCAAGCGATTTAAAAACACGAATGTGAAAAAGGAAAGTAAGCAAAATAAAGAAGCGCGGTAAAAAAAAAAAGAACACTTTGTACACCACTTCCATATTTATATAAGCTCGCATCGGCCACCTCTCGTCTCTTTCGGTTTGTAATTACGATTTGGCGGTGCTTGTTTTTTCTCCGTCGAATTTTTGTTTTAACCCTGCTCCACCTCGACCCCGTAAAAATTCCCTCGGTATATACAAACATCGCAAGTGTTACGTGCACACGCAAAACAACGAGAGGAGCTCGTGTGTGCATAGGAAGGGGGTAAAAAGATATACGGTTGGACACGTCGCTTTGAGTAGAGGGAATTTAAGTCTCGTAGTCGGTCGTCGTTAACGGCACATGTGCGGCAAGTCTATTTGTATGCAAAACTAATTTCACGGCCTCTTCGAAACTCCGAGTCAATCAGAAAGTGAATTCGAGCGACGTCCGGATGAAACTGTGGACGAGCTATCGAACTTGGCTTTGTCGCGCTCGGATAAATTCGATCGTCGGCGATGCGTTAATTCCCTAATTTTCGATGCACCGTAAGAAATATACGTGAAAGTAGTGCTGCAACTGTACAGATAAAATTCAGTTATTTAAATAATTAATATCCCTATAAAGTCGAACTCTTATACGCATTTAATTATAACGAATAATTATAGAATAATGTAAGTACTTTAAAAAGAAAAGAAAACGATAAGAAAGTAAAGGAACAAAATCAGCGAAACGAGTTAACCGATGAAGAAAAAAAAAGAGTAGCATTTATAGAGAGGAAAAGTGTAAGTGTGGGAGGGGAGTAAGTTGTGATCCGGACAAGAAGAAACAGTAGCAATTGGTCGACGAACTAACTGGCAATCAGGAAGCTGTCGGCCAAGTTGTTTTAGCAACTTACTCGTGATCAGCGATGCCAAGAACCGAGCAGTACCCACACACGCAAAGGGGTATAGAAAAGCGAAAAGGAGGGGAACCTGATCTCTGAGCTGCTCGGACACAATTGACCGATAAACTGTGTTTCCTATATAGGCTGGAATTCTACTTTTCTACGATCCTTTTCCTTTTTTCTTTAACTCTCTGAGATTGATATTGACTATCTTGTATCTAGTTTCAAACTATTGATTGATTTTTTATTAGTTTCGGGTTAAAATAAATATATTTTCATTATAAACCGTATGTGATTATATACGAGTAAGCTACATATTCATCACGTTTACGGTCAGTTTTATGCATTACACATATCCAAGTCTCCCTTTTTATTTAAACTTATAAACACTCTTTTTATCTGTATATAATAATGAAATAATATTAATTACGTTGTATAATGAAATTCTATCAAACACATTAAAACAATCAATTAGTTAACATACGTAAATCTTACGCAATTACTTAATAAAGAGTTAAAAGAAAAAGATTTGTGATATGTACTTACTTGTGTACGTACTAAACCAATTTTTGAGGTTATAATTTTTGATAGAGAGAAACAAACATATTTACTAATAATTGCCTTGATAATGGTAATAGACTGAACTACTACATATTAAGATTTCTTTAACTTACATTATGTGCGAATAATTAACTTACTTCTAAGTAATTAGTATATTTACTGTCGGTGGACAACTATACACACACGTGCGAAAAATGCGTATGAAATCGTATGCGTAGTTTGGACTCGTGGCGCTGCTTTGTCCAACTACTACGAATTACGGGTACGAATAGCATATATACTTGGACAAGTAATTTAAAAATAATATATATAATTTTGCTACTAAACATGGCTTAAAATAACTTATAAAGCATTATAAACACGCGGAAAGGTTATTTACGCAATTTATAGCATTAAAATGTCATATTTTAGAGTAAAACTGAAGTCGAAATATTTAACATGAAAGATGCATAAAACGATAAAAAGGGACGATTTTAAGAAGTACATTTTTAACTCATTATTTTTATTAAACGGTTAAGTATATTTAAAAAGTTTTAATTTATGACAAAAATTATAATAATAAATATGGTTTGTATGCATTTATTTTAGTTGTTAACGTTTGCTTTTTTCATATATTTATTCATTTTAGCTATGTCCAACTACTCATACCATTTTTTCGTTTGTTCAACTACTACCTCACTTACCTTATGTCAATTCCATATCCTTCTTAGTGAAACTTTCTAACAAGTTCAACAATATCACAAAAAAAGTATTAAATAACATTTCGAAATTTCAATGAAAATAATACGTTTATTAATTGAAAATGATTATAGTAATTAATATGCATTCAATTAAAAGTGTTGTTTTTACATTCAATCGTACGTCTGTATACTTAAAAATGTTTCAATTAACACCGGCACTAAAACGATGAGGAAAACGAAAAACTAAACAAGACTTATATGGATTAAGCACACTTTGCTAAGCGTCAATCCGTCTAACGCATAATTATCAACGGCAAAGTGAGCAAGCGATTTAAAAACACGAATGTGAAAAAGGAAAGTAAGCAAAATAAAAGAAGCGCGGTAAAAAAAAAAGAACACTTTGTACACCACTTCCATATTTATATAAGCTCGCATCGGCCACCTCTCGTCTCTTTCGGTTTGTAATTACGATTTGGCGGTGCTTGTTTTTTCTCCGTCGAATTTTTGTTTTAACCCTGCTCCACCTCGACCCCGTAAAAATTCCCTCGGTATATACAAACATCGCAAGTGTTACGTGCACACGCAAAACAACGAGAGGAGCTCGTGTGTGCATAGGAAGGGGGTAAAAAGATATACGGTTGGACACGTCGCTTTTGAGTAGAGGGAATTTAAGTCTCGTAGTCGGTCGTCGTTAACGGCACATGTGCGGCAAGTCTATTTGTATGCAAAACTAATTTCACGGCCTCTTCGAAACTCCGAGTCAATCAGAAAGTGAATTCGAGCGACGTCCGGATGAAACTGTGGACGAGCTATCGAACTTGCTTTGTCGCGCTCGGATAAATTCGATCGTCGGCGATGCGTTAATTCCCTAATTTTCGATGCACCGTAAGAAATATACGTGAAAGTAGTGCTGCAACTGTACAGATAAAATTCAGTTATTTAAATAATTAATATCCCTATAAGTCGAACTCTTATACGCATTTAATTATAACGAATAATTATAGAATAATGTAAGTACTTTAAAAAGAAAAGAAAACGATAAGAAAGTAAAGGAACAAAATCAGCGAAACGAGTTAACCGATGAAGAAAAAAAAAGAGTAGCATTTATAAGAGAGGAAAAGTGTAAGTGTGGGAGGGGAGTAAGTTGTGATCCGGACAAGAAGAAACAGTAGCAATTGGTCGACGAACTAACTGGCAATCAGGAAGCTGTCGGCCAAGTTGTTTTAGCAACTTACTCGTGATCAGCGATGCCAAGAACCGAGCAGTACCCACACACGCAAAGGGGTATAGAAAAGCGAAAAGGAGGGGAACCTGATCTCTTGAGCTGCTCGGACACAATTGACCGATAAACTGTGTTTCCTATATAGGCTGGAATTCTACTTTTCTACGATCCTTTTCCTTTTTTCTTTAACTCTCTGAGATTGATATTGACTATCTTGTATCTAGTTTCAAACTATTGATTGATTTTTTATTAGTTTCGGGTTAAAATAAATAATTTTTCATTATAAACCGTATGTGATTATATACGATTAAGCTACATATTCATCACGTTTACGTCAGTTTTATGCATTACACATATCCAAGTCTCCCTTTTTATTTAAACTTATAAACACTCTTTTTATCTGTATATAATAATGAAATAATATTAATTACGTTGTATAATGAAATTCTATCAAACAATCACAAAAGATATTGTTAACTACTATATAAAATGAAAATCCTTCGTGTCACCTCTTTTATTTTTAATTTAATTAAAAATCAACATTTTAAATGTAACAATAAACTATTAACTTTTTACACAAAGAGAATGAAATCTAATTAAAAGATTCATTATACATTCGCAAATTATTTTATTACATTCTCACATATGATCCTTCATAAAATAAAAGTAAAACGGTACTACACGTAGAATACAAATGTTATTCTGTAAATAGCCTTCCTCGTGTATGCCAAATCGTTATTAATTTTTAGCAACGCATTTTAATCGCTTTGTTTTGTGAGCATTTACTCTCGCGTAAAATAATAATTACTCTCGATTTCTGCATAGTAATAAAAATTATATTTACACGGACTAATTATTATCAAAATAATGATTCCGTATAATTAAAAATGAATTCTTTTTAACAAGTTCAACAATATCACAAAAAAAGTATTAAATAACATTTCGAAATTTCAATGAAAATAATACATTTATTAATTGAAAATGATTATAGTAATTAATATGCATTTAATTAAAAGTGTTGTTTTTACATTCAATCGTACGTCTGTATACTTAAAAATGTTTCAATTAACACCGGCACTAAAACGATGAGGAAAACGAAAAACTAAACAAGACTTATATGGATTAAGCACACTTTGCTAAGCGTCAATCCGTCTAACGCATAATTATCAACGGCAAAGTGAGCAAGCGATTTAAAAACACGAATGTGAAAAAGGAAAGTAAGCAAAATAAAAGAAGCGCGGTAAAAAAAAAAAGAACACTTTGTACACCACTTCCATATTTATATAAGCTCGCATCGGCCACCTCTCGTCTCTTTCGGTTTGTAATTACGATTTGGCGGTGCTTGTTTTTTCTCCGTCGAATTTTTGTTTTAACCCTGCTCCACCTCGACCCCGTAAAAATTCCCTCGGTATATACAAACATCGCAAGTGTTACGTGCACACGCAAAACAACGAGAGGAGCTCGGTGTGTGCATAGGAAGGGGGTAAAAAGATATACGGTTGGACACGTCGCTTTTGAGTAGAGGGAATTTAAGTCTCGTAGTCGGTCGTCGTTAACGGCACATGTGCGGCAAGTCTATTTGTATGCAAAACTAATTTCACGGCCTCTTCGAAACTCCGAGTCAATCAGAAAGTGAATTCGAGCGACGTCCGGATGAAACTGTGGACGAGCTATCGAACTTGCTTTGTCGCGCTCGGATAAATTCGATCGTCGGCGATGCGTTAATTCCCTAATTTTCGATGCACCGTAAGAAATATACGTGAAAGTAGTGCTGCAACTGTACAGATAAAATTCAGTTATTTAAATAATTAATATCCCTATATAGTCGAACTCCTATACGCATTTAATTATAACGAATAATTATATAATAATGTAAATACTTTAAAAAGAAAAGAAAACGATAAGAAAGTAAAGGAACAAAATCAGCGAAACGAGTTAACCGATGAAGAAAAAAAAAGAGTAGCATTTATAAGAGAGGAAAAGTGTGAGTGTGGGAGGGGAGTAAGTTGTGATCCGGACAAGAAGAAACAGTAGCAATTGGTCGACGAACTAACTGGCAATCAGGAAGCTGTCGGCCAAGTTGTTTTAGCAACTTACTCGTGATCAGCGATGCCAAGAACCGAGCAGTACCCACACACGCAAAGGGGTATAGAAAAGCGAAAAGGAGGGGAACCTGATCTCTTGAACTGCTCGGACACAATTGACCGATAAACTGTGTTTCCTATATAGGCTGGAATTCTACTTTTCTACGATCCTTTTCCTTTTTTCTTTAACTCTCTGAGATTGATATTGACTATCTTGTATCTAGTTTCAAACTATTGATTGATTTTTTATTAGTTTCGGATTAAAATAAATAATTTTTCATTATTAACCGTATGTGATTATATACGATTAAGCTACATATTCATCACGTTTACGTCAGTTTATGCATTACACATATCCAAGTCTACCTTTTTATTCCAACTTATAAACACTCTTTTTATCTGTATATAATAATGAAATAATATTAATTACGTTGTATAATGAAATTCTATCAAACAATCACAAAAGATATTGTTAACTACTATATAAAATGAAAATCCTTCGTGTCACCTCTTTTATTTTTAATTTAATTAAAAATCAACATTTTAAATGTAACAATAAACTATTAACTTTTTACACAAAGAGAATGAAATCTAATTAAAAGATTCATTATACATTCGCAAATTATTTTATTACATTCTCACATATGATCCTTCATAAAATAAAAGTAAAAAACAGTACTACACGTAGAATACAAATGTTATTCTGTAAATAGCCTTCCTCGTGTATGCCAAATCGTTATTAATTTTTAGCAACGCATTTTAATCGCTTTGTTTTGTGAGCATTTACTCTCGCGTAAAATAATAATTACTCTCGATTTCTGCATAGTAATAAAAATTATATTTACACGGACTAATTATTATCAAAATTAATAATGATTCCGTATAATTAAAAATGAATTCTTTTTAACGCAACATTTTTATTTTTCAGCAAATAATCAAACGAAGTGATTCATTAAATTAATTAGATTGTAATTTCAACATAAATGTAATTGCAAAGAGTAATATAAGAAAACGAAGGATAAAGTTTTGAACGTTTGGTATATATGAAACATAATTAAAATACTAAAGACCCATTTAATTAAAATACTTTGTCCGATTCTTATGCAATTAACAGGATCTCAAATGAAAGATGCCATTGATAATATTTTATTAAGTTGATATACCGAAGTCATATAACTATATATATATATGTATCCTTACGACGAACCGTAAAATTTAAACCGGCTAAAGATACATCGTTCTGTATTAATTATTCCATAATCAAGGAACACTTCATAGAAGTGGCATAACCCGATCGATTTCGAACAATTTTTTGGGATGTGTGCCAAAAACAGAGGCTCGCATACAAATTAACTAGTTAGAAGCGCGTGAAAGTAATAACCATCGCTGTATAACTCGGAACGAGGTGGTGCCAGATAAATGAAACCATCATCAATCAATTCGCAGTTTTACCTCTATTTCTCTCTCTTTCGTCACTGCTTTTTGATTCCCCTGTGCTAGCCCTCTTCTACATGCACTCGCGACGTCGCACGTCTCAAGCATACCAATTGATTCGATTCCCGATCCTTAGTCTAATTGATTTAATTAGCGTCCCTCTGCGATCTTGCCAATTATCCTTGAGGGTTCTTGGGTGTGCGTGTAGATTCGTACCATTAGGACTTAATTTCCGAGTGAACAAAAAAAAAAAGGTAAATGCGACATTCGAGACTTTCTGTATCTTTGGTTACGACACTGGAATACAAATGTTATTTTATTATCGGTCTCGTTTTCTCGCCTTATTAAGCTGTAGCCTAGTGTGCTTTTGTTTTTTAGGTGGATCATCCGATGAGAGAAAATGAATGTTATTTATTTATAATATATCGCGCTATTTTGTATTTAATTATTATACAGGAATTATTATTGTTTTATAAATATTATTATTATACTTATAGTTTGTATTGATCTTTAGTGACGGGAAAGTTTCAGTTCGAATCCAGTATCGATTTCCTGCAAAATTGTCATAAATCTTCACTGGTCTACTCATATGACAAATGTCCGACTTGACATGTGGTAAAAATATTTACCATTCCCGTTCGCGACGGAAAATCCTATGTAAAAAGTTTTTTCGTGATTCCAATTTAAAATGCTTATGGTTTTTTGGTGTGTTAAATTCGAAAAAAATAGGGAAAAAGATGCTGGAGATTTCCTTGGCTTTTGTTTTGATATCATCTAATATTAGTATGACTGAAAAAATATTTACAAGATAAAGAGTTATTCTACATTCTTTACTATATTTTTCTCTCAACTAACATGCCGTGTTTAAGTTAAAAACCCTGAAATAATAATTCAAAACGAAGTCGGTAACAATTTCTATCATCCTCGGATCGCCGCCCTCAATAAAGGTTAAATATTATATAAAATCCATTATAAATTTTGTAGGATGATTATAAGAATAAAGAAATGCAAGAGAGAGCCGGTTGAAAGAGAGAGTTTAAAGATAATAATGAAATTCAACTGGAAGGAGTACCGTCTTCTAGCGAGACATTTCACTTTCACGCTCGTGTCATCATCATCAACTCGGGTGGTGCCTCGAAGCTCTGCGTAGTTTCACGTACCACCGCATCCCTCGATCCCATCATGAATTTACATACACGAGCGTCCTATCTGACACACCGACACCCATACACGTACACAACTAGACGACCTTGACTTCGGGAGAGGAAACAGCAGATTGGCCTGTTTAATCACTGGTTAGGAGTTAGAGGCACCAACTGCCTCCTTTACTGAAGAGGAGGGGTGGGGGTGGGGGGCAATCAGCGTGTTTGTATTTGCTTTCGGGTTGGCTCGGCACGAAAGTAGCCTCCGGTTCGGTCGCTTGTCTCCTTTAAGAGAGAGAGAGAGAGAGGGAGAGAGAGAGAGCGCTTATGGTGTATATACTTGGGCCGGACTTGGCCTCGCTCGCCCGGATTCAATAAGGCTTCGGGCCAAAGGGAACTTGAAGAGGAAAGTGCAAGCTGCTACGATGTGGTGGGTGGGGTGTCGATATGTTAGATTAAAAGCCCTCCCGGCTATATTACTGCTCCTGACTAGATTAAAAATTATGTAGATCAGCTCGATGTTGTTTAGTTTCGATAAGCGCTCGATTGAATTTAATGGAAAAACGTTGATTGGTCTTTTTACTTCGCGTATTTTCATACTTTTGTTTGTAAATAACTATTTTGATCAAATAACTTTTTTAATCGAGCATTTAATTTTTAATATATACTGTATTATTATACGTATGATTAATCTAATCGTTAAACATTAAACATTCGTTTCCTAGTTCTTTAGTATATCATTAATTTTTATTCGTAAAAAAAAGAGCATCCGTATTATAAAAGTATCAACTATAAAAGTGATGCTAAAAAATATGCAACAAAAACGATTGGCTTAATCAATTTGTCAACATTAGTAACGTATACTGTTATAATGATTGTTTATCAGTACGTAAAATAAATTCATTTTTACCAAAAATAAATATTAAAATACACGTATTAAATTATATGCGATTACGGTGACCGTGTACGTAAATAAATTCAATTAACTATCACAAAGTAATCCTGTAAAAAATGAAATTACATTTTATTAAATTTATGTAACCAGCTTTGAAAAAAAAATGACGTATAAAGCGTTCGTATACCTTCGTTTCACTAAGTACTAATATAAAAGAGATTTTTAAACTTCCTGTGCACATCAAAAGTGTATAAAAACTTGGAAATATATTGAAAAAAAAAGGAATTATACGCGTATACGAAACAAACTCGTCTCTCTTTGAAAATCGAACGAATCCGTATAATCGAATTCCGATCCCGGGAAATGTTCTCCTAGTAATTTCAATTTCGTTGGGTTTCTTTTTTTTTTTGTTTTTTTCATTAATAAACTCAGTCGGCATCACTTTGACTACGCGGAATGAGAAACGTCATCCGTACGAAACGTAGACGAATGCGAAATTCAGTTTACGATCGCTCGCGCGGCTATAATTGCCCACAGGGACGCGGAATTGGATCGAAAACGTTGTTCTCCGGGTTCTTTGTTGGAGTGGGCGAATAATCGATTGCCCCTCTTTCTCGGATAATAAACATTGCCGAGGTACGCGTAGGCATAATCAAATCCCATAGACATCAAAGGCTATCGCCATCTACTTGGTCATTTAATTTTTTCTTTTCTTTTTCTCCTTTTTCTTTACTTCCTCCTGAGATTTTCCGTGCTCGACTCGTTTTCCGTGCGTTCGAGTTTATGGTTATTGGAAGGTAAAGTAATGGGCAAAGACGACCGACGGCTAAATAGGAAGTCCGTAAATGGTCGCTAAATACTTGGTTGTTTTAATTAAAAGAGTCTTCCTTGTACCGTTAATGATGTGGGATCCACTCGATTTAACCAACTATTAGGTAAGAAGACGCGGGCATAAAATTTGAAACAAAAAGAAAAAATTGCAAGTTTATTCGTCAATTTAAAAAAAAATATATTTATATCCATTATGTTTTATGCGAATTGAATGGGCAATTAAATGTATGTAACTAGCTCGAATAACTGTAAGTTTCCATAACGGCCAGTTTCGCGTGATCAAGTGTTTGTAACGATTTTAAAAAAGTAATACGACAGCGTTGATGATGGTCGGTAATAACAAGCTAATATCGTACCGAATCACTGTTCGTTTTCACGATTGATTATGCATAATGTAACACCGCGTAAATTAGTAGTTTATAAAAAAAAAACACTTGAATCTCAATAATACCACGCGGCACAATCGTGTTCCCATTGAATCGATAAAAAATGTACCAATTCAATCTCGATCAAAGGTTCTACAAAAAAATGAAGCTAAATTATCGATTACACTCCTGTAGAGTATACGATCCATTTGACTAATTTACCATCTGTACGATAAGAAAAATAGCGAGCAGACGTTTTATAAAACTAGGAGCAAACGAGAGGTTAGGGCAACGAAGAAACATCTTTTTCCATTAGTTCGTGGGTAGACTAAAATGCACGTCTGCCACGGTTGCGTATAGGTATACATAAAGAGAGAGGGAGAGAGAGCAATGTAACGAAACGTATCGCGTGCATGTTTCCTTAATTGGATTGGAGTTTACACCAGAGAAATGCATTATAAGCGCCGGCGTCTATCTACATTACACCGGGCTTCTCTACCGTTTCTCTTTCTCTAGAGTTGATTCCTCCTAGTATTCACCCCAACATTTTTTCAAATTGTCGATTCGTTGTGTTAACAATTTTTTACCTTTTTTCCGTTTCGGCACATATTATATACTTGAAAAAGTGAATCTTCTTTTATACGATTAATTCAATGTGTAGCGATCATTATTAAGGTGCGTTTGAATTAAAATAATATACGCATTCCTTCAACGATGGAGTAACTTGGATATGCATATTTTTAAAGGATTTTAAAATTAATTTAGAGTTCAAAAATTTTTTGTTAAAATTCATTAAAAACTCGCACGTTGGTAAGATGCGTATACGATTAACAAATCTTAGATTTAGTACATCGTACACTTTCCTTTTTACCCTCATCAACGCATCTCCTTTTGCAGTTAACATATATGTTCGAAGGTACCTAGCACGCATTTTCTTTCCTTATTTACATTAATATCTCTAGATCCTTTCTCTTTCTCAGTCCCAGGAGGGTAGTAACGTCGACAGCGTTGCATCGCGTCCTTGTTACTTGGTTAGAAACAACAAGCCGCATACACGCACGCGTACACGTCCACACACACGCACACACACACATACATACATACACATCCGGGTCTTCGCGAGTAATCAGACTAACATGAGACGGTGACTCCATTGCTAAACTAAACTCAGAGTCTTGTGGCGTAAGTTGCCCCCGATGCGCCTGTAACAAACTGTTGTTCCATGCAACTAGGTGATACTGAAGGACCGGAACTTCCCCGGTTGTCTCATTATTTTACGTTTTCTCCGAGCGGCAACAACATTTTGAATTTTGTTCTACCAGTTGTTGGGTTAAATCAGAATTTGTTTTCGGGCCAAAGGGAACTTGAAGAGGAAAGTGCAAGCTGCTACGATGTGGTGGGTGGGGTGTCGATATGTTAGATTAAAAGCCCTCCCGGCTATATTACTGCTCCTGACTAGATTAAAAATTATGTAGATCAGCTCGATGTTGTTTAGTTTCGATAAGCGCTCGATTGAATTTAATGGAAAAACGTTGATTGGTCTTTTTACTTCGCGTATTTTCATAATTTTGTTTATAAATAACTATTTTGATCAAATAACTTTTTTAATCGAGCCATTTAATTTTTAATATATACTGTATTTAATTATACGTATGATTAATCTAATCGTTAAACATTAAACATTCGTTTTCCTAGTTCTTTAGTATATCATTAATTTTATTATTCGTAAACAAAGAGCATCCGTATTATAAAAGTATCAACTGATAAGTGATACTAAAACATATGTAGCAACAAACGAATGGCTTAATCAATCTTGTCAACATTAGTAACGTATACTGTTATAATGATTGTTTATCAGTACGTAAAATAAATTCATTTTTACCAAAATAAATATTAAAATACACGTATTAACTTATATGCGATTTACGGTAGGACCGTGTACGTACTAATAATTCAATTAACTATCACAAAGTAATCCTGTAAAAAATGAAATTACATTTTATTAATTTATGTACCAGCTCTTGAAAAAAAAATGACGTATAAAGCGTCGTATACCTCGTTCCAGCTTGTAGTATATGTTTTCTAATATAAAAATATGAAAAAAGCCAGAGCCGCAGACCCTAACAATCGTTTTTTTCAAAGTTATACGCTGTTAAAGCAAACTTTCCAAAAAAAGAGACTTTCCTTTAAACGCTTATAACTTCTAACCTATCTAATATTGACATTCAAACCAAAGTTAACTGAAAAGCTGAGATAAAATAGATACATTTAAAAAAAAGGTACGTTCAAATCCGTTAAAATGGAGCAGAGTTATAGCCGAATTAAGAATTTAAAGAAATTTAGCTTAACAAATCAATAAAATTTGTACTGCTCATTTTGTTTAAAATGGCTTCTAATTCTTAATTTGGTTATAACTCTGCTCCATTTTAATGGATTTGAACGTACTTTTTTTTAAAATCTATCTATTTTATCTCAGCTTTTCAGTAAACTTTGGTTTGAATGTCAATATTAGATAGGTCAGAATTTAATAGCGTTTAAAGTGAAGTTTCTTTTCTTTGGAAACTGAGTATAAAGCGTTCGTATACATTCGTTCACTAAGTACTAATATAAAAGAGATTTTTAAACTTCCTGTGCACATCAAAAGTGTATAAAAACTTGGAAATATATTGAAAAAAAGGAATTATACGCGGTATACGAAACAAACTCGTCTCTCTTTGAAAATCGAACGAATCCGTATAATCGAATTCCGATCCCGGGAAATGTTCTCCTAGTAATTTCAATTTCGTTGGGTTTCTTTTTTTTTTTGTTTTTTTCATTAATAAACTCAGTCGGCATCACTTTGACTACGCGGAATGAGAAACGTCATCCGTACGAAACGTAGACGAATGCGAAATTCAGTTTACGATCGCTCGCGCGGCTATAATTGCCCACAGGGACGCGGAATTGGATCGAAAACGTTGTTCTCCGGGTTCTTTGTTGGAGTGGGCGAATAATCGATTGCCCCTCTTTCTCGGATAATAAACATTGCCGAGGTACGCGTAGGCATAATCAAATCCCATAGACATCAAAGGCTATCGCCATCTACTTGGTCATTTAATTTTTTCTTTTCTTTTTCTCCTTTTTCTTTACTTCCTCCTGAGATTTTCCGTGCTCGACTCGTTTTCCGTGCGTTCGAGTTTATGGTTATTGGAAGGTAAAGTAATGGGCAAAGACGACCGACGGCTAAATAGGAAGTCCGTAAATGGTCGCTAAATACTTGGTTGTTTTAATTAAAAGAGTCTTCCTTGTACCGTTAATGATGTGGGATCCACTCGATTTAACCAACTATTAGGTAAGAAGACGCGGGCATAAAATTTGAAACAAAAAGAAAAATTGCAAGTTTATTCGTCAATTTAAAAAAAAATATATTTATATCCATTATGTTTTATGCGAATTGAATGGGCAATTAAATGTATGTAACTAGCTCGAATAACTGTAAGTTTCCATAACGGCCAGTTTCGCGTGATCAAGTGTTTGTAACGATTTTAAAAAAGTAATACGACAGCGTTGATGATGGTCGGGTAATAACAAGCTAATATCGTACCGAATCACTGTTCGTTTTCACGATTGATTATGCATAATGTAACACCGCGTAAATTAGTAGTTATATAAAAAAAAACACTTGAATCTCAATAATACCACGCGGCACAATCGTGTTCCCATTGAATCGATAAAAAATGTACCAATTCAATCTCGATCAAAGGTTCTACAAAAAAATGAAGCTAAATTATCGATTACACTCCTGTAGAGTATACGATCCATTTGACTAATTTACCATCTGTACGATAAGAAAAATAGCGAGCAGACGTTTTATAAAACTAGGAGCAAACGAGAGGTTAGGGCAACGAAGAAACATCTTTTTCCATTAGTTCGTGGGTAGACTAAAATGCACGTCTGCCACGGTTGCGTATAGGTATACATAAAGAGAGGGAGAGAGAGAGAGAGAGAGAGAGCAATGTAACGAAACGTATCGCGTGCATGTTTCCTTAATTGGATTGGAGTTTACACCAGAGAAATGCATTATAAGCGCCGGCGTCTATCTACATTACACCGGGCTTCTCTACCGTTTCTCTTTCTCTAGAGTTGATTCCTCCTAGTATTCACCCCAACATTTTTTCAAATTGTCGATTCGTTGTGTTAACAATTTTTTACCTTTTTTCCGTTTCGGCACATATATACTTGAAAAAGTGAATCTTCTTTTATACGATTAATTCAATGTGTGCGTCATTATTAAGGTGCGTTTTAATTAAAATAATATACGCATTCCTTCAAACGATGGAGTAACTTGGATATGCATATTTTTAAAGGATTTTAAAATTAATTTAGAGTTCAAAAATTTTTTGTTAAAATTCATTAAAAACTCGCACGTTGGTAAGATGCGTATACGATTAACAAATCTTAGATTTAGTACATCGTACACTTTCCTTTTTACCCTCATCAACGCATCTCCTTTTGCAGTTAACATATATGTTCGAAGGTACCTAGCACGCATTTTCTTTCCTTATTTACATTAATATCTCTAGATCCTTTCTCTTTCTCAGTCCCAGGAGGGTAGTAACGTCGACAGCGTTGCATCGCGTCCTTGTTACTTGGTTAGAAACAACAAGCCGCATACACGCACGCGTACACGTCCACACACACGCACACACACACACATACATACATACACATCCGGGTCTTCGCGAGTAATCAGACTAACATGAGACGGTGACTCCATTGCTAAACTAAACTCAGAGTCTTGTGGCGTAAGTTGCCCCCGATGCGCCTGTAACAAACTGTTGTTCCATGCAACTAGGTGATACTGAAGGACCGGAACTTCCCCGGTTGTCTCATTATTTTACGTTTTCTCCGAGCGGCAACTACATTTTGAATTTTGTTCTACCAGTTGTTGGGTTAAATCAGAATTTGTTTTCGCTTCATTAGAGTCATCTCTGCGAATTATCAGCAGGTTGTTCTAATAACTTTCTTTACGACGTTACTTTATTTTACACTATTTCCTTTACAATATTTCGGGAAGTTGGGGTTAATTACACTCACTCAGATTAATCATTCTTTATTATTAATATTATTTGCGGATAATGCGATGTTATTTTTAAGAATTTATTAAATTCAGATATTTAGTAGGGTAATTACTTTTTTGTATACGATTATTAGGATAATGCGTAAAAAAAATTACATGTAATACACATATAAAAAACGTGTGTACGACATGTTGTTTAAAACATGTATCATGCATGTATCTTGTGACCGAATCCCATATTAGAAATGCATGTACATTCGTGTTTGGTTCGTGTGGGATTGATGTTTTATACATGTGATATCTGCCAAATGTATAACGAATATGTATATTATAAGCGTGTGGACACTTTCTGTTTTCAACCTTAACACTCGTGTAGCTTATGTGTAGATATTATAAATATTTAGTGTATCTGAGATGTTTATAGAGTGCACTCCATAAATATCTCAGGTACACTAATATATTTACAATATCTACATGGAAGCTACACATAGGCGACACGTACAAAATGTAGAAATTTTCATAATGTACATGTAGGCTACATGTACCTGAATACATGTAGTGTACATGTTTATAACATGTGTGACACATGACATCATTTTTCACGGGAATTAATAGATCGCTGCGTCTTTTGATCTCGTACACTGCAGCATTTTCTTGCACAGCCCCTACTTAAAAAATTCGCTCCTTCTCCGATTGTGCGTATCTGGAAGAAAAGCAAAACACAAAGTATCGAAATATTTTTTTTTATATTTAAAAAAGTAAGAAATGTGTAAGATAACGGAAAAGAATGTATGGCAGCAAGAAAATTTTCGATACAGAAAATTTAAGGTTAATAGGTTATCAGACCTACAACCAAGTCGTATTATTAAAACTGAAAGACTTTCATATTTTTAAAAACTTATCTGAGTAATCTGGTATTGATCATCTTCATAATTTAGACCTGGTGCGTTCACTCCGACGAAGATTTATTAGCATCCGCAGCGGCAGCGCAAACAAATTCTCAAAGTCCGTAACACTGAAGTTGCATCGATGCGAAGTTGCATAAACATATCCTTGCATCTTTAGTTTAACGTTTGACTTCGCATCGATGCAACTTCAGTGTGACGGACTTTGAGAATTTGTTTGCGCTGCCGCTGCGGATGCTAATAAAATCTTCGTCGGAGTGATCGCACCAGGTCTAAATTATGAAGATGATCAATACCAGATTACTCAGATAAGTTTTTAAAAATATGAAAGTCTCAGTTTTAATAATACGACCTTGGTTATAGGTCTGATAACCTATTAACCTTAAATTTTCTGTATCGAAAATTTTCTTGCTGCCATAAATTCTTTTCCGATATCTTACACATTTTCTTACTTTTTTAAGTATAAAAAAAAATATTTCGATACTTTGTGTTTTGCTTTTTTTCCAGATACGCGCAATCGGACTGTCCTAAAAAAAGAGATACATAACGAAAAAGAGAAAGAAAGAGAGAAGGAGCGAATTTTTTAAGTAGGGGCTGTGCGAGAAAATGCTGCAGTGTACGAGATCAAAAGACGCAGCGATCTATCAATTCCCGTGAAAAAATGATGTCATGTGTCACACATGCTATAAACATGTACACTATATGTATTCAGGTACATGTAGCCTACATGTACATTATGAAAATTTCTACATTTTGTACGTGTCGCCTATGTGTAGCTTCCATGTAGATATTGTAAATATATTTAGTGTACCTGAGATATTTATGGAGTGCACTCTATAAACATCTCAGATACACTAAATATTTATAATATCTACACATAAGCTACATGAGTGTTGAGGTAGACAAAAGAAAGTATCCACACGCTTATAATATACATATTCGTTATACATTTGGCAGATATCACATGTATAAAACATCAATCCCACACGAACCAAACACGAATGTACATGCATTTCTAATATGGGATTCGGTCACAAGATACATGCATGATACATGTTTTAAACTACATGTCGTACACACGTTTTTTATATGTGTATTACATGTAATTTTTTTTACGCGGGAAGTTCACTCAAATTTTTTAATTACATTTTGCGGTAGAAAAAATTAACTACGAAATTGGAAGGATTTCAACTAAAATGGACTAACTATAACGTTTCACGAATAACATTTTAGTTTTACATATTGCGTAGACAATGTCCCGTAAACATTTGAATATTAAAAAATCCGTCGAATACAATTTAGAAACGTGTACACGTGTGCACCTATATAATCTTCTGAAGCACCGAAGTTTACCGTTAAAAACTTAGCGTTCTCGCATTTTGAAAAGCGCAAGAAAATGCGAACTAGTCTACGAAACCCAGCACGCATGTTTTCTCCATTTCGGTTCTCATTCTGCTTTACATGTTTACCCAGTCCTAAATATAATATATCCGCGCGGTTATATTTCAAGGCTGCACACACCGGGATGAACATCTCTCTCTTCCTCTAGCTCAGTTGCGACGTCTGCATCATCCCATGGGTCCTGCTCTTTCACTTGCAAGCCTTTTCCTTTGGGGGGAAATGTACGCGGGCGGTCTAATGGAATCGTCTTCCTTCGTGCTGTCTGCCAAATTGCAATCGCTCACTTGCAAGCGAGAGAAGAGAGACCGAGAAATAGAGAGAGAGAGAAAGAGAGAGAGAGAGAGAGATATACATAGAGAATGAGAGTTAGTAGTAGTCTTCTCTTTTCCTAGGCTTTACGAGATTGCGTTGCGGGTAAGTAGATGAGGAGGAAATGAGGAGGGAGTTTTTTTAATGCCTCCACGGTGTAAAGGAGATTCGATTGCCAGGATCAGGTGCGCGTTTGTAATCTATGCCTCTATCCCTCTTGTGGCTCTACCAAGTGTTTTTACTCGTAATAAGAATGTGTACCATTCACTGAAATAATTAACAAGTCTCCTCGTACGAGATGATGAGAGTTTCCTTCACTTTAGAACTGTTATATCATTTTAATTAGAACACTGGTATATGAACTTCGTAACGAAATCCTCCAATTCAATGATAAATTTAATAAGAACACATTATTGCAAAATTCAACGTTCAATTAATTCCGTCGAAAATATTCAACGACGTATCTCCGACGTTTTATTTCCAACGTGCAAATTCAAATTGTAAGAATTTAAAGATTCATCGATCGGCTGACGTGAATGAATAATGAATCACAACTATATCAGCAAGCGCGACTAAAAGATTTTTGATTGCCCTACACATATTCCCAGCACCTTCATTAAAAACTTGCCGATTATCCTATAAACAATTTGTACACGATGGTGTATACGGGTAACGCGTTAAGCTGCGCGTGCACTTTAACAAGTTAAATCAGTTGGATATTATATTCACGACAACCTCATCATCATCATCATCATCGATGCAATGTAACGTAATAGCCTAATAAAAGGTTAACCCATCAAATTTAAACATAAGTAATTCATAAAATAATAAACTTGTAGGACACACCGTTCTCCTTAGCGCCTTTTGCGCAACACCACCGTAGCGCAAGGATATATATATGTATACACCGATGGTATCCTGCGGCAATATAAACTTTTGTATTAGAATTAGCTATTAAAGGGGGAGGTAAGGTTATACGGTGTAATAATGCGTCAAGTGCGATAACCGCGGCAGATAATTCGACACTTGAACTAAGGCTTGGGCGTGTACGCACTATAGAACTGGCAAGTCGTTTTCATGCGCCCTCACGATCCCTTGGGCTTGACTTTATAGAGCATTACGTTTCGAAAGGGCTGCGAGATACGCCAACCGAGAAATAAATCGAATGCCGAGAAACACACACACCACACACCCACACCCACACTCACACGTATAATATATATATACACTCTTATCCCACGTGTGTATACCCTCTTGAGGTAGAAAGACCAAGTTTATGAATGTTATTTTACAGTCTAATATCGATCTTCATGGTTTAGGTTTACAACGCTTAAACTTACGCGGTCTTTCAAATGTTGTAAACACCTGGGTTGTCGAAAATTATCGAGGAGATATTTCGAGATTATTTCGAAGTTTAGCAAGTTGCATATGGAATTTTCGTTTGCGCGCGGTGCTCACTTTGTTTTTATTTAATTTAAAGTAATTTTTCTAAATTATTTATAGAATATAGTGAATATTTTATACAACAAAAATCTAGTTTACGTAGCCTTTTATTACTTATACCGGCTTTGTAATTATTTAAAGCTCTTTGCATATGCAATAGAATTTAGTCGTCAATAATTTATAGGCAAACGATTAGGGATTCATGCGTATATCCATGTGTGTATAATAAAGTGGTTAATATTTTTCATAACGCTAAACAGACGCGAGAAATTGGTTCAAATCGTAAATCTTTCAAAGTTAAATTAAAGTGTCGCGAAATCGAAGAACTATACGTATTTGCAGTTTGAGATAAAAAAAAATGCACTCGTTATACAGATTGGTAAAAAATAGTTTGGTCACCTTGGAGCGATGTATGGAGTGATATACCCTTGATTTCCCAAACTCCAATAACGTTTAAAATAAAATATTTTTAATTTAACGGTATAACTTGGAAGCCACATCGAGTGCACTTAATTTTGTCTTTTCTCGTTCAAGTTCTCGCGTGGCTTGAGTTATTGGGAAAGCCGATTAATTCATTGGATGGCTACTCGCTAGCGAGCGAGCGCGCGCGCTTTTCCTTCTATATATACCTTTTCCTCGAGGGCGAGTAAGAAGTCCCGGTCCGGTCATGAATCCCGGATAATTACCGGCTTTACTCTCCCTATCTTGATTCCCCGACGCTAGAGCCAACGCTCGTAGACCATCGACTTATCTGACACCAAGATTTCCGATGAGAATGCGCCCAGCGACGCTTTTCTGATATTCTTTTATTTTTATACACGATCCGCCGTTCTTTCCTTTTTTCTCTTATACATTTTATTTTTAATTTTTCGGTACGTCTTATCCGTAACTCGTTTCTTATCGTATTCCTAATGGTTTAGTACACCTCGAGAAGAATAGGATTTTCTATTATTACGATTCTCGATTGGAACTTAAGTGCATCTTCTCATGATTTCGCATAAACTTTTTTTCTCGCGTTTTTTATTCGAATATTTTTTTTGGATCTTATATGATCTTCGGTAAATTATATATAACGAGGCACGTGCGTGAACATTTCGTAAGTTATTTATTTATTTAATCAAACAGTTAATGAATATTTTTTGATCGTCGCTTTTAAAGTTGCAAAATATATAAATGTTAATACAAGTGATAAAAAAATTTTTTTATGTAAACTATAATGTTTAGCAACAATTTCTTCTACGTATTAGCTGATTATATCTCAATCTGGGTTACTTAAATTTTGCATTATCGAAATCAGGTCACCTTTTATATATTGGCTAAATAATTACGAAAATGGCATCAACTAAAAACACATCCTATAATAGTATTCGATCACTGCATTAAAAGCATAGGATTTATGTACAAGAAACGTATGAAATTTAATATTGAAAATTTCCAAATTTATATATAAATAGTAAATGATATATTTAAATCTTTATTAATTCCATCCCAATATCTTGTATACATTATTAAAATGATTAACTTACATTTTTTTATAAATTTGTTTCGTAAAGAATCCCAGTCAACTTATTAATATTATTATTCAAATACATTTGTAGTATCATGATTAACCTTGACTTATCAATAATTATAAAAACGCTAATATTAATTTCAAAACAATAATCGATAATCATTACTGACGATAAGTTTTACTCTAAGCAGACAGTCGACACACGATATTTTATATATATATATGCGACCATCAAATGCAAAACAGAGAACGATTATCATCATCGAATCTTGATCTCCTATGAACCTTCTTCCCTGAAAATCCAATTATGCTTTACACTGGACAGGATCGTGCAGTCAACCACGTAAGATCACGCAGGTAACGGCTCTGATCGGCGCGTAACGGTCCGATGCAATTTCGAGCATCAATCAAGCGCGTAACTGGGGATTCACATGATACAATCATGATTTCGATCGCGGAAGTTTAAAACCATACTGCTCGAAACTTACCCGCGCATAATTCTAATTAAAATTTGTCGCGAAACGATCAGCTATATAAAATCTATTGGTTTATAGAAATCATGTATGATATAGTTATCCATATGATACATATAGAGACAAAAATTAATAAAGATTATCCGTATTTTCTGGATAATCTTTGCTCGTTTTTATAGTTTCTAACGAGTAACGTAATAAAAATTGAGAATAGTGTTCCTATATAATTTTTATTCAAATCAATTAAATACTTTTGTATTATTAATTTAATTTATATTCAACAGTTTTTATATTATTATTTTAATATTTACTCAAAACATTTTTTGTCGGTTACTGCACATATTTTATACGTTACTTTGCGTTAAAATTATTTTGTTAGCTTCCATCAATTTTATTTTCTTGACAAAAGTTGAATTTATTATTCAAATATAGGTATAGTATATACTGAAATTGTAATTGTAAACAATGGGTATATCAAAGTTTATCAAGCCCTCATAGGTAAAATGACTATGGATTTGTTTGCTTACCAAGAATTTGAATGAAGTCAATCCTTAGTTTACCAACTCTGATTGTGTAGTCCTATACACAGAAATAGTGAAACATTACACTATTGAAAGCAAAATTTTTAATTTGATAATAGGATAAAGGATTTTTTTACAACATACATATATTCATAAATGATTTTAATGGGTTGGTAAAATAAATTATACGATAACGTGTATAAAACAAAGTTGGATGTTGAAAATGTAGAAAAGAAATGTTATTTTTCACCGGAGATGAATGATGGAAGAACATAAATAGATTTGAAAAAATAAAATTGTAAATTCTATATATATATATATGTGTGTGTGGGTGTGTGTGTGTGTGTATAAAGAGGAGGTAGGTTAAATCCAAAGAGATAGAGAGGAAGGGAAGGTCCGGCGAGCCAGGATAACGAGACAATACGTTCTCTCGGTGATTCTCATGCATATAAGCATTGGCTCGGGAGTCGTTGCCGAAACTGGGGCTCGCGTGTCACGCCGTTTCGTAGATACATCCACAGAAGCCAGCGATGGTGCCGTCGCCGTCGCTTGCGCGCATCTTTGTTAGCCGTTCTGATTGCACTGTTTGAGTCCCCGCTTAGTTATGCCTCGCGCATTCAGCCTCGGCGCTTTGTTGGCCCCGGCTTATCGCGATGTAATGAGGACCCGCATTCACGTGCAGATGCGGCACTATACCAACGCAACCGTCTCTCGGGCAGAGCGAGAGTATCGCTCTTTGCCAGGCTCCGGAGGCTGTTGCTCCCCGCGATTCCCGATGTCTCTCCCTCCCTCCCTCCCTTTCCGTCGTACCCTCTCTTCCCTATCGAATATGCATATCTGTTTATGCACCCCTTGGGCGCGTCTTGATTGGACTTGCCACCTATGCTGCTTGACCTTTTTCACTCCCTTTTCAACGATCTTTCTCTCTAAACTCGCTCGATCCGTTCATTTTACCTTGTTTTACCCGAGAGGAGATGCAGTCGTACGTAATTATCATCAACTATATATAACACAGCCATAAGGTTTTGGAGATTTCGGACCTTTGGAGATTCGGATTTACGCAGACAATTATTATTAAATGTCGTAAAATATAATTATTAAATTATTTCATATTTTAGAGACGGCTATATGAAAACAAATGAACTGCTAATAGTTTGTAGTACACCGATAATTAATATTTACACTACCTAAATGTAAATGTATAAAACAAGTAATTGTATTGAATAAACTTTGTTCGCTGGAAATATGCATCGCAAGGAGATAATACGAAGAAACCGTTGAATATATAGTTTAAAAACAACAGAGGAACGGAAGAAACCTTGTCTCGTTTTAAGCAACTGAAAACATCAATTATAAATCCAAACAATTCCCAATTATCTCGGAGGCATCCTTAGTTTGAATTATACCGGAGGCTACGATATTCGTCTGGTCTCTCGATATCTCGTCGGTTTCGTCTTGATCCGTCTATTTCTCTCGTTTACCCAAGAGATGATATAGTAACCCATACACCGACGCACACTCGTTCATACACACACACACACTACACCTGTGTATTCCAGACGCGAAAGAGGGAGAGAGAGAGAGAGAGACGTCCACACATCCAGCGCACCTACACACGCATGTATATGTATATGATACCAAGGTTGTTCTCTCCTGCATTAGCACGCTCGACGCATCCGTCGTGGTAATTCCATGTAGCCCTTTGTAAACGAGAGTTCCGGATTTGTTCCGAGACTTAAGAACTTGGGTGCGCGCATTAAGCCTTATACACGAAATGTTATATACATAATATATATATATATATAAAGACACCTATATACATGTACACGTGAGAAATCTTAAGACGCGCGTTGTGCGAGCTACCTCGAAATGGGAAACTTATATTACGCGTATATCTTTGTTTGAATTTGAAAACGGGCTGGTAGGGATGAGAGTTAAGGAAGGTTTTAACGGATACCCCTTCCCTGTGTTTGAGGTTTATAATTATTTCGCTTTATCTTAAGCGTGTCTACGTGGACGTGGATTAATAAGCTGTATTAGAAGTTTATAGCTGCGTGCCAAACAATTAATTTGACGTCCTATTCTCAGGGTTAATCGAATTCTTCAAATTATCCATGTACACTCCCTTCCCTTCGTTTATGTAATTTATGCTTCAACTATTATTTATTTATTTTATACTCTCTCAACGTAAAGATGATAAGTTTATTTTAATCCATTTACTTAAATGTACAAGCCTGGGTTAAAATTTAGAAAAAATTGGTTATTAATAATAATTAATAATATTACTAGATCTATATTAAGGTAAAAATATTTCTTATTATTTTGAACAAAATGTTGGCTCTCCGTACTATGATTTTTTACCATAATGCAATTATCGCAGGATACCTCAGGGACTCTTCCATCGAATAGGCTCAAATTTTAACAGTAACTATTAAACATTATTCTAATCCACTTGAATGAAACATAATTACTAAAAGCACTCGAAATATTTATTAAAAAATTATTTATCTGTTTTTTTACATAATTTTTTATTTTTTTGCAATTATTTTGAAAAATAATTTGTCTAATTGCATCATTTTTAAACTCTATTCCATTTAAGTGGATTATCATATTATGTAGTAAATAAAAACTTAAAAAAATTTTGATAAAAATTAATGGTAATACAATTCGATCAAAAGAATATTAAACGTCTTTAACTTCTTATATATAAATTATTAAATATTATTAATAAACTATTTTTTTTTAATTTAACTCTGGCTTGTCGCCTTAAAGAGTTGTCGGACTCAAAATTGGTCATTTTTAATATTTTTTATAAACAAAAGAATAAATTTTTTTTAAAATCCTGTCCATCAGGCCCTCAGACATATTATCAACAATAAACCCAAATGTTTTTCAGATTTTTAAATCAATTTTTTAATTACTATGTTTGGATTGAAAAATTATGCATTTTTCACTAATAATTACCGACCCAAAATGCTTTATTCAATTATTATAAAAAAAATTGTTTGTTCTTAAAAAATCGATCCTTCAGGCCCTTCCCTATTTTTGAAGCTATCCTTATGAATTTTTCAGATTTTTAATTCAATATTTTAGATATAATTAGTAGGGTTGAAAGGTGTAGATCCTGCTAATATGGGTCCGACATTTCATTAATATATTTAAGAAAACTTAGTATTTATACTTTTGTATCTTAGTTTCGATTTTTTATGCTTTTTAATCCTAATGAAAATTGTTTTGTATAATAGTTAATTTTAAAATTATATATTAGATTATTTTTTCTACTGTATATCAGCTCTATCAATCGATAAATATATTTATGGAGACATCAATAAAAAAATATAATTTATTAACAAAATTATCTAAATATACAAGTGTAGCAATAAATTAACCATAAATAATTACTTGATCGTTTATTATATATCACAAGTAGATGTACGCATATAACTATATCGAGGATCCTTCAGCACAAGAACCAATCCTGCACGATAACGTCTTAATCCAGTTAAACAATTTCCAAGAAATTTGTATCGTACATCTCGTCGATTCCTAGTAAATCATTCATTCAATAAATATTGCCCCCCGTCGGATAAATTAACAACCATTAGCAATATAAAAAAAGAGAGAGAGAGAGAAAGAGAAGGAGCTACATAAATCCCGGATATCTTAAGCCTCCGTAAATTGTAAATAATCAGTGTGTAGCATCTATTTCAGACGATGCGCGCGCGCGCGAGTGTAATTGTAACATAACTCATCAAACGTTTGCATAATCGATAAACAAATCATCCGGTGGCGATCGGGCTACGCCACTGAATTATGGATATATTCGGAGGGGCTGGTGTATCTCGTGAAGCGTGGCTTGTGATGTCGCTCGCACGGCTTCTGTGGCTAAATCATTATCGCATTCGGTACGTACGTACACGTAAAATGTGATATTTCTTTCGACTCTCTTGATATTTCTCGTAACTCTGTAAAACATACGTTTTTAAGAGAATGCGCTGATCGAATGGAAAAATATGTATACTGCACAATTTTTATTATTTTAATGATCTGCGACACCGTTCACATATGTCTTACGAATCTATAACGATGATAAAAATACAATGTTTATCAATTAATTATAGCACCTGTGCAATGGAAATAACTTAACATCGTAAAAAGAAAAAAATTTTATATACATTAATATTGAATGAGACGCATGAAAAGAAAAACGTTCCGACAATATAAGAAATCCCTGAGTGTCAACCGAGAGAAAAAAAATGTATACACATCTAGAATCCACATAAATTAATTTTGATAAATTTTCTCAATCAATTTTAGTAGCAGCATGATACCAGTTTGTTATCCGGATTACATATCTAATCAAAAACCCAGAGACAAGTAAAATAAATAATTTTCAAACGCATTTCAGAATGCAACTTTACCTACCTTCCGCCTCAGGTTTTGCATTCTCTTTTTGCTCCTTTTTAATTCGCCCGCTTCAGTCCGGTTTTCTTAGAGCAGCCTCCCGCCGTGCATACGCATCAATCTTACTCCCATGGTCCTTCGTGTCTCGTACGTATCTGTTGCTCCTATCTCGCATTCGTTTCTACACTTGTATTGTCCACTTTTTTTTACTCGAGAACGAAATAATACAAGTGAAAGTGAGAGGTCGTAATTCCCGTTTAATCATGAATATTTTGGGCAATAATTATAAGCGGTATACCTGAATTATTATTATGTAATTTTGTAGAGTGCATTATTATAGTATTGAGTGAGTAGTACTTTTAAAGATTCTATATATAATATATATTCTATATTTTATTGATAATATTTCCACATATTTACTCCTCAAAATTGTTGCAATAGAATTCCGAAAGAGCATGATTGATGTTTAATACGCACAATACAAAATGGACAATGCGTTTTTACAATAAATAAATGTTAAGTCAATTAATAGGAATTTGGTAAAATGACATTGTGGTACTCACTTATTGATTAAAATCGTACGTATATAAAAACTAAATAAATTTCAAGCACGAGATAATAAATTTTATATCCGTCTATGTTAAATAAAATGTAAAATTATAAAAAAAAATCATATAACGTAGTACGAATAAAAACGAATGAACACGTAGTAATAAAGAACAACAGAGTAAATAAAATAGAAATAAAAGTAAAGGAATTCCGGTTAAGCCAGGTAAAATGAAATCTGGTCTCGTGTGGCTAACCAAATCCTATTACACTAAATTGACACGTATGTGTACAATCGTCGTACCTAAAACACACACACACACTCGGTGATAAGAAGCTTCAATTGATATACATACATACATACATACAATGGTCAAAAAGTAAAAAATAAAAAGGAAACAAGTAAAATCCTGCAGCACCTGGAACTTATTTGCACAAATCCTCGCACCCACACACGTCAATCTTCTTCCCCGAAGACGTACGAAGGAGAAACGGTCCACTCGACGTAGCGCGCGCGAAATCAGTTTTATTGTATCTCCTGCTTGTTCACTGGCATCGCGTATGGATGCAAATTTGCTTCATTAGGGTATCGAGGCGGGGGAGCCGACGTGGCTCGAATATACGCCGAGTGGATCTTGTCGGGTCTATACGTATAAATATATAGATATAGGTATATATAGGTGCACCTGTGTGTGTGTGTGTGTGTGTGTGCGTGGGTGTGGGCGTATATATGTATATGTATATATTTGGCAGGAGACGCCGCGGGACACCCAGTTAAGGCGTGCACCTTGTACCAGAAGATGCGCAGGAGGAATGCACCAATTAAGACGCGGAGCTCAGCGTGGATACGAAGAGCTCGAGGGAACACGCGAATCAACGAGAGTACGAGGAAGAGAAGGGAGGAAGGTTCAAATCGTGTGCGCGGGACCGACGGAATTTATATTACTCGGTTTTATTAGTTTCCCTCGGAATGAAAGTTGTTTGTTTACCCAGGTGAACGCTATCGTTTGTTCGTTTGGTTTTGGTTAACTCTTGTTTATGTATACGATCAGTTTCGCTAAATGCTACAACCTACTTTCCACAATTAACCGACCTTTTTAACTTTTTTTCTTACAGTTATTGTTACGATATATTTATATGTAACTATTTATAATTGTAACTTTTGCGATGTATATTTTTCAACGCTTTGTCGAAACACGAACGGGGTGTTAATTTGATGTTCTAAATAAACATTGGGACTGCGAATGAAAATATATTAATTTTCCATGTTCAGGTCTTCTTTATAATTTATATACTCGAGGATTCAAAACCTCTCAATTATGAATAAAAATTACATTTTAATATAAGTCAATAATTAAAAATGCAATGACACGGTGTGCAGTACGTTGTTTTGACTGGATTTGCATATTGGCATTTTGTAACGGAAATATCAACCTTAGCGCAATCTCTCACTATTTTTTATTTACGCAATAACAATTCTGCATATAGACTGTAATACATATATATTTATATTTATATACATCATGAAAATAATAAATTACTTAGAAGAGAAAAGACAGAAAGTAGAACACGCAATGTTTAAATGTGCTTGTCATATTCGTTAAATATTAAATGACGCTAATTCAAAGTGTATTCAAGAAAAGAGGTAATGCTTAAAATATCAGTTAAACATATGTGCTAATTTACACCACATAATTTTTTAAATTTTGTATTACTGCTCGCCAAAATGTAATCTTACTCACTAAGAAAAACTGCAAATGAGTATTTTTTCAAAATAAAATGCAAAGCGAAAAGTAGTCCAAGTATCACGAAGAAAGTTAGGAAAGCGTCTGTATAAACTGTATACGCATTGTTGGAGTCGTCGGAACCTCTATAGAACGATACCCGAAGCCTCGTGGATCCTGGTGGAACGTGCGCAACGTGTAATCCTACAGCCTCGGAGTTACGCGTCGAAAGGGGGGGGGGGAGGAGAGGCGGTGGTTGTTATTGGCGAGTCCGGGCAAATATTGGCGGGTGGAGCGTGCGAGAACCGTTGCCCGCGATAAGTCGACCACGGATTTGGCGAGGGCAGAGCACTCGTAAAACTAACCGAACGAGCCCGAGCAGTGCGACGATTTACTGCCACTTGGATTCTGTAACGTCGCACCCCCCACCTCCACGAAGGCAAAGGCTACGTATTCGTAAAATGTTACTAAGGTTTGCTCTCTCTTATTGAACTCTCGCTATACTGCAAGCTTTTTGACTTCCTTTATCTTCTGGCTAGAGTTTTGCTTTATCGATTTTCTTCGCACCCCCGGCTGTAGATTTTATAGTCTTTTATTTCGGTTGGGAATGAGATGTTCGAGGAGACTTTTTTTTCACGATTCTGAAAAATGTATTTTACGTACGAGAATATAAATAAAAGTGAACCTTGACGTGTATACTAAAAAGCGATAAAGAGATGAATTTTATAATAAAATTCAAAGGTGTACGAATTTGTCCGCGAATTCGATTGTGTGACATATTGTCCTACGTGACAATACGTTTCATCATCCAAGAATATCAAAAAGCCATCTATCGATTCGCAAAGAACACTTCAAAGGTTGACCATTGTCAGAAAAAACAGTGTTAAGATTAATTTTTATACTTACCACGTTAAAAACAGATACGTGTGATATTTATGAAAGTGTAGCCCTATCAAGCCTGAATTTTGTCTGAATTCCAGCGCATTTGGTTATTTACAGAAAATGAAAACGTTGACTTCTTAGTCAGAAAAGTTATCGAAAAAATATGTAGAAATAGACAAAATTTCGTTCACAGACCTTTATTCATTTATTAATGGAAACAATATTCCTCACACGTATGAGATTAGGCACAGCGTGCTTTGAACTTTATTTCATAAGATTATAATTAACCCTGGTTTTCGGGAAAACGACTCAATAATTTTAATCAATAGAGCACGTGCTAACCATTATCATATGTCGAAATTTCTCGCAAGAATAGGAATTGTTAACGATTTCCTTTGCAGTTTGGCAATGCAAGCCATTCGATAAAGAAAGAGAAACTGCTTAAAAAATTATAAAATAAATTCACTTTTTTCCTACCATTTATCAATGAAATGTTCAAAACTACACCAAATATCAGAAATTATATATTACAAACTAAAAATATTATAATGTAAGTCACTAAAATAATACTATATTAAATAATTAATGTTAAACATTATAAATTTAGATTTTAAAGCTGAATAAAAACAAAAATACCAAATAGCTATCGATATAAATGTATATAAGGTTTTACCATAACCTGATTTGCATCGAAAGAACAATATACGTATATAGAGAGTAGAGTTTAACCGGTTGATATAGCAAGTATCGTAAGGATAATATAGCCCGAGCGTTTAGCGCATTTATTCGGTCGAGCAATTTCCCCGCTGAAGAAGCAGCAGGTTCGCCGTTTTATTCTGTCGTTGGTTGCTATTAGACGTAGCGAAGGGTGAAGAGAGGCGCGCGTAAAATTCTATTGTGTCCCGGCGTCACACCGCGTTAGTCCGAGTCAAGGGCCACTACGTAACTAGGATGCATACTGCAGGGTTGAGGGCTAGATTGTGATTTTCCGCTGGAGACGCTAATAGCCTCGTCGTTTGCACATCGCCCTCGTGGTCCATTATAACAGTTTCCGCGGCTCTTTTCTACCTTGCCGGAAGAGATCCCTGATTTCCCTACCTTTCGGGTATACGTATATATATACACGCTTCCATAGTACTGCTGTCTCATCTTCTTGCCCTCTTAATTTGCCTCGTTCTGGGTAAAATGAACCGGGAAGTCGTTCGTGTTTAGTAGGTCAAGTTATTCACTTTCTTCTTCTTCTTCTTCTTCTTCTTCTCCTTCTTCTTTCTTCACCTCGCGTTCGTCTTCTTTTTATAGCGAGAACTAGATTTTGCGTGCTTCCTGCGGATTATAAGGGTATTGCTCGAATGCTACTGGGTTACCAGATGTGTAATTAGCTCATCAATTTTTAAGGTTTAGAGAGTTGCACATTGCACATTATTTACCCGAATATGTTCGAGAATTCTATATAATTTATTTAGACGAAATTATTAAGATTAAGGAATTACTTACGGTTTTGTAATGCTCTTACGTGCAATAATACTTTTATTCTTCATTTTAAAGCAACAGGAAAATAACAAATTATCTAATACAATTCGTGAATTACATGAATTATTATAGTTACTACATCGTTGTTATTACACTTGACGTAAAATACCCAAAATGCACGTGTACAAAGCAACGTAAAATCCCTTTTATTAGTAATTCCTCGTAATGCAATGTAAGCGAAGGCAAAATTTACGAAAAATTAATGAAAAATATACGTTGGAATTTGGATATACAGGGAAGGAATGCGTGTGAAAAAGAAATAGTAGTACCTACGGATTCCTATAATATCAGCATGGGAAGGAGCATACTGTTATCGAACCACCTTCAAAGAAGATTACAGGCCATGGTACATAATTCATAGGCATGCGCTCGTACGCTTACAGTAATTCAATAATTTTCACAGCCGACGAACGATATTTTCAAAGGGAATAATCACGAGGCTTAAGCGGCAAAGCGGCATTAACTTAGACGAGCTGCGCGGGCGCATTAACAAACATAGACTGTTAAAGCGCGGAGCTTTATCATTCAATTAAGCTTAGGATGCTGATAAGTTGATTATGCCGGACCATTCCACCCTCTCGTGATGACACTCGGTATATATATATATTCGACCTCTCTCGTGTATCCCCCACATATATCCACGTATATACCAACTCGGTTTCCTAATCCATTCCTCTCCTTTTCTCCTCTCGACCTCTACCAGATACTGCCAGTTTTTGCGTTTGACGTCAAGGAAATGCCCCGTCATCCGGTTAATCTAAAGTAACTTCATTATGCTCATGTGATTTTTGAGTTACAACTATCTTTTTTGCAATTGACAATGCTTGGTCGATGAATCAACCTATCTGGGAGTCTAGTTTGGGTTTCACTTTTTGTTCAATCGTTGTAATCCAAGTTTGCTAAAAATGTAGTAAGATTATACATGTACAAAGGCAAGTTACACGATTCAACAATTTATTTTAATTTTCAGAAAAATAGGTATTGAATAAATTTAAGATTATTTATTCATAAGGAATTCTTGTAATATTATTATTCGTTTTAATTTTAGAGTTATCGGTCGTAAAACCGTAATGTTAAGTGGTTTGTTGAGCATTTAGGTAAATTTTTAGCTGTAGAAATCCTAATTCCATTTAGCAATCTAAAAGAAGTGCTATTCGAATTAAATAACTATTAATTACTGTTCGCAAAAGTATTAAGGAATAATGTATAGTATTTTTAATGGATTCAATGACTGTTAAGTAGCATTAAATTACAATTCCATAACTCTTTCTCGACTGCTTTGAATCTCCCGTTACCAAGCCCGAATTTTCAATAAATTACTTCACTAAATTCCATTGAAAATTAATGTTATATAATTCCACCCACACGTTTAATACGTTACCAGTAGCATATCCTATAAATTACTAAATACATTACAGTAATTTAAATGAAATAAATTAAGATCTACCTCTGTTTTAATTACCTTACGCCGTTTTTTTATTTAATTTCAAATAACGACGAGTGGTCGAAAGATCGAATAATATATATATCTACCCGGACTTCAATTTTCCATTTGATCCCAGAAATCGTATATAATCGCATTTGAACATAATAACATAACACTCTTAGCCCACGTAAAAAAGAAAGGAAAGTATACGTGACCTCTTGTAATTAAATTTCGCGAGACCCTCCTATTTAACGAGAAATTTTTAATAAAATCAGAGAAAAACGAATCTAATTCGTGTGTATATATATATAGCCGACTTCGTTTCTGATCCTCGTGTATTATCTCTCTCTCTTTTACCTCATTATCGTGCGTGTCGTAAACCATTTTAATTCAAATGGATTTCATTGTCCAGCACAGGGATCCTCGCATTGTTGTTTCACGGAGTTATGGTGTATGTATACATGACGCCAAGAGACTCGGGGAAATAAAGCCAAAGAGTATATACCGATAACAAAGGCGCATTCAGTTAGGCTAATGGAGAGCCGTTTTTCTTCCGGTCTTATTGCCTAATCTATTTTTTTCTTCTGGCGAGCTGTCGAAAACAAAAAAAAATATATTGCGTTCCTTTCTTGTTGTCTTGGTGCAGGTGCTTTGACTTTTTGCGCACGAACGAGGAGGTGTGACTCTCTTACTTCCCTCTGGTTCTTTTGGGTTGAACTGCGATCGTCTTATTTTTGTGCCGATGAACCTCGGGAGCACGTTGGTGACGCGAGCTGCACGCAATCCAAAACGATTGAAAATAAACCGCGCGAGTCTATACCTTTCGATGGGATCGTGAATGTTTAAAGGAGAGGTAGAAATTTGTTGGTTTTATTTTACAGTAGATCATGTTGCGAGATCATTGTTTTACTTGTATCTTTCTCTTTTTCTAGGTGTTAAGTTGTAGCTTGATTCTTAACTCTTGGAACTTAACGTTTAAACAATGAAAATTACAATGGTCAATAAAATATATATTACAATAAATTTTATTGATTACACTTATAAATAATGTATCGTAAACCATACGTGTAAATAAAATAACGACGTAACTATTAATATATATACACATGATTAACACATAAACGAAATTTCCATCCTACGTTCGTTACACCCAATTCTTTTTTGAACTTTTGTACACCTGCCTCTCTTTTTTCTTATATTCCGAGTACGAAAAGGTATCGATATAAAAACGAATTACGAGGGACGCGTAGAAAACGAATTACTTTACAACATGATTTGGTGAAGAATTCGTAAGTGAACACGTAAGAAGAAACTTATACACCTGGACAGAGGTTGATTACTTCACTGAGTAAGCGGGAGAAAAAAATATATACATATACGTATATGAGAAGAACGTTTGGATCAATTTAGGGACTAATGATCTTAGCCACGCATTCGGACATGCGATTACTCAATCAATAAAATGAAACCGTTTCCGATTTTTTTTGTTCCACATATATGTATACGTATGTGTACACGTCGGATGTAAAGTATATGCGTGAAATTGGCTTAATGGAATTCTGATGTAAAATATTAACGTTGAGTTAAAGATACGTTCGTTTACACCAAAGATATATACGTGCCGCATTCATTTCAATTTGGTGACGCTACTGCACATTTTTAATTTTTGTAATCTGCAAAATGGCGAATATAATTTATCTCGTTCCTCCGTCATTAATTAGTTTACGAGGGAATTAATTTTTTTGAATATCTGCAATTTTTTAATTATTTTAAGTAGCCGGTGTGAAGTGTAGCTGTTATCTATATATATATATATATTTACGTTATTCGTCAGTTGCATTTGCATTATTTTTACGTTCCTAAACGTGTAACGAGTATTTATATATAAGTATTATCATATTTAAATAGTTTATAAGACACACTTAACTTTAAACGAGGAAATTCATCAACGGTTAAAAACATAACTAAAAAGCTTGGAAACATTCAGTTTTCAGTTTTAGTTCGCAGTCAAAAAGTTCATTTACAGTTTAGTTTGCGTTAGTCCAGTGTGTGTCAAAAATCGAAAAGCAAGTTTAACATTCGAAAAGTTTAACAAAGTACGGCAAAAAAAGTAATCCATATGTTGTTAAACTTTTCTGGATATTATACCTAGTAGTCGACGTCTAAGTGTCAAAAATTTAAATTCACTCTGACATTTTGTTCATTATACTCGGCGTAAAAGTTAATTTAAATAAATGCGAACAGTTAATAATACGTTTATTAAAAGAATAATTAATGGCATGTAAAATGTTTCAAATTCCAAAATTGATACTTGATTCGAGAACAATTAATAAAATATTTATCTCGCAGTAATCTAAACATATTAATTTATTGTCGTCGCGTTTATCGTTGTTAATCATAATAATACGAGGTTTAATCGTTCCACACATACACGCACAATGTGTATATATAAATGATTATATTATACAAAATTATCTACGATCACTAATTTCAACGACTTAACATAATTGCATTAAATATACCAATTTACATTGACACATCAACATCAACATCAACATCGACATCAATGTGCACCCCATACACAAGGTGAAATCCCTTCAAAATCTACTCCCTGTAATACGAGGCCCTCCCCTCGTAATATTCTACAATGCAACTCGAATTCAAGGGACAGTTTTACCAAAAAAAAAGTATAAAGTCAACAAAGCCATCCCCTGAAAACAATGAGCGCGTCTAAGCAATTTCAACAATAGGAGACGCGGATTCAAAAAAAATTGTCCCTATACCTTCCCGAAGCCTCCCCCGAAATTAAAAGCAAACAGAGTCGTACATTTCTTCGGAAATGAAAGGAAGGTAGGAGGAAAAAAAACCGTTCCCCAACTAGAAGGTACTCGTGCATCGGTTGCACTTGCAATCGTAGCAAATTGATTTTCACGTTGGAGTATATATATAGACAGACATACACGTACACACACGCACACATATACGTATATATACATATACACGCGACAATGCCAAGCGTCCAACTCAATCCACGAGCAGGTCCCTAACCCCCCACCTCCACCCAATGACAAGTGCAAGCGGCATCCGATTCCCTACCACTGAAACTCAAGCTCCTCCGCGTGTGTTTCAACGAGCCATTATCGTCGCGCGCATCCCCGATAAGACATTGTTTGCACTGGGCATGCAAACAAACGAGCAAGCTACCTACACGTATGTTTATTTCCGTGGATCGGCATGTTCTTGAGAGGGTTGATTGTTTGGGCTTGCGTCCGCCTGGACCGGATGAGTTTGTCAATTACCATATTTTCGCTCCATTATATTGCGTTACAAATTTTCTACACTTTTTCGTTTTCCACGTTGCCATCTCTCTGCAGTCCGGGATTCGATGCACGCCATTTGTCATTCAATATTTCGAAAAGTATATTGCGTAAATGATACTATTGCGATTATCATTGAAGTGATCAATATTGTGTACGAGATAAAGAGACAATAAAACATATAAAAATATAAAAAGAAACTTTTATTTCTTAAATTTAATATGCGTTAGTCGATGATATATATGCATCATATATTTCAATTTATGAAACTAATCATTAATATGAATTTTTTATGAATATTAAATTTATTTATATTTAAATTGATTGGTGATTATGAAAATATATTTCAAACATTGTGAAACACTACTAAATTAAATGTCAATCGAAGCAACGTAAATATTTTTATACATTACGTATAAAGTGCTTAATTTTTATTTATATCAATCTTTTATAGATTCAATATGAAGTCTTAACGAATTCATGAAGTTTACAAAACCTACCGACTGTACACATGTCCACAATTTTACGTGGAATCCAGCCATTTAATTTCGTATCCAAAATCCAAACGAATTGGCATTTACTTCCAATTCCATTTGTTAAATCTTGGGTAGCAAAACAACCTACACCATTTTCAGCTCTAAACAATTAAAGGTTGTTTTAATATTTAAATAATTAAATAAACATCTAGTAAATATATCATTTTTAATTTACCTTATAAAATTTTTTCGTTTCGGAATGGCATTTAAATCGATCGAAATGTTACTACTGATATAGTATGGTCCATATTGACCTTTATGCCTCAAAACAACAAAATCTCTAGCACCTATTAAACCGTTACCAAAGGTTTTTGCTGCTTGATAAACTATGTCAGTATTTTCATCGATCACCTAAATTTCCAATTATTTAAAGTTTATTATTTATGAATCATTATAGTTGTATGTCAATAAATAAATTACATAAATTATCTTAGATTCGTCGACATGTTTATTCCAAGACGGACTGGATTCGATATTGTCGAATAAATAATTTATAAGCTTTGACGCTGGGACATTGACTGTTCCCTAAATATTCAATAAATATAGATTATTAATATTGAATTACCAATAAACTAATCAAATTCGATCAGCTCTTATTCAATTAGATTAATATAAATACAAAAAAAATTAATTATTATATATTTCTATTTTTTGTGATTTAAAATATATATATATATATATATATCAGTACAGTGCGTTGATATATAGATAATTCGATGGTGGATAATCATTTAATTGAATTAAATATATACTTTACCACGATTTTAAAAATTTTATTTTTTGTTTTAGGTAGAGTCATGTAGGAAATAACATCACCGTCCGAAGTGACTTTCTCGATCTGCCAGTCATTAGAGGTAAGGAGATCGTAGGACTGTTCCAGTAACGTTGGCGCGCGTGCTTTCCATTCATCAATCTAAAATAATTTATGGTAATGCTCCTCTTTAAATATTATTAATAATAGTAATAATAGCTATACTTCTTATATATTGATATTAATTACAAAAAAAACTCAATTTTAATTCTAGCTGATTGTCTGAATGTATAGTATTACTGTTGTTATACACATTAAAACGATTAAAATTAAATAGGTGTTATTAATCTGTTGACATCTACAAAAACAACACGTGATTACTTACGTATATAAAATTTTCGTCAATCGTTTTTACACTTTTGTTAGTATCAGCAATATAACAGTTTCCGACGTCCATGTTACTTACATTATACATAATGCCTGGCAATTTCAATGACACTTACCGAACTAATGCAACTTTAAATAAAAGCTAACGTTAACAGACACTGATAAATTGGTGAAGAAAGTTTCACATTTTCTTTTAAAATAATTTCTATCGAAAGTTCGAATGGCTCTTTGTAAAATGTCAATTATGTCTTGAGAATAGTAGTCTTAAAAATATTTATTTCCAATCTTTGAGCCAGAATTATCTTATCGATATATGTCTATAGAGTTGCACGATAACACGCATAAACATTGATTGTATGCGTTATTTAAATTTTTGTTCTTGCATGCCCTGACATATCTTATCAATTAAATAATCTGAGTGCGTGTGAACCTACAAATCTTCTTTCGGATTAATCCCTCACGGATGTCGAAACGATGAAAAACAAATTGTTTATATTACAAAATAAAACGTCGTTTTACCAAAATTTTAAGCGAGATAAATTTGGGTATTAAGGGTAAGAACTCGATTGACTTTCGTATTGTACGATCGAACAAAGATAACAGTCGGTTGAAACAAAAGAGCAACATAGGGGACAGAGTAGACTAAAGGTACAAGGGAAATACAAACTGTCGAGTCGTGGTAACTGTACGGGATGTTACGTCAAATGGACTAACGAGGCAACCTTCGTTTTAGTCGCCCTTAGGTTAGAATATCTAGATTTCGCTATCCGTTATATTCTGTGTACCTTATACAGCTAGTAATATGCGCAATAAGTCGCCAAGTAAAATAGGAGACGAGCGCGTAACGATAGTCCCCCTATTATATACATCGAGCTCCCGGCGACTCGCATAATTCCGTACGATCGAGTAACGTCTTATAGACGGACAGCTAATTATTTCCTAGATTTACATAGAACTCTCCCTTCGTGACGGAATATTTTTTTTTTCCTGGCGAAGTAACGGTTTGGCTTTACTTCAATGTCTACGAGTGTGCACGTTTCTGAATATACGTGTATAACAAAAAATGCAAATGTGTTTTGGATTTTCCGAGCTCCGGATAATAATTCGTGGCAAGATCATTTGGAAATTGTATAATTACAATATTCTGACAGTAAATGTGGCTAATGCTTTATAGCCATGTTTTTGTATGTTTTTGATGTAAAAATTGTTAAATTCATTTCTCACATTCGTTTGTACGTTTCAACTGTATTTACACACTTACCTTAATATTATCTATCTTACAAGGAGACTTTAAGGGGATGCCACACAGTATAAATTGCCGAATTGATTTTTCAAATTAAATGTTGAGTTTTTCGTTTATCCCGATTTTGCGATCATATGTACATTCTGCACGATTAACAGATTGTGCGTCAACTTGCAGAATCTTATAATTCGATACATTTTCTTATCTAAATGAAAAATTGTAATGTACTAAAAATTGTAACTGTTTACCGACATTGCAGTTTTTACAAACTATTTTTCATTTAATTAAATGAATATGTCGAATTTTAAGATTCTGCGAGTTGACACACAATCTGCAAATCATGTAGAATGTATCTATGCACGCATAATTGGAATAAAAGATAAACTGATGATTTAATTTGAAAAATCAAATATGTCGATAATACGGCATCCCCTTAAGGGTATCCACCTTGTAGGATGTGTTTTCTAATATAAAAATATGGAAAAAGCCAGTAACCATTGTCTTTTCAAAAGTTATACGGTATTAAGTCAAAATTTCCGAAAAGAGGTTTCACGTTAAACGTTTGTAACTTCTAAACTATCAAATATTAACATTCAAACCAAAGTTTAATGAAAAGCTGAGATGAAATAAATATAATTAAAAACAAAAATAAATACGAAGAGAATTAAGAATTTGAAGAAATTTAGCTCAAAAAATCAATAAAATTTGTAGTGCCCAATTTTTGATAAAATTTCTTCAAATTCTTAATTCGGTTGATTTATTTTAACGGTTTTTAAAATTATATCTATTTTTATCTCAGCTTTTTATTAAACTTTGGTCTGAATGTTAATATTTGATAGTTTAGAAGTTACAAGCATTTGAAAAGAAGCGTTTTTTTTTTGTAAATTTTTCTTTGACAGCGTATAACTTTTGAAAAACGATTGTTAGGGTCTGCGGCTCTGGCTTTCTTTATATTTTTATATTAAAAAGCTTATCCTGCAAACATATGATGGTTTCCTTATGTTAGTAATAGATAATCAATTTTTTGTCAACTGCCATTAACACTTACAATTTATTAAACACTTATTATACCAAATATATAAAAAATCTCAAAACCTAAAAAATTACTAATACATCGGAAAATACTACCAAAAATGTATAAAATATCACAAAAATATTTTGGACACCGCCCGGACCTATAATTACCCTCGTAAATTAATATACAATAAAAAAATTACCCGTCTCGAGCAATAAAAATATTCGTCTGCGTTAAATAAATGATTGAAGTTTCAAATTTCTGAAAGTTATTTTTTTTTAATAATGTAACTTAATTACCATATTGTTGCTACGAATTTAAAAAAGTATTTTATTAAAATGTTTAAATAATCATTTAAAAGATAAAAATTTCGAAAAAAAACGTGGTTTCGAGTTATTTACGATTCTGTTAAAATTTTGCAAGCTAATATTGTCCAATGATCTTACCATGAAATTATTTCTATAGATATACACGCGACAGCAAGAATATTATTATTAACAGAAAAATTGACTCCAAAGATTTTATTACACAAGGATGAGCAATTACGTTATGTATTAAAAAATAATTGTCAAGAATCTTAAATCATCTACCGATTTACAAAATAAGAAGAAAAGTATTAAGAAGCGACTTCACGACGAGTTTATACGTTGAGTTGCAAGAAGAAAGTAAAGTTCGGACAATTCTCATTATACCCAATAGTACGTTGGATCGTTGAAATTAACCTAAAATAACGTAGAGTTGGTGTATGTATATCTTTAATACCCGATAAAAATTAATTGGATAAAACGAAGGCCTCGGAGTCGCTTTACCAAGCGCACCGCCAATCATCCGGACAGGCGAACCCTCAATTTCCGATTTAAGTTGATGCAGTTAACGAATTCTGCCGGTGTAACTTTGCCCTGGCGCTCTGAGCTACTGCTACTTATCGAAAGAGAGAAAGAAAGAGACTCGATGATTGGCCAACGATCTCCGAGTCCTCCGTTCCGGTTCTTATTGGCATCCCTGGGAACTCCACGAAAGCGAAGATAATGACAGAAGAAAACGAGACGGGAAGACTCCTTCCATTCCAGAATGTATACCTATATACACACACCTCCTTTTTCCCTATATATATCTTTTAGGGGAAAAGGACAACGAGCACCATAACGAAGCAAAGTGTGGCCATTCGTCCATCTAACTTTGATCGTTACGTGAGCTGTCGACTTTTTTATCCCTATATTTCTCTTTCGTTCTTTTTTTCATGGAGAGTAGAAAGTGAAAGATAAGTACAAAAAGGAGATACATGTACAGTTGAAAAGTAGCAAAGAAAAGTACATGATGGAGTTATATCCATAGATATATGTACATTATATTACGTTATATTACATTGACGTACGGTTAGAGAGGAAATTTTTGAGGAATTAGTGGATGGTCGCGTAACATTAGAGCAGTTGACAACCTAGCGCAACACGTATTTGTAGCATACGCATATATGAATAATGCATAAAATGCTGCATAATTTATAAACCGTACTAATTAATACCTTTAAGAGTTCATTGTCCATCGTTTATTAATAACCTGTCAATGTGCTACATTTTAGATAGAAATATTTATTGATTTTCAAGAAATCCGTTATCAAAATTTACGATAATTTTTACATACATTGAGGTTACGTTCGAAATTAATTGTAATACATTTTACAATTTGTGGAAAAGAATATCTCAAAAAATAAAGAATATTTCTAACAATAGATTATTGGCAAATGAAAAACAGTAAATTTTTTGAATTCCGTAAATTAATGTTTTTTTTTAATTTGTTCAATTTTATACAAATTTTTAGGTTGGTAAAATTCAAAGAGTAGAAATTGTGATGGAACCTTCTACAAAGGATTTTCTTGCTATTTACTAGCATTTCAAATGAAAAATTTCAGAGAATGTAATTTTATTTTGATATTTGTTTGATTTTTCTTTATTACGTATACACGATAAAAGAAAAATTATATTCATTATTAAGATTCATGATTAAAAAATAATTATATCCTTTAGATATACATTTTATATTAAAAATTAAGATATCAAGAAGTAGGGTAGACCAATGCCACTTGAATTAAAGATTTGAACAGATTATTTGTAGAGTTTTGGGTTAAAGATAAAAAAAATAAGGGTAAAAAATGGGGAGGGGTGGAGAATAAAGTAGAGAAATACGAGAACAAGTTTTCCTTTCTCTTCCTATCTTCCTTTCTCTCTATTTTCGAAGGCTTTAAAGGCTAAGTGTTGAGGAACTTTATTTGGCGGAGCAATTGCGCCGAGTAAAAACTTATCGAAGCCTTGATCTTTCGTTCCTATCTATCTTCCTCTCTCTCTCTCTCTCTCTCTCTTTCCCCCTCTCACTCTCTCTCTCTCTCTCTCCCTCTCACTCTCTATCAAGTATCGTTTTCGCTAGTTTCCTTTGCCTCTCAAGCGTTTTTTACCGCTCCTGTCGCGCCCTCCTTTTTCCTTCTTTTATCTTCCTCCTTCTTCCAATACAACTTTTTCGTTCTTTATTTGTTAAGATGCTGGAGTCCGAGGAGTCCATTAGCGGTAACCTTAACCTCGTATCGTCGAATGGATTAAAAAAAAATATGGCATAATCTGACCCTTCCAAGCTTCGAGGAACGAATTTCTTCGGCAAAGTCTCTTGGTACACCTTATCCGGTCTGTCAACAACCGGAGAAGGGTGTTTTAAATAAGCGGTTATCGAGTGTCTGACGAATCAAGGAATATTTTGATCGATACTGCATCCAAAAAGTGTACAAATAAATTTATTTTAATCGATACGTGTCAGCAGTCTACTCCTTATGCGTTAACACTTATTTCATAAATCGGTTTTTAATCATTGGAATTCCTTCACAAAATCAAATTTCAAATGTTAAAATATTTACGAAAATTTGCAAGATTTTAGTTTACATATAGAAGTAACTAAGTTTTAAAAATTTTAAATATGGTGACTTAAATATATGGATATAGAGTATGATGCTCTATGCTGATGGCGTAAAATTGTTTAAAGTTCCCTCTTTTATCAATGATGTTAATACTGCCGTACAAAATGATTTACATTTATTAATATACTTTGACGCCATGATAATGGTTTATATAATAGGTATTATAAGTAAAAATATAATATTAATAATTGATATATTATAATTACAGATTTACTATGAGTTTAGTCATGCTACAAATGTCTTCCGTAATCAAATCAATTTCAAAAAGGAGAGTATAACGTAGAAGCTGTATATACGTCAACATTACTTCGTTCGATGTAACTTCAACGTCCCTGATTAAACAAGACAGAGCTGCAAAGACGGTCAACAGCATCACTAACAAATATACGCGATCCCTAAATCCCAAACCAGAAATTAAACCCTCTCTCTTTCTACATATATATATGTATACATATACATTAATTAAACATCGTCCGAATAATTGAATAACCTAAACCAATCTAGTTATTTATCAAACCTCACCGTCATTAAAATCTTCCTTTCTTTACACTTATACACATTAAAAAGTAAACTATTAAGTTCTTTAGCGCAAAGTGCACTTAATCTTATTCATTTCCTTCTTTTATTTATCATTACGTTTTTGTGTCGTTTAGGTTCATCCGCCGTACCTCGTAGGTTGTGAAAATTATGATAAACGACGCCGGCTATAGGAAATATCGCACCGCGATCGCCGCGAAATTGTTCAGAAAACTTGTGTGCCGCAAGCATGTGCGTTTGAATTATATATATGTATGTATGTATATATTACGTATATATGTATATATGTGTCTACGTTTGATGCGACCGCACGATATACCCTGACACGTATATGTGAAAGTAGACGCGGATATGCAAAGCGGAGGAGGCGCGCGCGCGCGATTTCTGCGTGATGGATAGCGAGGTGGCTACGAGAATGCGCGATAAGTAGATGATAAAACGTATAGACGGAGGCTGATTGAGAAGTATGGTAGATGTACATGTATAGAGAGAGAGAGAGAGAGAGAGCGAGAGAGAGGAGTAGTAAAAAGGGGGTTGCGAAAGGCGTTGCCGCATGCGAAATCAACTTGAAGAAATTTTAATTTATGGTGGTGCGTCGTTAATGTACCTATTGGAAGGGTTCCTATGCATTATGAATGCAGGTGTATATATACGATGGAAGAATCAGTGCGGTGTGTTACCTGGGGAATAGTTTACGCGGATTAATCGAGTTTGATTCTTTGATTTCCAATATATATAGTTAATTAATTTAGTGGAACATTGTTTCGAGTATTCGGCTCGCCAAATAGTTTTCGCATTTATTTATTCCACGCGTTTGAACAACAAGCTTTGCAGTTCAATTTGCGCCGCAACAAAGAAAGAAAAAAAAAAAGTCGATTCAACGCCTCTGTGATTTAACTGAACAATAATCCAGTACGTACGTGTTACTATCTATCGGTCGGTCGGACTCCCGGTAAAATTACGATTTCATTTATTTAAAAAAAGATAGGTATACGAGGAATGTAAATGTAAGCCCAGAAATCTCATTCGGTTCTCTATCAAAGTGTAGGAAAAAAAGAGGCAGATTTGCTCAAGCGATTACGATCACATTAATAAAAGAGAGAGAGAGAGTCGCGCGAATCCCGCAATTTCACCAGGTCGACCGAGTACAGAAAAAAAAGTATATATATATATATACATGGATGGGGCAAAACAAATGCCGTAGAATCGAGAGAAAATAAAGCCGTACCCGTTTGTAATGACCGGAAATCTGGTTTTTCCCTCGTAGACACTCGCGTGCAGTATGCTTGGCACGCTACACATATAACTGGCGCCTCGAGAATAATGATGTCGCGCGCCCGCGAGCAACCGGGGATGTTTCGAAATTGCGCCGAGGGCGCTTTCCTGTGTGTCTGTGTGTGTGTGAATGTGTGTGTGGTGACTTCGCACCAGGAAAAATGTACGATAGGTAATTGACGCATTTACGCTTCCTGGTACTGGCTCCCTCGCTATATAGATTATTCTGCGTGCATGCAAATACACACGTACATATACGCGATTACATCAATTTTTATATTCTCCTTTCTATTTTCGATCGTGATTCTGATCGTTGGTGTAACGAATTATTTCGTTAGTCTGATGGATTTATAATTTCTCTACTCTTTTCATCTGTACATGCACGCGCATTCGTATAGTCCATGCAAAAAGACAGCTGGCATTAATATCTTTTACTTTTTATGCTTTATTTGTGTATTTACTTTATCAAATAAAAGGAAAAGTTAACTTCTTTTTTTAATTTAAAATTAGAATTTAGTTTGGCAAGACTAATGAAATTCTAATGACAATTTTGTATTACATCACCGAACGATAAAATTTTGATGTATATAATATATAAAAGAAAAATGTAGATTAAAAAGTTGTTTATTTTCTTTTCCCCAAATTAAAGAGTGCATAATAACAAAAGGTACACGTGTTACGTTTTCTTTGTATAACGCATAGACACAAAATTTACTATTCGAAGGAGAAAATTCCCTAAATTATAAAGCAATTTTATGCATCGAGTAACATGCAGTCTTATATAGAGTGAATATTTGGCTGGAAAGACTAGATCCGTGCATATATCTAGAATACAAATAAAGATAAATGAACCTTACGACTCTCAAATTCAATTTCTTTATACAAACATTTTTAGATATTACTTTTAAAAATGTACAATACTATTTTTTTCTTATTATTTTCTTCACTTAAATATCGCAATGTTGATTGATTTTTATAAAACTATCTGTTAATTAATGCAAAATAATAGTTATTTCATATTATTATTTCATTCCCTTACTATAAATTTAGTAATCACTACATTTACGGTGGAAAAAGTGAAATTTAAAAAATTGACCAATTAATCGTTAAAAATGAAATCAACTGGAAATACAAACTTCTGAATGTTATAAAAAAATTAATTACATATTTCAAGTGAATAGAAGTAACAAAGGATAATTGGGTAATTTATATTCCGCGTTGTTTAATGAACTTCATTAGTCCTAGTAATTATTCATTCTAAAGTTATCGGATAAAAAATGACATTTATCCCCTTTTGCATAAATAATTTATCTGTAAAGAAAAAAAGGTTTCCGTTTAAAAATTCAATACCGATGAAAATGAGAATCTCCTCGATACACGGTCCTTGGTAGAAAGAGGATAATTGCGCGCAAAAAAAAAGGAAAGAAAGTCCAAGGAGCTTTTCGCTGCTTTCAAGACAAAAGCCAGCTCCCTCTCTCTCCCACTCCTTCTTTTTTTTTTACTCAACGGAAGTCTTATCGTCCTTCGAAGCTCCTTCAAGAAACATTTTGCGAGATCAAAGGCATTTTCTCGTAATTAGCCTGAGAACCGAAATACTTTGGTACCCCGGAATTTCCGGCCGAACGACATCCAAGGTGTGATGGCCCGTATAAAGTTCCTCGGGGCATTTTTCTTTCTCCTCTTATTTTGATGTGTGTATATATAGGTATATATATATACCTGCAGCTCGTTGTCCTCTGGATAAAAATCCTCAACTAGAAGGATAAAAGACGACGTTTAAAGCCTTTTTCTCATACATATATATATATACGTATATATACACGTATGTCTGGGCTCGACAAGCCCGTGAAAAATACGCGACCATTATGGTATTCACGAGATTCCCAAGGGCTCGAAAGTTTCGCGGGAGAAACCGCGCGGATGATCGACCGAGTGTTCGTGCATCTGACACTTTTGGCCTTTGACGTATGAATCGTCTTACCCTTAATTTACGATTTTTTTTAACACGCTTCACTGGATATAAGAGGGTGCAATACTACGGGCTCTTAAGAATTGTGTATATATTATGGTATCCCTAATCAGTGTGAAATGTTATTTAAATTAATTTTTATTTATCATTATTAATTTACTCCATAATTATTTGTAAATTGTTATAATCAATAATTTATTACTGATCTATGTAGTTAAAGTTAAAAATTATATATCTTAATACGTATATCTAATTAATTTTTTACGAGTTTATAGATAATAATATAAGTTTGTGAAACATGATAATCAATATATAATTATGTAAATTGTGATGCATGTTTCATATGTCTTTTATGTATACGTGTAACATTTAAAAAACAAATCTTTTTCGTGAAATGAACATTCAGTTAAGTTTAAATGTCAAAAGTTAAATTGAGCGACATAAAATATTGTACAGTAACGATACAGATTTTGAAACTTTGCCAAATAGGACTTTAATATGTCAGATTAAGAATCTCGATTCATAAGATGGATATATATATATATATATATATATATATATATATATATATGCACAATTTTTTCCCAGTTATACGGATATCTGCAGTAAAAGAAACGAATTGCCATAAAAAATGAATGTAACGATTGCATAAGAAATTAGATTACTTTCAATATGTAATATATTAAATGGTATTTAAAAAATAATTTTTTTTTTTATAACGAGTATGATAAATTTTAAAAGAATACTGATTTAAGGATATTTTCCATATTTTCCATACTCAATTATTGATGATTAATTAATAAAAAAGTTTAACGGTATGTGAAAAAATAAGAGAAGAGGCGCCTTTGTTTATCGATAATTTAACTGTGTGCTGAATTTTAGATTAAAATATTACTGCGTTTTCGAGAAAAGTCTTACCAACAAATATCAAATCTTTTCACCTCGTTGAGGTTAGATTTACATTTTTGGTAAGACTTCTCAAAAACGCAATATAATTTTAATCTGAAATTCAGCACACAGTTAGATTATCAATAAACGAAGGCGCCTCTCTTATTTTGTCACATACTGTTTTATTTACAAATTTATTACTAATAATCACGATTGCCGGTAAGGTAGGGAGGATAAATATTGACTATGACACCCCGTTAACCGAAATCCAATGTTTAAAATAATTTACCGGTGAATTAATAACTTTATAATATTACACGTATACAATATTTTTTTTTATTTCCTTAACAATTTCATACAAAAAAAATGAATGATCCATAATACGTATAACAGTTAAAAAAATAAGTTTTGCTCGTCTTCGTTGCTTAAAATCGAATAAAAAAACGAGACTGTCGTATATTTGTATGGTTATATACAACCGTCGTAAAATTCAGCTTGCTCTTGTAATCTACGCTAATGTGACCACGCACACAGAGAGACAGAGAAAGGGAGAGAGAGAGAGAGAGAGAGTGATATAGACACATAGCTGGGTTTGTGTCGCGTTTTAGAGTTACGTAGAGAGCGTAGCAGATCGAAGGCACGCGCTTGCATCGTAATACCTTTGGTTGAGAATAAATGCATCTTATTTTCCCTTGGCTATTTTAATACACGGAGACTGCGAAAAGCGGGTCATTGGCTATTTACTTTCTATGCACGAGCATTGACACGTATAGGTTTTATATACATTATGGATCGTTTCTGAAGTAGGTATCTATGGATGGAAGTGATTAAAAAGTGAACTGATGGGTAAACTTAGAGATACCTTTTTTTTCCTTTCTACACTCGATTTTAAAATACAATGAATAACATTACTTTATACCCATACGTCGTATAATAAAACACTTTACTTTTGATCGTTCTGTATATCGAAGTATCTAGATTGGATAATAATACTAGAAAAGGAATGAATGTCATTTTAGTAACGAGAAAATACACTGCAGCTTATCGATGAGATATTTTATTACAGAGATTTGTAACAAATGTTGATTAATGCCTGCGTCGTGTGTTGGAAATAGGGTTAAAAAGATTCTTCGATTGACTCACTTTTTTCCGAATTGCCGTCGTTCTATTTTAGAAAACTTCGATACACAGAAGCAGAATTCTTTAATTGTTGATTTATAGAGATTGCATTTCGCTTTATTTCTATGTAAGTAAAAATAAAATGTATCGCTTGTTGAGCAATACGTCTATATTAAAGTTAAATTAATTACTAAAAAATAAGATGATTTATTTGATTTTTAACTGAATTATAAAATGTAAAATAATTGAATTCACCTATAATGAATAGTAATAACATCGTGAATATATTCGAAAGGACATCTAGTACATTTTGTCGGATCAAATTCGTGTTCTATAAATAGATATGAATATACTTGCATCTAAGTTTGTCACTACACGCGTACAAGACGAAAGTACTGTCAACAGTTTGACTCGAATGCAAAAGGCAACAAATGTGCATGTACGTAACTCGGAAGCCGTTGAAAGTGTATCAGAGATCTTTAATCTTTAAAGTGTAAAATATACATATCGTACCTTATCCTATACGAAAAGTGTACATTAACATTACAAAATCATTTTCTTTCGTAGAGCAAAAAATGATTTTTGCCTCACGTGCAGTACGAAAAGTTATATTTTAAATAACTTTATCATTAACGTAAGATTTATTGATGTTATTACGTATTTGAGTTTAGAGCCCCGTGTGTAAAAACAAAAGACGACCAATAAAAATAAGAATAAATGTGTAAATAACGTGAAAATAGCTTATTTTTTGAAAAGTCCGTTAATATAATACAGTCGTAGAAGGTATGCCGGTTTGATCATAAATCTTGGAGGAGGGAAGAGCCGGTGCGAGCAACTTGCGACTTTACGTAGTGTTGCAGTTGCAGTTCTATGGCCTCCTTCGCCAGCTCTCCTTTGATTACTACGTGTAATCGCGTTTGTACGGTACGAAGGAAGAGGAATGAAGGCAGGAGTTGAGCGCTTTTAATGCAAATGGTTTAACCGAAGACGTATAACGTATACGTACACATACAAACACACACACACACACACATATATATACTCACGGAGGGATATTCGATGAATTAACTATTGATTTGTAAATACGTAATGTTCTAATTTACGAGCTCGTACGATTTTTGGATAACGTGTGTTTTCATCCTATACAACCTAATTTTGGATAACTCCTTGCGGAGTACCGAATTAATTTTGGTTCACCTAGATATTCATGGTACCGAGTTTGATTTTCGTTGCGCATTAATCGCCCCCCAAAAAAAATCTTTAATCTTAAGATCAACGATCGTAGATACGGTGAAGCTCGTGTAGAATTCCATTTTTATTTATGCATAATTTCGAAATTTGTGTACCGTATTGCCAGTCTGCGAATAAACTTTGGAATTTAAATACGTTTATTTTCGCGCATAAAGCAAATAACCAATAAACCGTATAATCTTCAAATCCAACATGCTTGGAACAACATATTTTTAAGATATAAATATATAAAAATATATGCAGAATAGTTTACTACACGTCTTTGTAAATATAAGTATTCAGTTATAACCAGTTTGAATAAATAATCATTCGTTCGAATCCAATCACATTTCCGAACGCATATAATTCCCCGCGCACAAGGGAAAGTATCAGTAAAAGTTTAAGCGCGCGTGTGTATACGTTTAACTATCACGGAACTTGTGGTATAAAATGGTAAAAAAGGAAGAGAGGAAGAAGCACGAAGAAGCTAAACTAAACTAAAAAAAAATAGAACGCGAGTAAAGAGAAAATCCAAACAGAAATGACCATTTCTCGAGTCTATTTAGCATAGCTCGAAGCAATTCCCCTTTGGTGCGCGCGTATGCTTGTCTAAACGCGAACTACGAGAAGGTTATATAAGCGAAAGGGAGAGAGGGGGAGAGAGAGAGAGGAAAAGGAGAAGAGCAAGAGGAGGGTTTTCCAAAAGGGACGTATAAGCGTGGTGGGCTTACGCTAGGGTAGAGAACCTCGCGGCGCTTGCATTTAGGAAAATTGGCGTCGAAATTTATCGCGCGGCTTGTTTACGTCTGGCAGCCAGGTTGCGCGACTGTACGAACATTTTCTTTAAGAGCGCAATATCCCCCCATAGATAGATGTGTGTGCGTGTGTGGGGGCACTACGTACACACACGCGCGCGCGCACACCACTGGGGCTCGAGATTATGAAGTCGAAGAGCTCTCCGTGGACAGAATCCAAGAGTATAATGCGAGAGCGCGCAAGCCTTTTTCGGGGTATCCCTCCTCGTTTAGAACGGTATACCTACTGAACGGTATATCTATATACATCTATCTATCTGGATATTTATATATATATATTATATACGTACTTGCACTATTACGTGTATAAACATTAGTTTGGTTTAATAGTATGGATCAACTGTGGATAAAGAAATTTCGGGATTATACGGGCGAACGTCGAGTTGAAATATTTTGAGAGATTTCGTATACATTACAGATTTAATGTAGGTTACATTAAAAAATGGCTTTTAGGATTATAGGTATCTTTTCTTTCGCTTTGGCAACAGCGCTGGTACCCCACGATTTTATAATATGTGTCATGTATACATTCAAATTTCACTATAATATCGTCACCAATTTTTCTAGTACAATTTTAAAAGCAATATGATATATTTTTTTCTTCGTTCGTAGAGTAGTCGAAAAATTGGGTCCCGTTTTGTCGAAAAGCGCGGTCAAAGACGTGTGCCAGACAATTTTTACAAACACACAAACGAACGTACGTAATGCTTTTTTCTACGGCAGCATCATTCGCATCGGTTGACTATAAATTTCGCGCAATCACGAGGACGGATTTCATCTGCGTGGGATTACGGAAATACGTCGTGTTACCCGCGATTATGATCATTCCGAGAGGGAGGGACAAAAATGAACGCGTCTCGCCCGGCCGATGTGATTTACGAGTACGGAAGGTATATTTAACCCCTTAACGCTTTTCGTTTGTGTATATATATATATATATATATATATATATATATTTATATATATATGTGCACACATACACATATACCTGGAACAAAATGGCTTTTCGCAATGTATAATAAAGAAGATATATAACGCGCGCGCGAGTTCGCGTCAAATGTTCTCCAATGCGTATTCGCGATTCCGTGCGGTTTTCACTGTATCAATTTTATAACAGTACGATATATACGAATTTGCTTTCCTCCTTATCCATATTTAACGTATCAAATAGAGATAATAGTACCGTCAGATTTTTTGTTTCTTCTTAATTTATATATCTGCTTAATCTGTTAGATTAATATCTGTACGTAGATTAATTATCTGTTGCGGTTACACTATTATTAATATGTAGTAACGGAAATTTGTTTCGATGTAATATGTTCGTTAAAAATTAATCTTTTGAATAGAAGGGAAAATAAAACAATAATTTTCTGTCAATTAATATATATTCCACTGCTCTATTTACTTTATAGCGATCAAAAGAATTTCAAATTAATCGAATTGTTATAATTAGCCGTTTTGCAATACAAAATAATCTTAACAATTTGATCTCCCACCACAATGCAGTTCGAAACTATATACATTCAATATTAAGAATGTTATTCAAGTTGATAATAAAACACTTTTAAAATTTATCTCGTTCATATTTCATCTCGGCAAGATAAAAGTGTTCTCAAACGTACGGAACGGTACATTTGGATTGGATTCCCGTTCATAAAATTCTTTTATATATTTCAGAAAATAAAAAAAAATAGTCGACGCGCAATTTTATTTTATTTCCGCCATTCAAGAAAGCGTAGAGAGAAAATCACGAGATATTGCAGAGAGAAGGCACATAATCCACCTCCCCTCTTTTACGAAGAGGTGGAAGAAATCAGGAAATAGAAAGATTACAAAGATTGAAAATGTGCGTGAAAATGCAAAAGGAACGACGAAACAACGGAGACGAAAAGTAAAAATAAGGAAAATAAACAACGGGTGGCCGGATTAGAAAAGTACAAAAGTTAAAATAAAAAGAAAAGTAAATACAAAAAGGACAGTTTCTGCTTTCCCCCTCCCCCCCTTTAGCCCCGCGAACACCGCAGCAGGAAAAACTTTTCTCGAGCGTTCTGAATTGCGGGTACGGCAATAGTGCATATGCGCGAAAAAAAAGCAATTTTCTTAGGATGAAAAAGATTTTAATTATCTCGCTCGAATGGCCCAGGAAACCGCCGCGAATTCGGAATTTCATATTTTATTTCCACGCCGTCTTTTGTGCGGCCAGCGTATATACCACGTTCATTCGTTTTTAATCGAACCTACATCACAGAAGAAGCAAAAAATAACAAACTATATTGCAATGTAATTCTTTTTCTATATACCTTTTCCTACGAGGCTTTTACATGTGTTATAATCGTAATAATAAATTTTTACAAAATGGTCATACTATGGGAGTTATCGTAAAAACGATTTCTTATGAAATAATATTACTCTGTGAATTTTATAGGGATGTTTGGATCCTCAATTCTTTGTAGTTAATACCTACGATTAAACCTCTAATTGGATAGTAATTACATTTTTATGAAACGAAATTCTATACGTAATGGAAATATTAAAAATATTATTTTACGATACAAATTTAACGTCCAATCAAATGAAGATATCGACGTTTAACAGTTGATTTATATCCCCTTGCAGTTAATAAGCTTTATTCGTAACGAAAGAATTTTATAAGTAATATTGTTTTAAAAATTATTCGAAATTTAATTTCCATTTGGTCTTTAATTTCAACTCTATATAATACACTATCGCCGTGAATTTTGAAAACGAGCTTGTTTTTTTAAAACCAAAAATCGTACATCAACGTACAAAAATTTAATACCCTGACCGAAATTCACCGACTTATCTTCCCGAGTAATTTAAAAGTCCACGCGACACTTTTACAATCACAAAAAGAATTAAAGAGAGAGAATGGGGGTGGGGGAAGGAGGGTGAGGTAACATACGTAACGGTGGAAGCCCCGAGAAAAAGTTGGTAGATAATACACAAAGAGGTCGCGAGAGGGCGATATTGGCTCCTTGGACATCCCGCAAGTGTAGAGAGATAGGAATAGAGCCGAAAATCGGAATGGAGGCGCGGTATTAGGTGCAGAAGCCGGACTGAGTTACGAGGGGGTTATAAATTTTGAATATTGGACTCACCTCAGCCCTCTATCTCTCTTCTACTTTAGCCTCCCTCTCTTCTCTCCCCCTTTTGTCGGCGATTCCGCGCTTTATACCTCTGAGCGTTTATATTCCTTCATTCGAATGATGAAGTGCAGGATTCCGTCCAATTTAATTGTCCGCGATAATCAATCTGTGATATTCGCTTGGAAAACGATTTTGGTCTCTCGGGTTCTACGATTTAATTAAGAAAACGTCCTTTTTTTTGAGTGACATTTATGGCGTCAAGTATAAACCCTTTCCTACTTCTTTTTCTATATACCTATATACGTACCTTTGAAAACATTTTACAATTGAATGCGTGGAGAGGAATCATTCGTTTCAACGAAGATTGATGCGCAATGTTCATTCGTGAGTAAATCACTTTTCAAAAAATATTGCACCAAAGACAATGCCGGGATCGAGTCTTGAAACCCTTACGATTTATGTACTATTATAGAGTCCTAAAATGTCTTTTGAGAAGTTACAAAGTTGTCTCTCCGAATTTATTGCCAAAGAAACTTTAATCCGGCGAGTGACACTACTCTTGTAAAAAACTGGTTTTATCAAACCATCCATTACTTTGTTGTAAATAAAAACAATATTAATAATTTTGTACGAATATTTAAAGTTTTAACAGTATAGGTAATAATTTGCCTAGAATTATAATTATAATGAAATACTTGCGGGTGTAAATACATCCTTTCATTTTTATACTTTTTAAGAGGGTACCAAAGTCAACTTTAATCCTTCCTATCTTATTGACCGAACTGAGCAAAGGATAACATTTTAATTGATATATGCAATATAATAATATTTTAAAACATACTTCAATGCAAAATTGAAGACTAAAATATAATCGGATTTTCGAGAAATGTTAATTATGTTACACCCACTTCATAGTTTACTAAGATATTCTTCAAAAACGCGATCGTTTATTATTATATATTTTTATATATTTATTCTATTCACAATTTAAAATCCAAAATGTCGTTGAGTAATAAAATATACGCAAAAGTCGTTAAAGCTAACCCGATTGTGATGCTTTGTCACATTTTTACAGCAAGAGAATATTATTCTTCAATTTTTAACATTGTAGTTACTGTACGAGCAAAATGGTACGCGCGTAAAATAAACTACCAAATTTTATAATTCTCCAAAATAAATAAATACATTCTTAAAAATAATTAAGAAGTCTATTGATTTTCACAAAGGATAAAGTTAGTTCAGTTAATTAAATGTAATACTACTATTACCTAATTATATAAGATGGAAATTAATTTAAATACAACCAACGTAAATCAAATCGAAATTCAAGTTTCAAAATCTATGAGTTTCAAATCGTACAAAACAAACGCATACATTTCCCAAGTCGCGCGCAAATGAATTCGGAAATCCATCCTCTCTCCTCTAACGAAGACTTTCTCTCTCCCTCTCTCTCTCCCTCTCCCTCTCTTTCCTCTCTTATCCGCATCGTTCGGAAATCGCGTAACTCTGGAGCTCGCAGATTAGGAACATTTTGCAACGATAAATTTCGAAAACCCTGTCGCATATCGGGCGAGCTGGAAAACCGCTTCCCCGGAATATATTATTCCTTTCGTGATCTCTCGGTCTTTCTCCTTCCCTCGTCATCGTTTTTTTTTTCGTACCTATATATAGATGTATATACCCAGGTTCCGCGACTCCGAGCATCGGTAATATCTACGACTTGTATTTTAATGCTCGTATAAAATATAAAAGTAGTAAGAAAATTAAAAATTCAACCGTATGATAGAAGATGAAAAAAAGAGGGTATAATGTTAACAGTGGAAAAAGAATCGAACTTTCTGAAATGCTTCCTACGGTATTTCGAAGTGGAGAATTTAAGGTGATGAATTTTATAGGAAAAGTTGCCAGTACTAGTCATTTTACTTTAATGTTACTTTGCAAACTGCAATTTGACTTATTAAACTTATTCGAGTTTCGGAATTGTATGTAATTTTAGGAAAATTTTGTCGTAACGCTAATGATTGAATTGAATAGAATGCATTTGGTTTCTTTTTTTTGTCATTCAAGAATATGTCTCTCTGGTTATAATCGTACATATAATACAGTCATTTCCACGTAGTGTTCAATATTAGCACTAATGTGTTATCATTTTTTAACTGTTTATAAAAGGTAATTATGTAATGGAGATTTGATGCCTGTGGATAAAAGAAAGCCTATCGAATATCTCTTTAAATACAGATTTATTATATAAATTTTAGATAAGAATCCATCTTGAATAAATTAAATCTTCGATAGAATTTTCTGAAAAGAATAAGCAACACGAAGGAAATCAAATTAACTACCTAAATATGTGTATAAAGGATTAGACTCTGATAATTTTGTGTGTTACGTATTAATGTGGGCAGCTCGAAAATTACGGGAACCGCGAAAGAGCAAATGTTCACAAACGAGCGTATTCATTACCCGCACCTATGCCGACTATAATTCGCGAATCCATAAAATGGCCAATCGAATTATACGATTACGATGCTACTTTAATCCTGCTTCCAGCCGTACGCGGGAGCAACCCACGAAAACATCGCAGACGTACAAAATTAGCTCGAGTTCACCAACCGAAATTACACGTACGAGCAAAGCGCCATTTAGCACGTGCGTACAAATCTCCGAGCTAGAATATGTAAATAATATTTCAAATGTGGATACGAACTTCTCAAATTCACCGTCCAATTTTATGAGACTTTTACATTTTATGATATATTTCGTGCAGATCAAATCGCTTTATTTTTTCCTCCACTCTTTATTAAAGGAGATGTCGGACTCAAAATTGGTCATTCTTAATATTTTTTATAAACAAAAGAATAATGTTTTGAAAAAATTCTGAACGCCATGCCCTTAGGCATGTTTTCAATAATAAACCCAATTTTTTCAGATATTTGAATCGATATTTTAATTACGATGTTTGTTACTAATAATTACCGACCCAAAATTGTTTATTCAATTATTATAAAAAAAATTTATTTTTTCTGGAAAACTCGATCCTTCAGGTCCTTCCTTATATTTAAAGCTATCCTTATGTATTTTGTTCAGATTTCTAATTCAATATTTTAAACATAATTAGTGAATTGAAAGGTGTAGTTCTCTGCAATTTGGGCCCGACATCCCCTTAATTTAATTATATGGGATGTATGCATTGGTATTTCAGTATGCAAATATTAATTTGCAATTATGTACGTAGAGAATATTTTGTCTTGCTGTTTACTGTAGAGAATAATAAATTAAGTATATTTAAACTCAATCCTAATTGGTAAGCAATCTAGGAAAACACTATGTTATTAATTTATGCTTGAAAATGAACGATCAACAAGATTAATTGAGAAAATAGACAACATTAAATTGGGAGTGAATTATTTGAGTATATCGATTAAATTAACATTAAACCTAGTGTACATATACTATCACATACATAAAAATGATAAATTGCATATATACATGCCCTAGTAGAAATCTGACCATTAATGTTTTTCAAGCGAAAAATTGGCCAAGTGTCATAAAATACCGAAAAAATGCCCAAATAACGACAAAATTATTGTTTTATTTAACTTACAAATGTTAAATGTTTACTAGGGTATTATCCCGAAAAAAATGCTTTAAATTTCTAGTTGACTACTGTTTTTCAACAGTAAACTATACACTTATATTCGTATATGTATAGGATGTACACCGACACAACGTAGTATAGATACCTATGTATACATATATAGTAAATAAAGGTATAGGTACGCGCGATGGTGTCTAACACACTCCCTGAATGCCACAAAACCAGGCGTTAATTATGTCGCGTGCGCGATTTATCAAAGAGCGATCGATCAATATAGGTGTATATATAGATATACGTGATGTGTATATGGGTACCGCTTAAACTCGTAAAGTTAACCTACGAACGATTCGTTATCATTACCGCTTAACGATTAGGTAAAGATTAGAGAAGCCCACATCCGCACGTCGAGTTTCCGCTCGCGGTCATCCTAGGCAAATCATAATCCCGGGTTTTGGGCTACCTATATAGCACCGTAGATCTTTGAGTACGGCAAAGCTCCATCCGACAGTATAATGTTCCTTTGCGCGCGCGGCCGCGCGTTATGCAGATTTCTTCGTTATAACTTATGCTACACCGGAGAGGGAAGGAGTGAGAGAGAGAGAGAGAGACGGGTTAATACTGTCCTAGAAACACTTTGGGGCTACGATGTGATGCAATTAACTGGGATATATAACGTGGATATTTGCCTCGATGGAGAGACCGTGTGTTTCTAGGTCACTAGTTATATACGCTTGGACATCTTTAAGATAGATTATCACGGGTTATTCAATTTAATCAATTTAGTCATTGTTTACCTTTCAATTTACATCTATCGCTTCCGATTTATCTTAATTATATACCAACTTTACAATATTTTAAATATTATTCCCCTTTTTCTACCTTTATATAACTCCTCATTTCAATTGACTATTCGAAATACACCGTGCGAGTGCGTACATTGTTTTTGCGCGCCTCCGTTAAAAAAAAACGAAGAAACACTATATACCTAAAATTGCGGACCGTAAAGTACAACGTAAATGTATTTACATTGGTACACATAAATTTTACCACGCGGCTACAGTAAAAAGCAAAATATAAATAAAAAAGAAAACTGTTAAAATCTACGCGGACTCGGAATATATGACAATTACATTTTACAAGATAGGAGATCCTTTGGTACCGGTACGACTAATCCGGTTACAATATATAATTTCGAAAAAATGTAAAATACGTTATAAAACCAGTGGACGAGCGAATGAAGGACCTCTATACTACTGAAACTCTACGTTATATGTGAAAAACGTAATAAAGGCTGTACTAAAGACACTTTTTATATCCCCCTGCGATTCCCAAACTTTCGTCGACGGATTACACACCGAGCCCGATGAATTTCATTTCGGGTATGCGGAACCTACCGTACACCTCCTATATATACTCCCAAGGCTCCGTACCGCGCACGTGAAATAAACCCATTATACTCGGCGTCTCTCACTTTTCGGCTGCATACTCGCAACTTTAAAGCGGATATTTTTGAGCTCTATAAAGCAATTGCGTACGAAAAAAAAGGAATAACTAATTTTTCATCTCCTCGAGATAGTAAGTAGACTTAATTTATATAATTAAATCTTTTAACAATCACGCGGTTATAATGCAGTACGAAGAAAAGAATATTAGTCAATTTAAATTAAATGATCAAGGAATATCTATGTTTTTTGTTCGATAGTATTATTTTTTGTCGAACACGAATATTTTAACCTATTACAATTGTTTAGCACCATAGAGAGATCGAAATTGTAAAAACGGAAAAAATGTGTAAAAAAATTTGTTTTAAACTAATTTTTAATATTTTTTATATTATTCATAATTGTGCAAGTTATTAGTAAGTATATTAATATGAAATTCTAAGAAGCTGTGTCACTATGTACATAATATTGTTTTTTTAATTCAAATCGTAAAACGGACAAAATGACTTCCGTACAGGCAATCTATAGTGTTAATAATCGATAGGCGAAATTTATCTAATTAACAATAATTAAACGTTCAACTTACTACATGTAATTTTTAGCGTCAGTAATATTCTAATTTGGTAATCTACGAAATTGCAACAATAGTGTATATAATACCTATATTCAGTTCGTACATAGAATAAATCATTTATTTGTATATAAGATCCTTTAACCGTATAGTTATATATGTATGAAATTTATCGAAATATTATATCCGACGATATACGGTATACAAATTTAATGTAATGTTTAAGGTATAACACAAATTTATGATCAGCACATATTCTTTAAAAGAAAGAAAAAAAACAAATAATAACAACGTTTAAAGCCGTGTGCATGTACACGTTTGACGTTACCGGTGAAAATCATTGACATATCAATTTTCCGTATTCGAATAAAATGAAATAGCACTTTCGCGACTTGTGTTCTCCTTCTCTCTCGCTCTCTCTCTCTGGGTCGCTCTGTCGTTCTGTAACGGCGTGAACGACGCTATACCCATAAATAACTAAGCATTTTGATTAATCAAGCCAGTGGACCGAAATCGAAATGTAAAATTCAGTCGTTCGAATGGTCCGTTTGACAAATTACCAGACCATGCTTAACACGCTTAACAAATACACGCATATACATATCGACGATATTCTACAAAGTCATTTCGAGTGAAATGTGTCCGTATCGTACGGTATAAAATTAAATAAAACGGAAAATTCATCCCTTTATTAAAAAGTGACGAAGGCGAACAAAAAAAAAAGTTGAGCTCACGTGTGTGTATATAGCGTCGATAGAATATATTCTCATCAATATCAATGTTGATGTTGTGCATCTGATGCGTTAATTGTACGACAATATCATTTTTACATCAACGTATGATTTTATAATAGATCCGTTTATCCAAAATATAAAATATATATTACGAGTTTCGGGGGTATGGAAACGTTGTTATACTAAAGCGCAAAAATTCTAATATGCATCTTCAATCTCGATTATTTAAATATCCGTGCGTAAATAATCGAACTACTCTCGGGCGTACAATTTCCGTAGGCGATAAAATCGCGCAATGCAATTAAACGACGAATATAAATGCAAACGCTGGTCGTGGCGCCATTGTATTTGCGCGATTACGTCGTCCTCCTCTACCTCCTCCTCCTCCTCTCTCTTTCTCTCTCTTTTATATAATGTTTTTCTTTCCCGCGTGCGAGCGAAAAAGCGACGCGCGAAGCGCGGGTAGAAATGATACATACGTCGCGCCTGGGGGAGCGAAAGAAAAATGTTTTCTCAACCCCTTACTTTCTTCCTTTCTCTTTCTCTTTCCGGTACGCGGGCCAAGGAATATTATTGCGGTTTAGCGGACGTTCGTATACGCCTTTTTCCTCGTCTACCTTTTTTCTCTTTTCTTTCCTTTCTTTTTGATATATAAATGGTAGTGCCATTATAATTATCGCTGTGGTAATTATTGTTATTGTCATGGCGCGCCACGAATCCGGTGAGGAAACTCGGTGACTTTCACTTTGCACTGGCTTTTCATTATCTTCGTGTCACTTTAATAATTTACGATCAAGAGTGTGAGAGAGAGTAAGAGAGAGAGAGGCCTGCAAGCTACTTTTAAACGGTGAGATATGCTATACCTGGATATTATTATTAGATTTTACTTGCTGACTTTGATAATTTCATTTAGAATTTCAATTTAATTCACGCTTATTTTATTCGACTGAGAATAGAATTAATTAATTTGGATGAATATTTTATATCATTATTTTTTATAGTATTTCAAAAAAATTCGTCATCAAATTTATAAACAAACAGCGTATTCATCTTTTTGACGTGCGGATGTTTCTTCTATAATGAAAAAGCAAGAAGAATTGTAAAATTGATAAACTTAAAGATTCTTACGAATTTATGCTATAATACATTAACAATAATTTTAAAATGTTACCCTATATCTCAAAATATAGTTTAGTTTTTACGAGTGCTGTCATGATTTGCGCCAAAACCACCACCATCCAAATAATACAGAGGACGCCGATAAGTGGTGAAACGTTACAAGACGTATAAATCGTAGTTTATCGTTTACTTTCAATGGTGACAATTCATCTTAAAAAAAAGAAAATTGTGGGAAATGAAGAGATAGATCACAATGAACCATTCAATTTCACCACAATGAAACTTTCAATTTTACCATTAAGCGTATATCAATATATATATATAAATTTTCTATATATACTATCAATATATTTCGTAGGCGTTCGGTAATACGTACTTTGATTAATCGATTATTTTCAGTAAAACAAAAAAAGAGAAGATTAATTTTGAACACTTCGATTAAGTAATAACAATAATGAACGTATCCTACGTATATAAATTGCCGAACAAAAAGAGAAAGATTCACTCTATTGTGCATAAATCGGATTAACGCTTACAACCATTATGAACAATGGAGTCGAGTGTTCGTCAACTGTGAATATCGATGATGATGTGCCCTACGACAGATTTTAATATTTAACCAGTGTACATATAGTTACAACGTTTCGAATAGACTCTCTCGAGCCACGTCTTATCGGTCTTCCATCTCATTTCACCGTCAGCAGCTTTCGTGCGTGGGTGTACATGGTTTCTCGCGCCTTGCCGACGTGAGGGTACGACCGGTGTCTCCGGTCTACTGGAATATCCGATAAACCTTTGATCAGATGCGAGTTTGTCCGGTCGCATATCGCTATATTCGACAAACGGACGTCGGGGGTGGTGGAGGAGGAGGAGGAGGAGAGGAGAGAGAGAGAGGGGGGGCAGCTTCGTAACTTTACGATTTACAATGGGCTTTTCACTATTCTTTGTTCTACGGGATTTATCGGGTATATACGTAACGGTTATACTGACTGACATCGCGCGATATCATTTTCAGAGCTTTAATTGCGAATTGTCGAATTCAACGTTGTAAATTAATAAATTAATTAAATGCTTAACCTCATACAACGTGTATTGAAATTTCCACAAATTTTTCCTGACAACAATACAAAACTAGAACGTCCGAGAAAAATAAAAAATTGGTAGATTGTATAATAGTCTGTCGTTATTATAATTTATTAAAAGTGAATTCCTTTCGAATAAATATTTTTTCTCCTATACAGGCAGTAGCTTCATAATTGACAAGTATTACGAAATAACCGGAATTTTCTCACTCGACAATTTTGCAAGGAATGCTATCCTGCACTATATATGTGTATAGTATATATTTGTGTGCGTGTGCGCGCGCGCGCGTGTGTGTGTGTGGGTATGAACATGCTGAAAGTTATTTAGAGCAGCATACTGTATAATCGATTTGTTATTCGGTGACTCGCTCTCCGTCCGATCATTATCGGTGAAACGGTAAACTATGTGTGTTCGAACGATATATACGCACGTCTCGAGGACTACCTGATTTGACTCGTTTACGATACGAGTCTATTAGCTAATTTGACTTTCAAGTAGCGCAACGGTATATATATATATATGCATTTGTCTCGTTAAATTCGTCGAGCTTTATCGTTCTATATACACATTGACGAGAAGCGGGATACTTGAGAATTCTTGAAACACGGATTATTATTGACTTATATACCGTGCAGTTATTATTACGTAACTTACGGCAACGTTCATTCGTTTTCACGTTTCTTTTCGTTTGTATCTGAGATATATATCAATCGGTATATCGTGAAAACTGATTTGCAAGTGAGAATATTGTAAGAAATATTGTAAAAAGTATAAGCGAGAAATAAAATGCCTATACGTGTACTTAAGTGTTGGTAAAACGAAGGAGTAAATCGGGAAAATTCGAACGTAGAAAAGTATATTTAATTAGGTGAGATCAAAGGGTATATACCTAAGGGGTTACACTTTTAAATCGCATCTCTTTTCGATAAGTACTAAGATTGCTCTACATTTTTATTTAATTTATCACACGGCTCATCGACTTAACTTTATTCTTCTATATAGGTTTACGCACAATTTGTAAAACCTTGTAGATGTAGAAAATAAAATAATTGTCTTTAAGAAATGCGACAACTTTATCCTCTATTTATTCGATAGAAAAATGCCATTGCTGAAAGCTCAAGGAGTTGAAAAAAAAGTGAAGAATCACGCATTATTGAGAGCTAGAGTGCGAAGAGAAAAGAGAAATAGCTCAACGGACGACCAAGGAAAATGCGTCGAGCAGAAAATAGAAGACACTGAGAAATCCCAAGACATATGTTTCCTGTAGCGCATCTTCTTGAGAAAATACGTAAAACTGAATCTACAACGATGAATACGATTTTTCCTTTATTGAATGTAACTATTTCGAATTTATGTAACTATTATACTATTTCAAAACTGTGTAACAAACGTATGTCATATTTTAATTTGAAAATATATCAATATTATTGTTGTATATCTTTTGTATACGAAATAATTAAAATATACAGTATGGGTACATACATATGGAACGTTCCCTATCAAATAAGCAGAAGAAAATTGAAAAATTATTGATATTCTGCTAAACAACTCCTTTTTGAACCTAAAATATGTAAACAAATTTTTAGATGCTTTACTTAGATATGACAAAAGTTACTAACAACCAAAATACACATATTTTTCTGTTTTGCACTTACAAGGGGAGTACATGACCTCCGGGAAACGGATCTCATCCTAACTTTAATATGTCTTTTATAATATAAAAATATGAAGAAAGCCAAGTTATCTCTTGCCAATGGCCACTTTTACGGAAGTTATTCGACATCCAATAATAATAGCAGTAAAAAGTACTTCCAATTCGGTCGCTTATAACTCAGAAACAAATAATGATGAACAATCGAACCAAAAACCAGAAGAAAATTGAGTTCAAGTAGATATGGTTTGAAAAAAAGAAGCTCAAATTGCTTAATTTGAAGTAAAGTTATGAAGAAAATAAGAAATTGAAGATTATTAGGCCAAAAGAAACAATAAGTTTTTCATATTAAATTTTGGCTTAATAATTTTCAATTTCTTATTTTCTTCATAACTTTGCTTCAAATTAAGCAATTTGAGCTTCTTTTTTTCAAACCATATCTACTTGAACTCAATTTTCTTCTGGTTTTTGGTTCGATTGTTCATCATTATTTGTTTCTGAGTTATAAGCGACCGAATTGGAAGTACTTTTTACTGCTATTATTATTGGATGTCGAATAACTTCCGTAAAAGTAGCCATTGGCAAGAGATAACTTGGCTTTCTTCATATTTTTATATTATAAAAGACATACCAAAGTTAGGATGAGATCCGTTTCCCGGAGGTCATGTACTTCCCTTGTTAGATGATATGAACGGCTTGGTACACACAAAGTACATGTAATTAGAAGTATCTGTGATTTTTTTCAGTAACATAATTGTGCCGAACAATGTCAAAAATCAAAATATACGATTTTTTAGTGACTTAAGGTCAGTAAAACTACAATAATATTTAATTATTGATTATATTAAAATTTCAATGAAATCTTGATGTAATTTACAAACTTAAAGGTATCTATCTTTTTTTGTAGAATGCATCTATTTTGAGTTATAATCATGAAAATTGGTGATATAAATGGAATCCAGGAAAATATGTGTTTTTTGGTTATTAATAACTTTTGTTGTATGTAAGTAAAGCATTTAAAAATTTGTTTACATATTCTAGGTACAAAAAGGAGTTATGTAGCAGAATATCAATCATTTTTCGATTATCATCTGCTGATTGGTTATGGAATGCCCCATATACAAAGTAATTAAAATATTAATTAAAAGTATCGTAAATTATAATGTGAATCGTAAGTACTTTAATTACATTGAAATTTCTTATTGAAATGTTTCATTCGGATGAAAATCGAGTATCGGGGAATTAGTTTTGAACGTAAGAGGATTGAAAAGAAATGGGTTACAATGCAAATTTTAATTAATAAATCAATAAGATACACGTATTTACGTATAGATGTCGATAAAATTGTTTCGAATTCGAATATCGATTCGATGAAATTTTTTATTCGTAAATTAATGACAATCTTTTTGTATAGACTACAAAAAAACGTTGTGTCTCAAGAATGAATGCTCTGATAAACGCGGTAACGATGAAGAATTACTTTAAAAGTGCATTCGATAATAAACTAATTTTATTACTATCTTAATGCAACTTATCTAAAAATAAGATTTCGAGATCGACTAAATGCATCAGGAAAGGAGAAGAAGAAGGAAAAGCTCAAGCACAAAAAAAAGAAGAAGAAAAGATCGAGGCTATTTTAAACAAAGTAAAAGAATTTTTTCCTGCGAATCTCATTTATCCCTCTTAGGATGAGATTTCGTTCCCTTTCTCCCTCATTCTTTCGCGTTATCGGTTAATTTGCTGAAAGTATAAAAAGGGCCATATTCTTCCGCATCGGCGAACAGTTCTACCTTACCAGTCGAGGAAGAAGAAGAAGAAGAAGAATAAGAAGAATAAGAAGAAAAAAAAGTGGGCGAGAAACGCGTCTGGCGCGGATGTTTAATCTTCGTCGTTTCAACCAAGCGGATCTCAGGCTACAGCCTTTGACGTCCTTTGGGCTCAAATTTGCTCTCATCGTTGCGCAAATCGTTTATTAGCTACCCGCCAGTTTCAAGTCTCGTTACTTTCTTATTTTGCGCTCTCGCGCGCATTGTGTCCTCTCTCTCCCGGTCCCGAGACAAATTGCTATTTCACTTTTCCGCACCCTTCAGAGGCGATTTTCACGCAACGCTCCGAGATGATAGTGTGACGCGCGCAAAAAGAACCGTAGGGGCAGACCGGTGACAAAAAAAATTGAATTCCAATTGAAATCGTATTAGCGCGGGATACTGTACTACTGCGCAAAGCTTTTATTATATTTTGTACTTTTTTTTTATTCTTTGCGGGTAGCCGATTCTTTTTTTTTTACACGGGATAAAATTTTTATGTAGCCGTCGGGCTATGAAAAATAGAAATCTCAGCTTGGTTGTACGAAATTTTACAAAAATTTGAAAGAGTTCGACATTTTTGAATATTTATATTTCTCAATGTAATTTAGAACTTGGAGAATCAAAAAATTTATTAAATTATTTTTCTTTTTTAAAAAAAAAATCACGAATTAATTACTGCACAATGCATTTAAATATATCCAAGTAAATCGCTATCTACATATGCACATAGGTATGTTACACTTATAACCAAATATCAAAATCATTGAAAAAAAATGAATTAATGGTTAGTACAAATTTAGGACGAAGGATCTTGACAAGTTATAAGCAAATTTCTTTAGACCGTTAATATTTTGTACAATGTCATTTACGGAATGTGTGAGTAATGGTACGTGGAAACGGATGCAACTAAATTCTATTAAGTCAAGCGGAGAGTCGGGGCGCAAGATAGAAAGAGAGAGGTACGTTTAAACGGAAATCTCCTTAAACCGGGGCTAAAATAGACTTGGACTGAGAACTCGCTATATACTCTCTGTATAAGCCGGAAGACTTGTCTAAATGTCGAACCCTTCACCTGACGCGCGAGAGCTCGCGAGGGCGATAGCTTAGTATCGAATTACCGTTGCGCTTTCGCTTGAAATAATCGTGAAACGATTCGTCTGACAGATTTCAAATAAATAAGAAGACGAGGGGGACGGACAAGTGTGAGAGAAAGAAACGATCGTGTGAGAAAACGATCGAATACGCGAGAAATCCACTTGAATTAAACGATTGTGAAATCTTCCAGCTTGAGCGAATAGCTTTTTTTTCAACTATTTAGGATATTTAAGTTGTGTATAGGTTGATATTACCTATCTACTGACGTACTGATTGAAATTTAATCAGATATTAATTCCGTAGTTCTTTTACGGATTTATTTCTATTTTTAAGTTGTTTTTTAATTCAAATTCTATAAATGCACATCGAACCCTTCACCTGACGCGCGAGAGCTTCGCGAGGGCTATAGCTTAGTTCGCATTACCGTTGCGGCTTCGCTTGAATAATCGTGAAACGATTCGTCCAATTAAACCACAAGAATTTAAAAATAAGAAGACGAGGGGGACGACAAGTGTGAGAGAAAGAAACGATCGTGTGAGAAAACGATCGAATACGCGAGAAGTCACTTGAATTAACGATTGTGAAATCTTCCAGCTGAGGCGAATAACTTTTTTTCAACTATTTAGGATATTTTAAGTGTGTATAGGGTATATACCTATCTACTGAGTACTGATTGAAAATTTAATCAGATATTTATTACGTCGTTCTTTTACGGATTTATTTCTATTTTTAATTTGTTTTTTGTTAATTCAAAATAATTCTTATAAATGCACAATCTATTAGATAAGTATTGATTGATTGGATTGCGCAACTAGACTTTGAAACTAAAACGTATTATTCTATTAACAGATATCGTTGTAAGAAAATTTAATATAGCGAAGAAATAATGACAATTGAATTGACAAGTAATATAAATACCCATGCTCATTATAATATAACGCTGAGATACGTTTAAATATAATTAATTCAAAATTCATTGTTAAACCTGTTTATATAAACCATGCGTATTATCACATGTCAACCATAAATTTATATTTGTAAGACAATTAACAACGAGCTCTTTCTTTTACGAGTTTTTTTTTCTATCTGTCAGAAATAAAAAAATAAAACAATCTTGAATAATAAAACATAACACAAACTTCACGTCGATAACATATCAATACACATATACCTTACATAATGTAATACATTTTTTCATGAGTAGTTAGAAAATGCAATTAAAAATTGAAAGTATACATAAACCCACCTAAACAATGATAAATCTTAAAGAAAATCTTGAATAGTTCCTTCATCCGAGTGCAATTTAACCTTCTAGAATTGGTCGGTTTTACTAACTGCTACCTATCTTGCGAGTGAAGAAAACCCACCGGAAGAAAAAAAAGAAGGGAACAGTTATAAAAAAGAAAGGGTGGTGGGTGCATTCCGAGGACTGCGAGCGAGATAAAAATGAAGAGGAGTCTACCGGAGACAGGGATGAAAAAAGAGAAGTTGAAATCGTAAAAGGAACCCGACGATCGAGCTCTAAGGTGCGAGAGCCTCCGAGGTTGGGGTATCGCTTTACACCAGCCTTTCCACACCCGGGGGCGGTGAGATATTTTCATTTATTTTTATTCCGACCCTGAAATCATACACCACTCTCATTGTCTCACTCAGGTACAGCTGCGCGTGAAAATAATGCCGCGCATTTCTCACTCGGTCAGCTCGAGTTTTTATTTACTCTCGCAGTCATTTGTATTTCTTCTTTTACGCGTCGAGACGACTTTTCGGGCGGGAAAATTAAGGATTTCTTCGAGGTGTAACTTATCGTATTCGTATTGCCGATTCTTAATCCTATAATTGTAAATATTATAAACAAATAAAGTATATTTTAGCTTTTAACTTACGTTACACGGAGAAAAAGTTGAAGTATCGAAGTGATTATATTTTATCGAGTGATCGAGAGACATTATTTATAGGTAAAATTTAAACTGCAGATTTATTAATATTTAAAAGTTTTTAAAAATTTTTTGTTTAAATTTGTTAAATACTTAATTTTTACGGTCTAAAATAACAAAAAAAAAAGATTTATTATTAATGTGCCATTAGTAGATTGTGATTACATATTCACTATATAGCTTTTTACCATCTTAGGTGATACCGTCTTCCGTACATTTTATGAAAAATTTCTTTATTCGAGACCATTATCTATTTGTCTTCTAAAATTGTGAATTTCCAGTGTGCCTTGGTGATAATTTTATCACACCAGACAGAATCCATTTGAGAATAGAACGAACGTCGAGTTACCTCATTACAAAGTAAAGAACCGTACTATATTATTGCGGGTCAAAAAGTTATCAAGCTTGCAATTTAAATAAATGAAGTGAATAAGGGTTCGGTAAAATATAAGCAATTTTATATATGTATATATATATTTTAAAATAAGTAAAAATGCATTGTAAAAAATTAAGTTTATGTAAACGCATATATATATATATATATATAAATTGGCTAATTTTTTTATAAAATGTTAAAAGTACAAAAATAATTGTTTAATTGTAAACAATGTATTATACAGTGGTGTTGTACAGTTAGAAGGAGGAATCACAGTTTTAATATTGGTAAGATTTTTTGTTTCGACTACTTTACTTTACTTCAATGATGGATTTATCTTCTATGATAGATCGATTAGACTGTAATCACTGGCTTTAGGGGTCTCATACTCAATTGTTGTGTGTAATTATTTAACAAAAAATAATAAAACAATGTGTGGAAAAATAAGAGAAGAGAAGCTTTAGTTTATCCATAATCAAACTGATGTGTGCTGAATTTCAGAGTAAAATTATCATGTTTATGAGAAATTTCTTACCAAAAATGTCAAGTATGTGCACCCTATTAAAGTTAGGTTCACATTTTGCAATAGTTTTCTCGAAAAAGTAATAATAGTTTAGTTTGAAATGCAACAGATAATTGTAAATTGTTGAAAAACGAAGGCGCCTCTTCTTTCATTTTTCCACATATTGTTTCATTTTTATTCAGTTTGTCGGTGAGGTAGAGAGAATAAATATTAACTATGCGGCGCCTCCCTAATTTTTGTATTTTTCTTCACACTAGCTATATCACTTTCGTCAATTATAATGCACATTATTCAACAAAATGTTGGCGAGTGCTACGTAACAATAATTATAAAGAGATAATCAAATTAATCAATTCGGAAATTGAGGCATTATTCAAATCGTTCTCGGTAAAAGCCAATTTATTTCGTAAACCGGTGGGATCCTTGAATCTTAATCACGCAAAATAATTAAAATCAAAGCTCACTATATAGCGTTACATTCGTAAACTACATCCACACATACATACATACACACACACACACGCATATGTAGCTTCTGCATCATCGAAATAGAGCGAATTCTCTATCGAATTTAATCCATTAACACATCGAATCTTTTAGGAGTGGAGAAACAAACGTGTCATTGATTAACGCTAAAATTCACGAAATCTGTGAGTATATAACTTTTGTCATTTACTGTACCATTCTCGGGGTTATAAAAGGTCTTTGTCAAACTTGTCCCAATATTTTGGTTTCATTTATCTAGGGGATTGCCGAGGTAAGAAAGGTACTTCCGTTTTCTTTCATTTTTATATTACGACGTCTATGTATGTGAGTGTGCGCGCGTGTGTGTATACGTACACGTATACACAACTTTTTTATTTTCGTAGCGACATTCGAACGTAATTCGAGCACCTCAATGTCAGGTTTAGGAAATATCCCAATTAAATGGCGATTATTTGCGCGAACGCTTTTCAAATGTCGGTTATCGAGGGAAGCCTAGTTTTAAAAGGAAATGCCAGCGAGTTGTCGTTTCAGTTGAATCGTATGCGATTGGTTCGGAAACTGGTTCACACGTTTTATTGATTATTTTCCTCTGTAATTATTGTAATGTTATGTATTTCTCGATAATTACATTTTGCAATTATACCGTCTTTTTTTAATGGAATTTTTATTAATTATATGTGAAAATGTTTAATTTACAACGACTCGTTTTACGCAAATTACGTAAGATATGGATATGCGGAAATGCATTTATTTATTAAATATTATCGAATCGCAAGAGTATTTATAGCAAGATTTATTTATAAATTCATCGGTTCTTATTTATATATATAGTTATAGAAAAATTGCATTTAAAATATATTTGAATTGAAACCTCCACCCTCTCAAGCAAACGCGCGCGCACGTGATTAGAATGCAGAGGTTAATGTAAGTATACGCCGAACCGATCGCCGGCCGGTGTACGTATACAGTGTCTATTCGATGCGGTTATATTCAACGAAATCCAGTTCTGTGTAAAACCTTGCTGCATATTTCTAACAACTTTTACAGATATGTAAGTATTTTATATTCATGAGAAAATTGAAGTAATGTACAGTAAGGAGTAAGTAATGTACACTTCAGTTAAACTTTCTATTCAAAAGTTACATTGATATAAATAAATTATACACAAATCAATATGGTGAGAAAATACGTTTTACAAAGAGCTGCAACATTAATACGTAAAACTTTAATTTTATAGGAAAGGAGAGCTTGGCCGATCGGTCATTAAAATGTAAGTGTCGAATATTTCTACAGCGATACATTTCTAACCTATAATTTGTACCATTTCAATGCTGCATTGTTTATGTTCAGGATATTTACAATTTGTTGATGCAAAGTGCGCCTCACCTCTAGATCTGGAAAATCGTTTAATTCTCACAATTAATTTATTGAAAAGTATATATAATTTATTGCAAGTTCGATAATTATTCGTTCGATATCGATGAAAAACGTATAAAGTTATTTAAATCGTTAAGTAGTTGTAAAGCCTTCTAAACAAGAGAATTGACCTCGATCAAGAGCGCAACACCCGTAAGGATTGATCGAAGGGTTTGGAAAGCAGCTCGTGGAGCCACAGTCTCACACCCAATAACTTGAATTCTCGGTGTCTACTATATATATATATATATGTATACATAGGTAGGAAGGTAAGTCTAGCAATCGGATCGGGCGATGGGTCGGTTAAAACAGAAAGGGACACACGGCCGTAACCGTTGGATTCGTACATGCGAGGAGAGCTTACACCGACGCGTTTCTCTCGGAGCTTTTCGAAACGAATCCTCTTGGAGGTGGAGCCCGTCGAACTTACAGTACGAAACTATATACATCGTCCGCGATTCTCGAAGCGGGATTACGTACCAGCTGTTCGAGGTTCCACGGGTGTCGAGAAACCACGGACCTCGACTCTCTTCCGGGGTGCCCGTATTGTTCCCTCTCACAGATTTAGGAGGGCGAGGTGATATCTCATTAGGTTCGCTGATTATCACCAACAGTCGACAAATTATGCTCTAACGACGGATGGAAGGAGGATGGGTTACTTATATTTGGACCGGCAAATTACGCTATTTTAATTTATATTTTTATCAATTTATACTAAAGCCAAAGTATTTAATACTATTTTATATGCGATTATTGGTTTTAATTTTTTCATATATCAAATAACTAAATACGTCATATAAATTATTTCATTTAAATTAATAAAAATCCTTTCCGTGTCATACAGTATATAGATTCGTAATAAAATATAACAAAGGAATGAGGTATATATATATATTTATATAAAATCTGAAAAAAAATCTTCACTAAGAAACGCAGAATGCATTTGCAAAAAAAGGGAAAAGAAAAAGGAAATATTAGTATTTAAAATTCGACATTAAGAGGAGCCATCGAAACGTTTTTTTTGTCCATCGGATAACCGGAGGGCCAGAAAAAAAAATATCAGTACAGTCGGTACTTTTGTATAGGTTTTATTAAAATGCTTTGGAGCTTCCTTACTGTACGAATATACGTATAAAGTAATAGAGAAACATAAATGACCGATTTACTTTTCCAGCTTTTCAGCCCTCGAGGGCGAACGAGCTGCACGACGACGCGTCGCATCGATTTTATTCTACAAATCGAATCACGCATGCGGCAGCTTCGATATGCCATTTGAAATTTACATATTTCTACCGTCGAGGATGTATCGAAAATCGAAGAGAATTTCCAATACCATTTTTACAGATATAATCTCGTTATAATTCTTGCGTGCAATTTTCATCTTTTATATCATCCTATTTAATTTAATACATAAATTACTTATCGATCTACCCGTCGAACGTATTTTATTTATTCAATCCTAATAAAGCTTAGACTCGAGACGCTAATTACTTCCGTTATGTTCAGCAGTTTAAAAAAATATATAGATACATATTTAACGTTCAATTATATATCCATGCAATAAGCGTTCCAATGTATATACCTATATATACGTGTACATATGCTAAAGCTTTTGATATTGCAGTTTTAAAAAACCGCCAATCCAATTGAGCTCGAATAATTTGTGGATTTGAAGGAGAATCAGGAAGGATCTTTCTACTTGGCAAGGAACTTCTTGTATAACAGAAAATGAATTTGAGGTAAAGAAGATGAGAAGTAAAATGGTATATTGCGAAGTAAAGGAAATCCTAGTATTTGAAGTATAAAAAGTCAAGAGAAATGCAAAGTTTATGAAGTTTCAGCTCGACGCAGCATTGCATACGAAAATATCCATGCGAGTAATACTCGCTACAGTCTATTTTATTCATTGAAATATGAAAATTTTATTTTACTCTTTTACAAACTTGTTATCAGTGTCGTACAAACAATTTATTTTTTTCTCATTCTGGTACGGGGATGATTCTTAATCTTTTTAATCTTAATTTTTATTAAACACTTTATTTCTTACGAATTCACTGAGATATTAAACTACACGGAAACAAAATATAAATTGTACATTATCGGATTGAATATTAAAAATAGGAATTAAATCATCTTTTTAGATCTGGTCATATCCGGACGATATTGAATTTTCAAAACTTACTTATCAATCAAAACTTTGAGCATTTAGAATTTTGAGCGATTTTAAATTTATCTTTTGAAAATTACAAAAGTTTTTGTAAAGTTATTTCGAAAATTTACAATTTGAATAAAAGACTTTCTATAGAATAAGACTTTCTGAATTATGATCACGTGAAACTTAAATCCAGCCTTATTTCTTTGTCTTTTTTTTTCGTTTTGAGTCAGTAAGTATCCACGGTAAAGCATATTTTGAATGTTACATTTAATTATAACGAAAGTTTGTATAAATATTATTAAAAACTGTGTTTAATTGTTACAAAATTAAGATAATATATTTTTACGTAAAATTAATTTAAATATATTTGAATGAAAATCTTTTTATCTGACGCTTAATTGTGTTAAACAATTACACTGGTAGTAAAATTCCGACGTTTCTCAATTAAAATGTACATTTAAAGTATTAAAATAATAAATTAAAATTTACTCGTGACCAAAAAAAGAATTTATACATTATTTTGTAGCCAATTCACGAAAACAATGGAAATAGATGTAAGGAAATATCTGAAAATCACATAAATCACAAAACGCAAATCCATCCCTTGAAAATCTTATTTTATACAAGCAATCGAGTGGCGACCTCCACAAGTCAAAAGTGAAAGTATTCCGACAAACTGCGAAGACAAAGGGATGTATAGAAGAGAAAATCTACATTGTTCCCTCGTCGCGTGGGCGTCCAAGCTCCCTGTGATCCGAGAAAAGGGCGCGAGGATATTCGACGAAGTTGAAAAGTTTACACGCTCAGACGGTGATGTATGGAGATTGCGCGTGCGTGACTCGCTTAGTTTTCCCTCCTTCTATCGTGAAGAAAGACAGAGAGAGAATCCCTTATTCCGTCCCATTCTATCAAGTGTTTCTTACGGCTCGCGTCTTTTTTTCGGAACGAAAGACAGAGATAACAAAAAATACATTGTAAAACGTCCTTATTTATTTATCGAACAAGTCGTGTGGAAGTACGTTGCTTTCCTCTCTTTTTTTCTAGCGAGTCGATGATTTTAGCTGATAGGAAATCCAATTTCCATACTGATCTTGGATGGGTATATATAGGAAGATCATCGGTGCATTTAACGACATATGTCTTTTTCTTATCGGTGAAACATATTTATATCTATAGATTGTACCTTATATATTGCTTATGTTTTTAAAAAAAGTTTTAATAACATTTTTTTTTAATTTCAACGATTTTAGCAATATATGAATTATGTTGGCAATTTAAAAAAAAAATAGAAAAGAAATGTTTGTCTTTCAATATTTATTGTACTGTTTCCGCAATTGATGTATACAAAAACTTGATTGTTTCAAAATTAATTTATTCTCAACAAATATTTTCTTAAAAGAAATAAATTGCAATGTATTTAATATCAGACAATTTATAAATTTAAATATATAGATGTACAAAATAAATATAAGATGATAAATTAATGTAACACATGTATGTTTCCCTTAAAATTATTATAAAATAATTTAACTAGAGATTAAAATCGCTTCAATACATTGTTTACATAATTTAAACACCGAACGTAATTTAATTCAACCGTTTCCCGTACACATATAAAACTCATTGTTAAACGAAATTTTCATTAATATTTTTAACGCGCAATATTAAACAAAGGATGTGCGTGCAATATATTTTAATCTCTCTATATAAAATATCCTCCCAGGGTACATTCACTAAAAAATTAAATTTTCCTCTTTTATTTCGCGAAACCATTGTTGTGCACATCTTGAAAATGTGAGCGAACGAAAAAAATCTACGATTAATAAAAAAAAGAAGAAGAAGAAGCTATATAATAAAAATTAAAGAAAGTGAGATTTAGTCCTTTGACGAAAATTTACTATATATGTGTATATATGTGTATATATTTGTATGAAAGGCTTGCAAAAATGGTCGAGATGAAAGTCCCGACGAAACCGAAGGACAAGAACGAAATGCGTAGAGGATTTAAGCTCTCGTCGGTGAACTCACCTCAAATTAGTCGCGCGGGATTTGCTCTCATTCGGTGGATCGGATTTTTAATCTGGACCAGGGCAGTTCCGCACATAATTCTGTCATTCGCTGACACATAGGTGAATTTACGCGATTCGGATCGTCGAAAATAAATTTTACTCGCACTCTCGCGCTAAGCTTGGCAAAAGAAATCGTAGTTTCCTTTACGTTACGGAAGTGCAAGTACAAAAAAACGCTCTTTTCATTTCAGTTGCAATATTTTAATGCTCTATTTTGAGAATTTGTTTCGAGTAACTTTCTCAATTTGTGTATCATAGTTACATTTTCTTATCAATTATAATTTTTTAATTAATATATATTTATATTAAAAATTAATTCAGTGAGACTTCTCTTACACTTTTTGCCTTAAAATATTTGAAATGTGTAATCAATTATTTTTTGTATAAAGCGGGTAAAACAGTACAACGTAAATGAAAAGAACAAAACGAAATGAATGAATTTTACATAATTAAATATGTAATTATTAATTTGATGATGATAAAATAAATCCTCACTTATATTTATCAAATGTTTTTTTATATTAATGCATATACAATAAATAATGCGAGTGTTATCCTATTATAATTTTGTCAATTCTGATCATTGATATCGGTATGCAAGAAGATCATTAAGTTGGTTTATTAATTCAATATATTACAAAGTAAAAATTAATGTCATTAAATTTATTATTGATTAATTCTTAATTATATATTATAAATTGATAATAATATTAATTATTTGCAATAACCACTTATATTTTTCAATGCGAATAAAAATTTAAACCAAGAATTGAAACCGATATTCTTTGTCATTCTATTTTTCTTGTTTTACATCCTCTGTATACTACAAATCCTTTATATAAACCAAAGATTTTCATGTCTCGCAGCCATACCTATAATTACCTAGATAATATCGACTAATTTAAAAATCTACTTACACCAATATTAAGCTAGTGGACATTCGTGTCGACCAAGTCCTAAAAAGTACGTTATCAATGATAAAAAAAAAGTGAGACATTATAATAACTCAACCAAGCACATACATGTACCGCGTTTACAAAAGTAAAAATAAATTCATAACACCCGTTGACATGACCAAGTTCGTATTGTGTACGTAGTACGTATGCGTATACCAAAGCTTTCCGAAAAAAAAAATGGTGAGGTCACGCGAGCCCGGAAACTCTCAGCAATCTTGTAAGCGATCGGGAACGATTGAGAAATGACGGTTTATCGCGCGCTGATTTACAAGCGACATCCTTGCGTGCTTATTTTTCTTTTAACAGATTTATTGCGCGACGTCTAACTATATTTCTCGACGCAACGGTGTGGATCAATTTTTATTTTGTACAGTGCATAGGGCGCGTTCAAGAATTTTAACGCGGAGAAAAATGCTCGAAGACGACTAAATCAGATAACTGTAAGCTTGTTAATTTTTCCTAAAAAAATGTTCAGAAACTTAGGAAAATCTGTTGGTTCGATGTAGGGAAGTTAAGAAACTTTTGACTTTTTTATTACATTATGTCGAACCTTCACTTATCGTCTCATCGACATTAAAAAGGTATCCGTCCTTCCGTTAACAATATTCAATTACGTATATCAATAATATTGCTTCATTTATTATTGATGGTATTATTTTATTGCAGTATAATATTATTATAAAAGATAAATAGTTCAGGTAATAAAAAGAATTTGTAGTTAACTCAGCAATATAAGGAAAACAAGATATATCAATTTTCAATTAAAAATTTAAACCTTTCATAATCTTTTTATTTCATTTAAATGCAACATATAAATGAAAAACAAAATTAATCAGCATTCATTTTTTGATACAATTAAACCTAATAATAATATTAAACAATAATATGAAAATATATTTAAAGTAAATTTAAATTATTCATAAATAAGTAATCGAATGTTTTTCGTACAAGCGTAAATTGTTACATTTTTACGGATACATGTATATATATATATATATATATACACACACACATATAGACACAGTAATACGTACACAATTTGTAATGGCATTATCGGACCACTTTATTTTATGTGCGAACATAAATATTAATCCGTACGTTATCGAATAAAGAAAAATAATTTCAAGCTAATAGGATTTCGGTTAAGTGCCCTCCCCCCTGTAATAATGAAATATTAAAATGTTTACTAATCCGTTTCGAAATTTTATATCGCTTTTCGTTAACATTTTATTCATACGTGTTGTGCTCGCTAATTGAATTATTTCCAATCAATACAATATGATTTATTAGGATAATTTTTTTCCTTTTTATTAACGAGTAAATAAAAATTTAATATTTATATAATCTACCAACCCTTACCTAATATCATTATTTAATAAGCATCATTCCTTGTTTCTTTTTTTTTTATTGCTGACCAACGGATATGCAATCAGATGCGTGTATCTTGAATTATGTAAATATATACCTGAGTTTCAGTCACGAATTTCCTTTACCTCGAAAATATGAATTTGCTAATCTGTTCTAGCTTACACGTATACAATATACTGCTTTAAATTTAATACTCTTAAAAATTTATACTCATCAAAAGTGATAAATATATCGTTAATGTAGAATAAAAGAATCATAATACGTCAGGGTATTTCAAAAGGCTATTAAATTGGTTGCGTTTTTCTACGGTAAAATCTGCCGTGATTAGGAAAAAAAACTACATATTTTTATCTGGTTATTTATAGAATGAACAATAACTTATCAAATTAACATGATTTAGATTAATTCAAGTTACACTATACATTACCGATAACACATAATTTGCGTAGTAAACGTGCGATGAAATTTAAATATTATAATTCGTTTATTTATATTACGGTTACTTGATTAAAATAAATTCAATTAAGCACAGTTTTAAAGTAATAATAATTTGTAATTACATTCTACAGCTGTGATAAAAGTACTGTAACATTTTTCACAGTTTGTTCAAATACACAAAAATGAATGTTCTTCGTTATTATATATAAATATATTTATACACACCTATTCGCGCAATAAACCATAACATTTAATCGTAGCTATAGTATACGAACTACGCGTTTTACGTAACCCCTTTGAATTCAACGTTTGCTCGAAATCGCAATATAAAAAGAAAACAAACTAATTTTCCGTATACCGAAACTGGCAGTATAAATTTCATATTATGATCGAAATATGGTTAACTCGAGAAAATCAGAGTTTCGACTCTTTAAAACTTGTATCGTTATATATATATATATTTACAGCGAAAAATAGGTGTATATAAACTGCAACGAAAGAAGAAAAAAAAAAAGAAATAAGAAAAATCCGATCAACCCTAAGTTAAAACCCCCTGCGTCGCATCAAGCGAATTCAATTTAGCGGTAACGATCAGCGTTTATGTAAACTTTGCGCGTATATTGATAGGGCGAGAGTACTGCGAAATCACCAGTCACAATATCACGATTCTCATCTTGAAGGGGGTGTTTTTCTAGAAAGAGCGACGGATTTTTTCATTTTATTTTGTTTGTGATGTACCGTGGAACGGTATATACAGAGGGAATTTTCTCGAGGGTTCGTCGTTAATTTTACGAGGAAAAGTGCGAGTTTTTACGATGCGTGTGGCGTATTTCGTGTTATTGTACTTATCGTATATATATACAATGATGTGAAGGGGATAATGTTGTAAAGGATACAAGTTCATTACTTGACTTTCTTTTTGTTAAAACACATGTACACGTTATATATGTAATAAGAATTTTTTGTTCTTGTGTTTTCTAAATTATCCGGGTTCAAGTTATTCGAGAATTTTTCTAATCATTATGTAAATTTAAACTGTGCAATTGCAAGTAATGATGCATCGATTGAAGAATTTATCACGTATTATCAAAGCCATTGCGATTAGTAAAGCATGAATGAATATTCGAGTAAATGTATATTGATTTGTGTGTGTGGTTAATTTATTACATGCTACTGTGAATCTACCCCCTAACTTGGCGTACTTGGAAGATGTCATTAGCTTATCAAAGCTTTCGCAAAATTGAGTTTACGCATGGAAATTAACATTGTAATTTCACGCTGATATTATTATTGTGAATACGTACGTGCGAAAAATGTACTTTGATCGGATTGTAATCAAGTAATATAATGGAAACCAAATTAAATTATTCATGATAAATATTAGTATAATTAGTTTTTTTTAATTCGATTTGAGTATTCGATGGATCGAATTGAATTTAAAAATGTTCATGACAAAAAGATATTCATAAACAATTTCTATTTGTGATCCAATAATTACAAGTTCAAACAGATAAAACAGTCGACTTTAACACGAAATGTACTGTATAATAGAAATTTTAATATATATATAAAATCGATTATTTCACACATTCACCACTATAATTCAAAGCACGCTTAACATCCACTGGAATAATAAAACACTAAATTAAAATTACAAAAAAGTTCATAATATAAAAAAGTAATACAAAAGAGGTGAGTTTTGCATGAGAACGCAATAATTCATACACTCGAGCAAGTTTGAATCTTAAAATTAGTCATAATTCAGCAGATTCTTTTCAGACACTAAGACACGCGCAATACTCAGATCGCGAGCGATTGCATCGTTTGAAAACTTCTTTTTTTGAAAAGGGGCGGGAGAGAACAAAGAATTTACGCGAACTCAACTGATAAGCCGAGAGAAAAAAATAGTCGCATAAATCAAGGCATTTTTTCTCTCCTCCCTCCCTCTCTTTCTCTTTCACGACCGTCTAAAAACCGTTATTAACGTGTCGGTTTCACGCGGAAGAGGCGTCCGGAAAAACACGCACGATTTCTTTCGTCGAGAGGAAAAAAAAAATATGCGCGTATCTCTTATCGGTACCACGCGATGTCTGAGTGCGTTTAAGGGAGCTTGAAAAATCGATATACCTTTGAATTTTCCCTTGAATCGGGGTGTGAATTGACGATCAGATTAAATTTCCTTTCACACACAGATTGACGTTCTTGAAAGTTTGACAAATATTATGAGTTCATTTACTTTTTAATTCTCAGGGAGTACATGCAAATACGGAGTGAAAACAAGTCACTCCTGCATGTAACAAATTAATATAAATTTTTGATAAATTTATTAAGTTTTTATAAGCTGCATTTAGTATAGACGTAAAATGATGTTTTATGTACTTTGTGAATATTAAATAACTTATCGGATTTATCAAATTTATTCATAACACACAAAGAAAATAAAATTTTTTTTACCTAAAAGTATGATAATCTTCATAAAAAGTGCATAAAAAAATGCATGAACTCCAAGCATCTCATATCAATCAGTAAAAAAAAATGTTTGAAGTAACTTAATCCAGAAAAAAAGGAGCAAAGTTAAACCGGCGTACGTAACAATTGCTACCTCGTAAAACAAAACCTCCCGCGATTTCCCCGTTGATGAAGAATTTCTTGACGCTTAAATTCCGCGTCGACTAATTGCCTTGCAACCTCTCAAACCCCTTTTGAAACACATATTCAACGACTTTCACGGGGTGGACGTACGAAAGAGATAGGGTGCTTTGGTCACGCAAGGTGCATACGCAAGAACTACACGCACGAGTTTTTCTTTATGGGAGAAACAGCAATAGACGATTTTTTTTCCTCCCGAGGTTATATCAAGTGTCCACTGCGTGTTTTAAATGAAGACTTGTGAGTTTAATGAACTGGTTCACGTAAGGTGTTTGTTTGACGTGATTTGATAATTTTTGTGTTTAACTTCTGACGTAATATGTAATTTTTTAATTTTGTCGAGAAGTTTAGAATGTATAATGTAACGCGACAGGATAATACCATTTTAGAAGATCTGCTGCTCATTACTCGCAATATTCTTGTGTTCTTATTAATTACTCTAATAATAATGAAATTAAATTGAATCGTTTTACAAATTATTACGGATATTTTTAGAATGACAAATTACTACACTACTAGGATAATTGATCGTTTTTGAATAAAGTGATCAAATTGGCATTTACACCAAACCTCTTGCTTGATAGTCTAAAAAATATGTATTTTTTTCATCAATTTTCTTCTATATCAAACCGGATTTTATAATATTAATACGTCAATTTTGACGTAAAATAAGATGAATAGCAAAACATTTACTTTCTGAATTGTTTCAAATTTAAATCTAAATTATAAAAAATTGATAAAAATTTAACTTTTTATTAAGTTTGATCGAAATTATTAAATTTGATTGATTGTGTGTGTGTTTTTTTTACTTGTTATAATACTCCTAAATGAAAATAAAAGTTAATTGCAACTAGTTTTATTGAGTACTCGATTACGTACAGTAGTATATATAGAAATATATAACACATAAATTTACATGTACAATTAGGTACGATTTCTACTAAATGTATATAAAATATATATATATGTTGATAATGCATTATACTTAATTTGAAGTAATTAATCGAATTAAAAGTTTTTAGAGCAACCGGCAAATGCTAAAGTTCGCAGTTAGTAAATTTTATTGTAACAATCTGTTGTATACTAATTTCAAGTGTAATTTGAATAACAGTAATAACATTATTTTAATTAAAGTAATAATTAAAATAGCAATTGTATATTGTAATGCCTAATCGTTTTGCAATAAGAATTTATAATTAATATGCTACTTCTTTAGTAAATTTGAATGAACTTTTATCCTGCTCTACTGAGCATTCATATTCCAAGTTTTTTAAGACAATATTCCTACTTTTTAATATAAAATGAAAATTCGTCGTCGTCATATCTTACCTGTTATATTAAATGAAACTGAAAGATGAATTAACTCAAGAATAATAACAATATTTTCAAAATTTGAACAAAACACTAAAATGAAAAAGTTATTGAAATGTACCTCTCGATTTCACCCAAGATCACAGGTTACGTAGTCAGGATAGATTCTTGCAGAAATCTGAAAAACGAAGGTAAACCAAGAGTCGTGTTTTAATTATATATAAATAGGTGTATGCGTATACACTTAGGAAAACACAATCGGTTATATTGCCACCTATTAAATCCAAGATAATTAGTGCAATTCCATATGGCGCACGTATCAGGTAGGAGGAAACGCGGGTGTATCTCGTAGCGCGGCCCCGTTAACAAGCAGCCGGATTACGTATAAAGCCGAACGAATGGGCTCGAGGGATACACTCATTAGGCCCAAATTCTATTACAACTGTGTGACCTCGTTGTTCCCTCTCTCTCTCCCTCTCCACAGACCTCTCTCATTCACGTTTATTGCCTTTGTGCTTCCTCACGTGCTTCCTTAGAAGATCCTCTGCGTTATGAGCTCGTACGTGCGCAATAATGACGCATGTACCGAAGTAATTGAGTTTCGACCAACCGAACAAATTACAAGGTGTTTCCGATTTTTCGACGTACACCAATTTTTCGGGTGTAATTTTCAGACCATTCTTACCTTTTTATTTTTTTCGGGAGATGATATATATTATAAGTGTATGTGGATTACTGCTGGTTCCTTGAACCACGTTTTTAAATTAAGGACTGTTAGAAATATTAAGTGTACACGTTATAGTCGATATTTAGTGTCAATTGTTTTTTTTTTTTACGTCCATACACTTGGAAACAGTTGCAGTCCACGTAGAATAATAAATCGCAATCGTTATTAACTGTTACATAATTTCATAAGGTAATGCTAAATGCACTCTAGTCGGAGGTTACGCAACATAATTTGAGGAATTAAATATATTGTTTCATATAATATACGTCTAAACGCTCTTAAATATGAACGTTTAAAACTTAAAGGTATACTGAATAGAAATCGATCAAATAAATATTAAAAAATTTCTTTAAAAAAAAATTACTTTATCCAGAAAAAATAAGTCATAAATGAATAAGTCTCAAGCGAATAGTATAATAACGTACATTTATATATATACACGAGTTTTTCCAGGAAGTACGCTCGATTAAAGTCGGGAAAAAATGATTATTATTTTAACGGGCTCGTGTTTAACGTACCCCCGAGCCTCTTGCTTTCAAGGTCTGTATATATACATACCTCGAGGAGTAATGCCGAGGAGTAGCGACGATTAGCCACACAACAGCTACTCGAGGAGCGCGAGGCGAAAGTAATTAAATCCTCGAGTTGCTCTCTATCTCTCTATCTCTCTCTCTCCCTCCCTCTTTCTTTTATTTCGCGCTTGGTATGCTAATAAAGCCCCGGCGCCTTATGTCTTGGCCCAGAGGCGCGCAACCGCTCGGCTTTAATTGGCTCAGCACCCGCGCTCAAATCATAGTTCAAGATTTCATTTACGTTATGCCGATCTCCTCCGCGAGGCAGTTGAAGAATTTTCTTTGCCTTCTTTTTTTTCCTGCTTTTTTCAACCTCGATGAGTGTCAAGGATGACGGGAATTTTACCTCTCTTTATTTAGTCTTTGATTGTTTTCTTAATTATTTTAACTGGGGCAGATTTTATTTCTTTTTTCGTCGTTCGCGGTATTATACTACCTATTTAAGAATAAATGTGTGCTACTCTCTTGTCGTACCGTTATGATTTTTCAAGAAAATTTAAATCTTTGATTTATGAACACGTAACGATTAAATGATAAATAATAAGTATTATTATTGACTCGAAAGTAGAAAACAAAATTACAATTATCAAATCAAGATTCTTAATATATCGATTTGTAAAGTATACTTCCGACCGATCGTAAAATCGTCAAGTTGCACTCGCATCAGAATATATATATATATATATATATATATATATATTGTTAAAATAACTAAGAAGCAATCCATAAGAAAGGAATAAATTCACACCTCTCTCTTTCTCGTCTCAATCGGCAATACTTCGACAGGAGGAAGGGTAAGAAAACTTTATTTTCCACAACTGAAACAGCGTTGCGGGCTATAAAGGCAAACGGCGGCGCAAGCGTTAGCAGCCATTAAGTTGCAGACGCAGTACTTGCCCACTGGCACTTTCTCTGATTCTTTTTCTCTACCTTCTCTTATCCCTTTTTTCCTCTTACCTCTTACCTCTTACCTCTTACCTACTTATTACGCTCTTTTTTTCATTTCTTCTACGCTTTTTCACTTGTTTCTATGCACTCTTTAAAAATATATATATTTCACCTCGGACAAACAATATTGATATATCTAAATAGTCATTTGTAGATCCATTGAAATACATCAGCATTTATTTCATCGAAGTTGTGCACTAACTATATTTTCATAAATTAGAATTATTCATCAATTACGTTATTTTTGTCTACAGTGCTCATTATAATTGATATTATGAATGTGATTCATCTATCATTTAAAATTAAATTTTTTCTTACACGTTTGATTATTCATGAATTTCATATACCTATATTAATCAATCCTTAACGAAGCAAACCTGACTCGCGACACGTTGTCCAATAGAGTACGAATGAAAAAAAAAATTGAAACGTATTCACTGACACTTTACACGACTGCAAGCGCTACGACTCTGTTTACATTGCTTACACGCTCGACCAAACGCGAAATTGCACGAGTACTTTTCTCATCGGATCGCAAAGTTTCTCTTCCTCCCCGGCTCTTTTTCGCGAGGCTCGTTTGCGTGGTTTTCTTTGAAGAAAGAGAGAAGTTTAAGTCGGAAATGAGGTTGCTAGAGTGTATCGAACATTCTTTCCTTCTTCGTTTCTTTTTTTTCTTCGCGAAAGACTACGTTCGGGTAGTTTTGATAAGGAGGTTCAGCTTTGACCCCAACGTCGATATCGCCAACTATTTTTCTCGTGATATTCTTGTTATGACTTTTTCCAGCTAAGATATTTTATTGTTTGGAAATAAATGTTCTTTTAAATGGAAATACTCTGTCGTTTCGAGGTTTATTTATAAGTCCGTATATTATGTATAAAAAATATTAGGTAGTGAAAAGTTGTATACTATAACTATAATATTTCCAGAAATCTCGAGTATCATAAATTACGTTTTATTCGTTAATTATATAATTGTTTGTTGAAATTGTTAGGATAAAGGGAGACAATGATTTTCTCACTGTTAATTTCTTGCAAATCCATTACGCTAATCTTGTGAATTTTCTAACGTTGGACAATTACTTTTATTCCTCGGAGTCAGCATACTAGCTAGCTAGATGCATTTTATGAACATTCACTTCATTTACTGTAATTTCGATGCAGTAACACGAAGACTAACACACTGTAAAATCAGAGTAAATTTGAAAATCATGTATAAATATATAAATGTCCAAGTAGTGAACTTTGCATTATTCGGTATTAAAAAAATATATTTTTCTAATTACTGCAAATAAAACTTTATTAGTTTTTATTAACAAAAAAGATTTATTTGACATAGATTAATTTGTAATACGTTTATTTTATGCAAACCGAAAACATTAAAACTCGGACTTGAAACAGTGAATTCGATTTACATTTAGGTGAACATTCCATGCAACATTGACAGACCGAAAAAAGAGAAGCAAGACGAAAAATCACGTCGGAAATCAGAGTCCACGTATAGTCAGTGTTATTTATGGTAGAGAACCCACGTGACCGGATACCCCCGCGTATCAAATTGAAATAGTGTCGAGTGTATCTCTCTGGTATATTGCGTATATGGGCTCGACGGACCACGAAACTACTCGTGCGATCGAGTTTTATTTATGAGCTGCTAATGTACTTATTGCTGGTTATTTCGATCAACGTGGATTTTCGAGAAATTTTGCCACCTTTTTTTTACGATTCAGAGAACTTGGATGCATATTTGCAAAAATATTGTGTTGAAACGCCTGCATAAATTCTCCATACAATTTAATTTACATTGGGAGTATATTTTTTGTAATTGTATTAAGAATGTTTTTTTTACAATGTTTTCTTTAACAATATTCTTATCAAAATTACGCTAATTACACACTTAATAATTACATCGTCGTATCATTTTTACTGTGGATTTATTTCAATGTGCATATACATTTATAAGGAATAGGCAAAATATATTGTTATCGTAAAATAATATTCAACTACAGAGTACGTAGATAACGCAAGTAAAGTTTTAACAAACTTCACATTGCAGAACACGGACGTTTTTTAAAATTGACTTATTAATATTTAATTTACTCGTCTACCGTATTTTAAAAGAAATATTATCGCAGGGTTTATCCTTCCATAAGCGAGATAAAACGACGTACTAAAAAAAATAAATAATAAAAAATTTAACAGGCAAAGATTGTAGCTATCTGAAATATAAAATTCTTTTTTACATAAACTCCTTCATCGGATTGACCTAGATTCGTAAAATGGAATTTTCATGTTTCATTGAACTGAACAATAAGTAAGTAATACGATGTAAAACCATACACATCTCCCTTTATCCATAGCACCAACGCATATTAGTTTATAATTTATGCCATTTTTAAATACAAACTCGTATCAAATATAAATTTCAGCTAAAATATTGTTTATTCTTCCTCTCTTTTGTTATTTTATATTTAACGCAGCGTATGAGTATAAGTTCGTGTTTTATAGATTCTATATTAAATAAATAAACTGTGTTAATAACATTCAAAGATATTAATATACGGTTGTGAATATATGCAATTGTATAGGTTTATCGATGTAGATTATAGTAACGTTGGGTTTGTTACAATCTATTGAGTCGCGTATTGATATAAACATTTTTCAAAAATATAATACAACAAATTCATTTGGATTTTTTATTTACATTATTTGTTAATAAGATACTTATTCTTTGATATAAAAGCGAAACTCATGCTCAATAATAGTACTAAATTATTAACCATACGAATTCGTCGATCCATTAGCCTAATCAATATCACGCGCCATCTGATTTGTTTTGTCTTTCTTTCTATAGGGTGAAAACCGTCGAAAATACATTTTTTATCATCTGAACGACATCTAGTATATATAAGCTATCTATCATTATATATATAAATATATATATGTATATATTCCTAGATAAAAAAGCTTTCGCTCAACACCCACTCACACACTTGTACGCGTAATATCCATCGGATTATACTCGAGATCGCGTTTGCGATTTTTATCCGTCGCTTATAATCGATGCTCCCGCGATTTACGAGTGAAGATAAAAGCCGCGACTCTAATTTCTTATACGAGGCGCTTCTTTTACCCGATTCCAACGTCTCTCTCTCTCTCTCCCTCCCTCTCTTTCGAGCATAATGACCAACCTTGCGAGTGAGAATCGTGGCTCCCGCGCGATGTTTATGGCACTTTGGATGTCGTAAATTTCAGCCTTTACCGCGCAACGCTTATTATTTTACCGATGCGTTATGCTTTTCTTTCTCTTTCTTTTTTCAACTATAGAAGGGAGATTTTTATGGAATTCTCTTTTTTCTCTCTCTCTTTTTTTTATGATTCAAGTAAAAACGAACTAGTTTTATCGATTAACGTTATATCGAGTGTGTTTGTTATTATTTTTCTGCTATCGGAACTATATATATATATGTAAATGGATAATTTTTTGTGTTAAAAGAAACTTTGAATCTTTACTAATATTGTTATTAGAAGATTTAAAAATATTGAAAGTGGTAACTCGATCGACTGACGATTTTTTTTTAAGTAGAACAATCTACCATTAGTCAGGCCAAAGATTTACAATGTCACCTTTAAATAAATTAAATTCGAATACACTGCAGGTTATCAGCGAGCTAATTCTTACTGATCACAATTAAAGTTTATCATAGACAACTGTCCAATATATCTTCAACAAACTTCATTTCCCGCGTAAGAAAAAGGAAAATTAGTAATTAAAAATAACATCAGATATATACGAAAGCCTTAATCCTATTTGGAAAAGGAAACTCGAAAAGATTAATCACTAAATTCATCAAGGGGCTAAACAATCGGGAACACCGCTAATTAAAATTATTTACCGACCTCGAGAATTCCTCTTAAAAGATAACGTAAAAGAAAAAAAAATAAAAGAAAAACCCACACAGGAAAGAAATCAGAAAAATGGAAAAGACGACGACGACGACGTCGGCGACGGGGATAATGAATTTTTTTTAAATCTTAGACGCGTAGAATGGAAAGTGAGCCTTATCGTGGAAAAGTGAGAGAGAAAGGCTACAGTGGCATTAGCATTTGTTTACTCAGGGTGTTTACTGCGGCCGCCGGCTTAAATTTATCCGGACGTTAATGGGTTGCGCGCACCCGGATTGTCGAGGGCGATAAGAGTGGACCAAAATTGGTAAACATCCCTTATTCCGCTTTATACTTTCGCCTCGTTTCTTCTTATTCTCTTGGCTTTTGCCACGCCAAAAATGTATTTGCATAATAAATTTGCAAAAAAAAAAAATGAAAAAAATGAAAATACTTTTGCCGAGATTCTATTTTCTCGGGGAGGTCGAGAGTTTTCTTATTAAAATTCTTTGCGATATACGTTCTGATTTGTTTTCTCTATCCATTTTAATATACAAGATGAGTTTCCACGAGATATTTGTAAGATGTTAATTTTATATTGTTATGGGTATAACGAAATTTTTAACTCGAAATAATGTGACATTATGATAATAATGTTAAAATTTTCTTTTGGAATTTATTATCATAGTATTTTTCCTTTCTTATTTCGCCTTACGAACGTGTTTATTATTAAAACGATTGCGCCATTCGTGTATAAATTGTTGCGCGACAGCTTGAATGACTGAACGATGAATAATATAGGTTTATTTAACGTTCAACGAACTCTTATAAAATTAATCAACCGATATTTCCATAATTCTTTACAACTGTATTTGACTTTAGTTACTTATGTATATTCAGTAAAAACGCGTGTAAACTTAAAGGGGTAAAAAAGTATGTATTTGCGAGTATTGTATGTTCCTCGTACTTTTTATGTTTCTCTTTTTTTTTCGTTAAAAAGAAGCGCTGCTACCGGTAAATAAAAATACGTCTATTATTCGTGAGCTGTATGTAGGTTTACTCGTTATTTTGTAGCAGCTGCCAGCGAAATGTTTCTCTCTCTATTTTTTTTTCTCTTTCCTGTTTCATTTGCTTACTTCGACTATTTTCTACTTTCCTGCAGTTACGAGCTAATTTGCTTAAGCAAAATTTCCCTCAAGTTTTTCCATTTTGTTTGACCCTTTTTTTTTCATACTTTACTTCGTCATTGTTAGTTTTATTCAATCCGTGAGTTTCCCTTATCAAAAGTATGTTTCATATTCACATTCTTACAAATAACAGCAACGGTTATTTAATACTTCTCTTTCTAATCGAGTAAAAGTATATTTTCGGGAACTCAATAGCAAATTTTCCGACATTGTGTAATCAATCAATGTCAATTATTTTGCTTTCTTCTTTATCAGATATAAAAATCCAGTTGAAAAGCGGAAGTTCTACATTATCTTTTAATAACGGTTTTGTACAAAAAACTAAAGCAAACAAAAATGAGGAAGGAATTAAATCGTTGTGCTTACCATCACGTGAACTTGTTTGAATTAAATTCGAAATTAACATTGCAAATAAAAGAAAGGGGTATAAATGAACACGCAACGGTGAATTCATTTTCCGCATCTTTAAAAATCGGGAATTTCGATCAAACATTGATTCGACAAAGACTCATTATTCTTTTGTTTATATTAACTGCGTATATATCTGGATGCGCGCGAGCGAGAGAAAAATATAGGCTTTTGTTCATACGCCAGAAGCTCCAAGCCGTTTGTTCCCGAAGGCAGTATAGACTTTTCGGATGGAGACTAAATCACGCACGAAAGTACTTATTCGCTCGGTAGGATTTTTTTTTTAAAATGTTAGTGCAGTCTATAAATTTCTTTTTACATATCTTTTTTTTAATATGAAAAATGTTATTTTTTATTGAATTTGTTAAAAAAAATATATTAATAAATATTATCACAGATTTAACTTGGACTTTTATATATTTTGATTGAAAGCGAAAGAAATATACAATTTTCATGTTAGTATTCTATTTCGTTATTACAAATGTTTAATGTGACAAAGAGTAAAAGCACATTACATTTTCAAATTGACTATACAATTGTAACTCAATAGGTCAAAATTTCGACTATTTTCGTTAATTTGTTCCATTCTTCTCCACCAAGAAAAGTTTTGTAGTAAATATTTGAAATTCTCTTGTAAGTCGGCGACATATTCTCAGCTTTCACGCGAATAAACTTGAAATTGTTACAATTTTGACTAAAAAATTGTAGTATAGAGATATTTACTAAAAAAGTGACAATTTTCTCTCATATTGTTAAAGTAATGTAAGTTGGAAAGAATGTAATGATAAAATGTACAAAAATTTTTCTGACTAAGCTCCAAATTCTAAAGTGAACGATATAGGTATACCAAAGTAAAATTGAACTGAGTGGAACTACCATACATTACAAGATATTTATTACAACTCGTACGTTAAACTTTTTCACAATTTTGACGGACAGAATGCATATAAATTTACACATTCGAAAGAAATAAAAGAATGAAAAAAGGGGATGAAGAAGAAAATGCAAAAAGGAAGTAAAGGCAAAAGAACTATTGATAAAAGAAAGAAGAGAGATGTAGAGAGGAGCAGTGGGTTACGTATGATTGCAGAGGTCGGGTAGTATGACCTGCTTGCATTGTACTCCGGAACGATAGATTTTACGTGTAAATGGAAGCGAAATGCTCTGACGCGCGTGCAGCTCAACGCTTGAAATTTAAAGTCTGGGTGAAGGAAGAAGGCGGCGCGAGGCCGATTTCAGAAAGTTGAGGGTAGCCAAGCGTAAGAGAATAATAGATGAAAAAGGAGCAGATTTATCTCTGCTTTTAAGCTCTGTGTCTCTATGTATCTGTGTCTGCCTCTCTGTCTGTACCTCTCTTTAGCTATACGGAGGTGTATATATACATATACATGACATGTGTGTATATGCTTTTCCACCCTTTTTATGATAGTCTTTTTGTTTCCCAATAACAAAAGATAGTGTTTTAACGCATATTTTTCGGTGTATGGGTATATATCTGCCATTCCATATTCTAGGGCTGAGCGAGCTCAGTAGACACTATATTGAGATTTCTAATTATATTTCGTACTGTAATTATTTTTTCGTAAATCTAAAGCAAATGTTTAAAAGCTTGTGATTTGAGGTAGATAGACACAACATTTTACAATGGGCTGTTTTATTTTTATAAAGATTTCATTTATTTCGTCTTTTCGTGTCAACTGGTCAAGATCACGGGGTAAGTAGGCACAATGCATTTTTTTAATACCCTGAGAAAAATTTTTTAGTACAAAATTACTATTTTAATGGTAAACGGAGGACAGACTTGCACAAGTATAAAAATTGGTATTAATAAATGGTAAAAATGCCACCATTTTGGAAAAATTACCATTAATAATGGCAATTCGTACCATTATTATTAGCCATTTTTATAATTGTGCAAGTCTGTCCTCCTTTTACCATTAAAATAATAATTTATACTAGCAAAGTTTTCTCAGTGTAGAAAGTAATAAAATAATTCTGCAAATCGTGTCAAAATATTTTATAAATGTAATTTACATTATATGAACTGTACAATTAACAATTAAATAAATAAACAATGACTCTTATGAAATTTTATATTACAACATAATTCACATGAAAATTTATAACTAAGCTAGTGGCTTCACAGCATCATTTTTAAGATCATATCAATTGCAAATAAGAGTGTTTTTTTTATTAATACAATTGTCAATGTTTTTGTGTTTGAATTTGCTCCGACACAATTAAAATAGCGTAGTTTTATTTATTTATTTTTAAATATTAAATTATGTAAAAAAATCGATACACACTCGAAAAGCATTCAGTCATTAATTATTTATTTCTAATTAACTTTCATTTAATAAATAATCAAAAAACTAATTTGAGAAATTTTACTCTGCATATATGGGAATAAACGAATTTACCTAAAATTTCTCTGAAAATGTTCTTCACTCTACATTGTACTTGCAATGACCGAACCGCGATGCGATTTTGTGTTTAGAATAAGTTATTAAAGGTATATCAACTTACCCAACTAGGAATAAGCCACTCTTTTACAAATTTCAAGATTTCTTTTTACTTAATTAACATATTTACTTTGCATTATTCTTTTTTTTTTAATTTTTATTATAGGCAAAAAAGAGACACTATTGTGCAGCTAATTACGGGATATAAATAACTTATAAACATCGGGAACTAAAATTTCAATACACTACAACTTTTCAATTACGACGAGCCGAAAATAAAGTATATACACATATAAAACTGAATATTAATATTTACTACAGGTAATAATGTACTTTCAAAATTCGATCAGATTCTACAGACTGTCTCACACACAAGAACTCGCGGGATTCATTCAATCAGAATGCAATTATAAACTACCACCCGGAAACGGGTAGCATAAACAATGCAAATTGAAATTAAAAGAGTCAACACATGCAGAGTATATGTATCCACATACAGACACACACACATATACGTACATATACACATACACACACACACACACAGGCATACACAGCGAGCGAAAGCTGCGTATATACGGTGTATCGAATAAACAAATCGCCTTCCATCCGCGCAATTATTCAAATGAGCTCCTGCCCTCCCTGAAAGTTTATGTGCCGCGCGAAATAAATAATAATAACCATATAGCTCGGCGTAAGTGAGACGCACCTCTGTGTAATTTCCAAAGAAGCTCAGCGAGAGAGATAGGAGCGGCAAAAAACTCGCGCAGTAATAACAAGCCTTACCGAAGCTTGGGCAATCGAGTCGCGCAACCTTGCACCTTGAATTCACGCGTGCGCCCGCGTACACACTGTATACGCACGGGTTTAAAACTTGTATTGCTTTCCCTCGGGCTTAACGAGAGAGTATAGGTATATATACATATATATATATATATATATATATATATGTATGCATGCGTGGATTTTTCTAAACTATATGTGCCGGGGCCGGAGCGGAGGGAGCAAAAGTTTCTCAACGCTTCCGGGTGTGTAACGATTACAAGAATTTTACTCGATCTTTCTTTTTTTATTTTATTACTCCGTTATTTTTTCTTTTTTAATTTCAAATTATTTATTCTTGGGGTTCTTAAGAAAATTATGCGTATATACCTTTTTTCTAACGAATATTATGATTGCTTTATTATTATGATGCATAGAACTTATGTAAAAAAGAATCAGAAAGAGGAATATTATTTTATAGACGGAACGTGTAGTAGCATGAAAATGTTACAATTACCTGGTGTCAACTGTAAAAATTGTATTTCTTTTTTTTCTTTTTCTTCAACGGCATGCCAGTATTTCCTATAACTTCTCTTTAAATTAATAAAGTTTCCTAATTTTTGCACCGCCAAAGGGAAACGCAGTGCTTAAACGCTTGGGGCATCGAAAGTTTTGGATGAAAAATCTTTTAATATCACGGAGAGAAAGTTCGTCTCCTCCAATTTTCTATACTTTACGTTGTGTAAAGATTAAATTATTGAATTTCTTTTTTCGCTGTTAAGTGAATTAGGTATTAATAGTACATTCACTTCTTAACGAATTTGCAAAAAAAAAAAAAACTTTCCTGTTGTAATTAATTATAAATTAATTTCTGAAATATCGTCTTAAACTTATTATGAAAATTTGTATTTAACTTAATTTTCTTTGGTAGACGCGTAAGTACATAATTTGATTTTTAGAGAGGAGGAACGATCTAAAAAAATATATACACAGTGGCTTCCGGAGGATTCGATTAGCGAGTTACCCGAATCGTTAATAAATAAATAACAAAAAAATATCACGTATTGACACGAAAATGCAATACAATTAATGCTTCTAACAATTTTAATTAGAATCTTAGATTATTCTAATACGCGAATAAAAAGAATATGTTTTATTTTATTTAGTAAACGCTGTAACAATCGTAAATAAATCTAATTTAACAATTAATGTTTTAAGGTGACCTGCTCCGTTAACTCGCTGTTAAACTTCTACCTCGGTGCAATTTGATACAAGCACCTTTAAAAAAATTACGTCTACTTCGTTTGCAAACGCACGTACATCTCTCCGTCACTAATTAGCACCTTAATAGAAGTATAAATAAAGCAACGTTTAACTTTATTAAAAAAAAGAAGAAGACGAAGAAGAGAGGAAGAAAACAAACCATATAATTATAAAAAAGTTGGAAAAATAATTTTCAAGAAATTCATTGCGTAGTTGTATAATATTCTGGAAATGCAGTTATAAAAGGAGTAAAAGTTATATGTTTGTAAAAGCAGTTGGTCCATTCCGCATTTAACGAGGAAACCGCACACTTTTCTATACGACCTATTCATTTAATTGCTAAGCGTTAACGTTTAAAACTTTAAAGCGGTGAAATATATTAAAGTTTCTTTTGGGTTAGTTCCTTAACTAATATACACGTTTTACAAAGAAATCATTTTATAATTGTTGAAACGTAATTGTGATTGGATTATTAAATTACAGTTTTGAACTATAACGAAAAGTAAACAGTACGCATTTTGTTGAAAGGTTATTATTATAATTTTCGTAAGTGGTATAGCCAATACTATGTTCTATTTATGTGTGGTTGAAATCTAATTTTAAAACGGAAACATCAATTGCAGTTTTAAAACGCGAAAGGAAAACAATCAATCAAAATTAAATTTAATTTTACTATTTGTATCTTTTTGTTACGGCATCCCAACTGATAGTGTATATCGATGTATGTACAGAAGAAAGTTCAGTTTCATAATTCAATTTTACATTGTAAAATTGAAAAAATTGATTCTCTTTCCTTAAAATATCCCGATATATACGGAAATACAACCAATCTCGGTAAAATGAAAAAAATGTTTAATTAAACATTACGAAAGTAAATTCAAAAGAATAAAAATAATGTTTTTCCATTTGCAAAATCCTAGGTGCATTAATTTTCCCGTAGAACGGTAGGTCGAGTATAAAAAAAAATTATGCAACACCGAAATGGAAGATGAAAATATTCCATTATCGAAAATGTGAGACGAAAATCACCATTAAGTAATATATGTTTGTGAGTGTGGGTGTGTATATATAAGCTCCTAAGACGCCTGAAAAAAAAGGATCACTTAACGGGAAACCCGCGAGAAGAAAAATCGAGATCCCGCGGTCATAAACGGGTTCCGCATCCTTCCTTATCGGAATGCTATATATAAATGTAAATGAGTCCCCAAGCGCTATCACTCGGTATGTGCAATTAAGAAGTTATGAAATTCTTCCGTGTCGAGACAGCTTTCCTCCCGCGTGCGTTCGCGCGACTCGGTTGATGATTTATGGGCTTGCAAAAGCACGTGATAGGATTATTCTCGTCCCTTCTTGTGCCCCTTTATGCGCTTCGATTTTTCCATCCTTTCCAATTTTTTTCATCTTTATAGAACATTTTTCGAATGCGTTCGTGGAATTAAATTAAGTTTGCCGGATTCTTGGGAGCTTCCAAATGAATCGTTTGGACGCTTATTTTATTTTTCCTATTTTGATATTAGGTGCAATTTAATGTATAATACATGACTTTTTTTTTTGTAGACGTTGAGTTTAGGGGATTAAATTTTAGCAATATTTATCGGTCTGAAAGGTTAGTCGTTGTATTGTTTTTTATTTTACATAAGAGCAGTTAGTAGTAATAAATAATTAGTTATTATGAACAACATATTTTAAACTTGTACTATTTTACGTTCATTTATTAACAAAGTAAATATATTTATTTAAAGGCAAATAAAGTGAATGTTTATATAATTGTTAATTAATTAATTGTATCTAATATGTAAAAATATTTAAAAACTCTACAGCTTCAAAGTGCACAATTGATGTAAAACAAATTTCGTGAATGTTAAAATATAACGAACATGAAATGATATATTTATAAACAAATTTTAAACCTTGAATTTTCAAGAGATAAATGAAATTTTTTTATTAAAATTCTTCTGTTCACCTACTTTTCAAATGTGGAGAATTTAAAATGATGCAGTGATTGCAATAAATTATTATCAATCGATATTATGTATAGAATTAAATTGAATTATTATTTAAATACGAAGTACCTTTAATAGAATTAATGATATTGGAAACTTCGCTTCAATTATTCGTTCAAATTTTGCAAATTAAGAAGGTTACTTTTACTAAATTTAGACTCTTATAACATTGATCTCGTCGATAATTACAAAAAATTTAATTAAATTGCTTTTCTTTCTGTAACTTAACAAGTAGATTAAATATTATACTTACAGATTAATAAAAATATATACACATTTAATTAATGTTATAGTTAATTCACAACAATTAATTAGGTCGACAGAATAAATCGTTAAAATAAATGTTTACAATTAGGTATATTTTTTATTATAAAAAACGAATAATTTAAATGAAATGTAGGGTATTTTAATTCATAGGGTAAATTGGGAAATGTAGTTAGATAATACAGTAACTAAAAATTTTGAATGTAAAACATTATCTCAACTGAACAAACATCAGTATAACAAAGTCGACGGGCAGGCGAGTATCGACGTCCAGACCAAAAAGCGCCCGGGGACCGCGAAGTTCAAGTTGGTCTAGCAAACGCGCCACCTAATTATACTAATGAATATTTATTCAATTACAGGGCGATGCCCCGTGTCCGGAGGAGACAAAGGGCGCGGTAGGATTTCGCGGTTCGCCACCGGGATAATTTGCTGTTTGTACGATGTCGTCCTTCTCTATTTTCTTTATCGTATATATGTACCCACGTCCCGTTTGACTAAAACCGAAAATTTTCTATGTCACTTTGACAAATTGAAACTCCTGTCTGGATTATTTATTAACTATACGTATATATATATATAGGGGGTCCTCGCGATTAAGTAAAGGAATTTTCACTTTCTCGTTTGTTTTAATATATTAACGGATTTTAGCTTTAATCAATCAATCTGAAATTTGATTTAAGATAATTACGTGGTATGTTATATGTATTGATCGTTGTTCTTATAATAGTAAATAATGTTTTTGTTACACGTGTACTTTATTATTTAATTCAAGTTTGCACGAACAATCATAACAAATTATTTATTAACGAATTTCATGTCAGATCTGTATACGTTTCATTTTTGCACATTTCATTTTTAAATTAATCACGTATACAGAGAAAATTAATTTGAAAGTCTAGTTTATTTTTGATTGCGTGTACGTAAATACGTATTGTTATTTGACATAATTTTTATAGTATCATCATGTTGATAACGCGTAACTCGTATTATTATATTGTTGTTATAATTAAAGATTGAAGTTACTTATTTGGAATATTACATTTAATTAATCAACTATTAATTTACAGTCCATTATCAATAATAATTCGAGTATTTAATTTCAAATTTTTTATTTCACAATTTTCATTACAAATATATATATATATATATATATACCTGTAGCCATTTATAAAATACCTTTTCAATATCAAGTTTTATAATTGACTCATCGTTTACGAAAAAGTTTCATCTTAATATAATACATTCACTTTTCGAGTGTAAGGAACCAATTTACCATAAACATTTTCCAATTTATAACGAGTACTCATTCAACTTTTTGTATCCTCGTCACAATCGTGTACAGAATAAAATCTCGTAAATAACGACGATAAGACGATTAAAACCCAACTCAAGTCCTCGTCTCACACGTCGTAAACTCGTCCAGCGTTATAAGAACTCGACAAAAAAAAAGGAGCAGTCAGCATCCTTCATTTACACGAATCGAACGTGAAAAAGTTTCGCGAGCACGTCGGCAGTTTTTCACCGTAAACAAAAGGACCAAAATAAAAAAAAAAGAGAAACCGAGAAAGTTCATTGAAACTTGCAATTTATTTCAGATACTTTTGTTACGTTATATTTCGTTGATTTCTTTACATTTTTTCTATTCTTTTTTCCTTTTTTTTACCAATGCTTTAATTACCCTTTATATCTCGTATGTCAAGGGTCGAAGGGTTGAGTATCGGTTACGAGGTGCTCGAATGGGCAATTCATGCGGCCTATTAATTACCTCGAATGAGTTTTCGTGTCTGAATCGGATTATGTGGTTATTGTCTCATTTTCGTATTTTCACTGGAATTCAAAGAGAGAGAAAGAGGGCGGGGGGCAACTTTATTATTTTCGGTGTTGTCGTGAACGATCGCGACCACATTTTACTTTATGCACGCACATAGAGACGGTTAAATTGTTGAAAGGATTAGGAGTTTGTTACAAGTACAACTTGTCGAAAGAAAAAATGTAATATATATAATTTGATAATAGGTGTAGAGCACGTAGAATATAAATAGAATAGAATCGAGTAAACGGTAGACTGACGCACCGTAGAACCCGCTGAGTGTAGCAGCATAAATTAATTCGGGTCGCGTGGCCCCTCGTGGATTTAACTTACCATAACCGGGAAGGTAGACGCATCCAGACGCGATCACCGGTTATCTATGAACCTCGCGCACGCTAATGCACCAATGCTGTCCCGGGATGTACGAACCCACCACCGTATCTACATCTATGTATGTGCATGTACATCTATACACCTGTATGTATATATTATCTATCGTGTATATATGTATATATATGCATATATGTGTACACACACACGCTCACGCAATTACATACATGTACATGTACACACACCCACACACACACACACACATGTACCCGCATTTATATATGTATTCAATCTCTGGAGGATCTGTCAAGGGATGGGTAGCAGAGGAGGCGAGAGCTCAGGATCGCTCTTCGATTTTCGAACTTTGACGCGTAAATTCATTACGCGACGTACTAACGGCTATGAATAATAATTAATTCCGGCGTGCCGTTTTATCGATTCACAGGGAATGAAGTTCGATTATCTTAATGTCGACGACGTCGTGGGCCGCGATTACAGATTCATAAGCGACGCGCTTCAGGTTAATGCTGTTCTGGCAGTTACCTCTACGAATTTCGGATTTCGTATGGGTACTATTGCTTTTAGGGATGCAGGGTTATTATTACACTGTATTATCTCATCGTTTAATCATTTATATACGCATATTTATTTAACCATATCTCTTTTAAATTCAGAATTCTCGTAAGTTTATTCCTTAAATAGAATCAACGTAAAATAGTCATAGTTGCATATTTCGTAATCCATTTGAGTAATTTATTTCATTTCCTCTTTCTTCGATATATATATATAGGTATATATACGTATAGGCACATAACGAGGATATCACCGTACATTGTCTATATCCATTTTTCATCCGTCTTTTCGTCTACTTTCCTTTGTTCTCTTTATTCGAACGATACAGTGCCTATACACGCAATGCAAACGTTTAATATCCATATCCAACAATCATTTTTACCTAATGGCATAATCCACGATTGGACGATATAGACTCGAATCACGCCTCCCTCGCAATTTTCCTATATACTCCAATCTGCGAACTTAATTTTAAAGGATTAATGCAAGTATAATTGATGTCCGCAAATATTACGGTTAAACTAACTTTTCCCCCTGTGTTAAAGTCTCTCCTTTCGAGTTACCCTCCAAAATTTCTTTCTCTAATGTATATCACACTCTGATTTATACGTCGCGCAAAAATTATTAATTTTCTTGTATTGATAAATTTTTCAAAACATTATTATATTTTTATTGTTTGTATCATCAAGTTGTTACAATTATATATATAAATAAGTTTTAAAACGAGTAAATGAAATATTTTTTTATTGAATATAAACAAAGATTATCGTTATTAAAGAAATTGCCAATTACATTTATTGATTTATAGAGTTTACTTCCGTCAGGCCCTTGTATTTGCTGTAAGCAATTCACATGAATTTAAATATAATTTTTTTAGTGTACTGTTAACACTTGCTTGTTAGGATAAAACTATTTACACAGTGTTGATTATTTACCTTTAATTTAAAAGAAACTTTTTTTTCTCAAAATGTAGTCTTGTCAGATTTTTTAATATTTTTTGAACGTTCTTTGTGAATTTTTCAAATATTTATTTTAATATTTTCACTATAATTTTTAACCTAAAAAATTATTTTACATGTTTTTGAAAATCATTTTATCAACATTTTTCATAATTTATATTCAGAGCATAAAAGTTTTAGTTACTTTAACCAATACGATATAATTTTAGCACTTACAAACTTTCTGTACACTTATTACCATCTTCAATAATTTCATACCAAGGCCCATAAAATTTTTACTCTCCATTATTCATCATTAAAATTAAAGAAAAATAGAAGGAAATTAACTTTATAGACTAAAAATACGAATCGGCATCGTTAAAGTAAATCTCATTCGTGGTAGTATAAGCCACGTACCTTAAAAAATAAAGGAAATCTCGATGTAAATTTGATTCCGGCGCAACGCGTAACAGTTATATCGTCTGTCCCGCTGTAATTTACGGGAGACCCCACGCACAAACAGCACTCGTGTCAATTACGCAAATTGCCGCTCAACGCGCGAAAATAAAAGTAAACGAGAGTGGGAGGGAAAAAACAAGCCGAAAATCCATATACGCAAGGACGTGAAAATACGAGTTGCGAAGTAAAAGCCGCATGTTATATGTATACGTATATACCCGCAACCGTACATGTATGTATATATTTATACTTTTTTCTTTCTCTATGGACTATTAGAGGAGGGTTTGTTCTGCTAATTGGACCGCTAATGAATATGACACCCGTGTGGTATACTTTCAATATCGTATGCACATTATTATTCAAGTGCATCACGCATTAAGTTCTATTTTACTGCCTTTCTTTTTGTTTTCCTTACCTTTCTCAAAATCAAATATCACGTGAAGCGTACACGGCGTGCTTTTAGTATTTGTTATTTTGTAAGTAATTAGGAACGTGCAACACTCAGAAAATAGTTATTTTTTTACACGTATTTAAAAAATGTACCCAAATTTTTCTACATTTTCACAACGATATAATTTAATTACGATGAAATTTTATATTTTTTTATTAATAATTACTGATAAAAAATTTTTATTTAATTCAAAGCAAAGTTTTTGGTCGATTTTCACTGAGTAATCCATATAATTTATTTAACAGGCGACGTTTCGACGGAAGTCCTGCATAATATGTCACTCTATAATTACACATTAGAGATACTATAGAAATATTGCTAAATGCCATATGTGTGCATTAAATTGACTAAATAGTAAGTAATTTTAAAGACACGTATAAATACGTAAGGGTAAAGTGTTGTTTTGAAAAATGTTAAATAAATTATATAGTTTACTCACTAAAAATCAACAAAATACTTATTACTTTGAACTATCTGAGTGGATGAAAATAACAACAAATTTATATTGTTTATTTAATTATTCTTACAAAATTGAATTTTTTCTTGAATAATCGATCTGTCAAATCTTTCATTATTTTTTAAGTTATCCTTATGAATTCCTTCAAATTTTTATTTCAATATTTCAGATATAATTTTTGGTCTTAAACATGTAGATTCCTGTGATTTGTATCCGACATCCCCTTAAGATAATCAAACGTTCTCCTCTTGATTTTAAATAATGAAGGAAATTTTAATTAAACGTATTTCGTTTTAATTAATTAATAATGTTAATTTTGATTTCGTATAGTTAATTAACTATATTAATGCACGCCGATGAAAAGTAAGTAGGTCATTTTATTAAGGATCGAATTTATTAACTTCGTAAAATAATAATACATTGCTCGTATTATATGCGATATTATATTCAGAAGGTTAAAAGTTTGTAATATATAAATTAGTTATCTAACTTTTTGGACAAAAAATAATTTACAAACGCATGTACGCACACGTACGGTTGAGTAAACCTCCCTTGAGATTATCGATGCGTCTCGGTACACTTTTCTCTCATTGCGCTTCTTGTTTTAACAATGGTAAATTTGCCTTTCACCGAGGTCCAATTAGTCGCTAGCTCGAGAATTGCAATTGCCATATCGTGCAATTTTCCGCCTTGTGTTTATTCTCCTGAGAGATGCATTAATTTTTTTTATTTATTGGTATAAACGCACATATGCGAGCTTTTCTAACTTTTTATCTTCACAGTGGTTTTGTTTATCTCGTCGAGTCAAATTTAATTAATTAACAGACATGAAAATTTAATCGTTCGGTGATATATATAACATGTATAAAAGCACTGAGATTTCCATAAAAATTTTAACTTTTTACCAAAGTAAAAGGATGAGAGAGTTTGATGTATTTAAGATTACCATTGATGACAATCAGATTAAAAGACCTTCGACGAGCGAGCGAAATCAAACATTAAATAAAGTAATGAAATCTATATAAAAAATAAAGTAGTCAAATATTTTACAATATTATTTCAGTAATATAAAATGTATTACAGATTTTTAAAAAATAAGCAAAAAATATGAAAAATAATCCCATTTATCATTATTACAATTATATTTCAATATTAGCATAGGTATATTATATATTTTATACAAAATTCTTGAACTTCATAAAGATTTAAGTCGAAGGATTTATATCTAAAAGCGCGCCTAGATTTAGGCATCAATTACCCACTGAAGTTAATAACTATTTCCACAGTATATATCCAAGAAACAAATTATTTGATATAACTTTCGAAAATATCACTTGATATAAGATTATAATACGAGCATATATCAGTAATTCCGTACAACAATTTAATTATAAATTACGAAATGCTCGTTGTACGCTTTCACTCCCACTATGGTTTGTGGAAATTTCTATCTATCTTAATTAATTTAGACTTTTGTACTAATATTTATATAGAAATACAATTCTCAAGTGCACGTGATTATGCGTTTCACGTAATTGTAAATTAACTAATGGTAATGTCGATAAAAAAATTCTACAAATTACTTATTCACACCATTGATTTTCTTTGGATGAAACTTCGCAATAAAAAGAGAAACACTCGTACAAAAAAGTATTAACTCTAACTTTGAAGAGGGGAGAGGTAAGCTGGAGAAAAGAAAATTCTTTACAGCAGTACTTTCGATTTACTCGCTCACAGAATCTTATTTATTCTCAAGACACTATTTGCCGGGGGAAAAGTGGTGGTAAATTTGAAAAAATTCAACTCCCCCCCCCCCTTACAAGTCAGAGAATGTGATATTATTCTCCTTTTCCTTTCTACGGAAAATTCCTCGGTGAAGTATACACACCTTGGTATAGCATATAGGTGGGGTTGGGAAATTCCCTCTGAGCGGAAAGCACCGTTCGGGGTTGATGCGAGCCGAAAACCGCACGAAGGTGCACAAAACGCCGGAAATATAAGGCGACCACGATGCGGGGACGAGTTCAGGAAGAAACTGCCGTTTGCATAAACAGTCATGGAAGATGCATAGGGGCTCGGGAGTTTTGGTACTTACAATTGCGAAATGTGCATTTCGTTGTGCTAAATAAATACGATTTTTTTGCTCGAAACTTTTCTGGTTTATTTATATTGTTAAAGTGATTTCTTTTTCTTTTATTTAAACTATATAGTAACGTTGTTAATTTGGGATTGTACACATTTCACGCGATCATTCGTAAATACATATAGAAAAAGGTAATTCATAAATATCTCATAGCCGCAAAGTTACGTACAATAAATTACTTATTTAAATGTGATCCTATACATGGAATAAATATTGAGTAATATTAAATACTATTTTTAAAAAAGGAAAAACGCAATTTCACGTATTTATCTAATTTTATATATTATTAAAGTTTACTTACTCCGCGTTACATTAATCAGAAAACTTAAATGATAACCAGGATTGAATTCTCTATAAACAATTATGATTATTAAGAAGGTAAAATATAAAAGGTGTTGTTAAAATGAATAAGAGCAGCAAAATATCTGAGTTTAGAATCGAATACCCGAAAGCTTAAAATCCACGCACTGATCTCTCATAACATAAGATACGAGCTAAGAGCACAGATGCCACATGCATATGCACTTATCCCTCGTAGCAACGTAGGTATGCGCAAACTCGGGATAGTCCCAATATTTGACGTCGGTTCTCTCGCGTCGAGCATTTGCCCAGTACAGGCGAAATGCAATTTGCTCGCTCTCCCGTAAATTATACGAAGCGCCCGTGTAACGATTGATTTAATTAAGGAGCTGACCGGTTCACCGCTCTCGCGCATCAATTACGCTTATTGTGTGACCGAACGCGCGAGCTTACGCGATTTGTTGATGAAACCCTAAGCTATTGTTTAGCAAGATGCGTATAAGCTCATACTCTGATACGGATGGATGTGTATCTTCATTTTAAATGTGTTGCATTGTAACTATAGTTCCTTGTATTCGTATAGTTTTTGTATATATATATTTGCTATACCTGAATAATTACGCGTAAACTTCTGGAATAATATATGTATACACTGAAAAAAATAACTCGTTATACTTTAAGCGGAATTGTTGTTAAATTGAATCCTCTACTATCAAACTGCATCTCCTTATGTCCAAAACTAGGAAGGTTGACTTAAGTAGATCAATATAACAGGATCAACCATAATTTTCTAAATTTTACAAGATTCAATTAATATCAACCAGATTTCTGCTTGGGTCATATATTTAACAACAATTCCTCTTAAGGTAAGAAATTATTTTTTTCAGTGTAAGTTTATTTTAAAGTGGTATATAAATATTTGTTTCTCAGCTTTTTTACTGACAACTTCCCTACTGAAAAATCAACTGTATACAACTATTTTTACCAAATTTTATTCAAACTAACAGACACCTAACAATAAGCCCAACGAGCTAATAAAATCCAAGCAAAATAACGATACCTTAATATCCACCAAAGAGGTTTACAGAAGCTGAGCCGAAGAAAAATTAAAATTCATCGAGCCACGTCGCACTTTAACGAGTGATCCCTCCGATTAAACTTAACCAGACCCCAGTTTCTCTCCCTCTCTTTCATCGTAAAGAGAGAGGAAGAGAGAGAGAGAGAGAGAGTAATAATTGCAAATTACGCTCCCGTACCCGCGGCCGAGAGATTCATGTATAAATTAAGAGAATACGGGCGAAAGGGAGAGAAGGGGGAAAGCAAACCCGCGACGCGTCATCTATCTCTCCTCCGACTTTTTGGCGAGTGACTCGCGATCGGTACCTTCGCAACGCGGAAGACACGATGGGGGAGGAAGATTTAGAGGCGGTGAGGGCAGTTGTAAATTTAAACGAGCATATTGGAAGGTATGCGAGCTTCGGTTTATGCTGCTTGCTCTCTCAGGAATTTTCAACCTGATGGGATTGTTCACTATAATAGGCTTCTTTACACTTATATATTTTCCACTTGGTACATTTATTTAATAAATTGTTATTCAATCTCTATATTTAATTAAAATATGCGAATTGCATTGCACTAAGCTCCTTTCATGGATATAAATTATTAATTATATATTTTATTCTGTTTTAAAGACAAATATTTAGATTATTTAGATTATTTATAATTATTTAACAATTATTTATCTCCTAATTGACTTATTGTAAGATTATAGTGCAGATTATCAAAATTCATAAATTAAGGGCAGCGGCTTCTCAGAATAATCTTAAAATCACTTACCCTATTTTTTAACGATGATTAGTTAATGCTAATTATTGTCAATCAAATAATTTATGTGCATTTGAATTAGTAAATGTTAAAATTAATTTTATACTCACCATCGATAATATTCTTTATAATAAAATTCAAAGTTAAATAAATCATTTCTTTTCGATATTGCAAACGTTTAAATATAAATGAATATTTAACAATTCATTCATTTAAAATAATTGTGCTGAAACTTGGTGATGAATAAAATGTGTCTTTTATACAAATTAATGAACATTAATTTTTGTTTTATAAAAGTGAAAGATATAGGTATTTGCAAAATTAAAGGTGTACTTTAAATAGCTCAAGTAAAATTTAATATTTAACTTTACAGACTCCATATTGGATCTGCAAGTTTGAATGTTCAAAATCTGACAAGGAATTTGTAATCAGCCTTCCAAAAAGCTTCTGAATACGAAATTTCAGCATTACATGGATTCTACATACTAAACGAAAATAAACCAAAAACATAATATTTAATGAATGATATACATTTAAAGTGATGATTTTATTTTAGTTGATTGTCGTTAAATGTGAAATATTATAATTATATAATAAACAGATAAAATAATGTTTAACCCATATTATTACTGTAAATTAATATTTATTCGAATAAAGTTTAATTACTCCGCGTTACATTAATAGAAAATTAAATGATAACCAGGATTGAATTCTCTATAAACAATTATGATTATTAAGAAGGTAAAATATAAAAGGTGTTGTTAAAATGAATAAGAGCAGCAAAATATCTGAGTTTAGAATCGAATACCCGAAAGCTTAAAATCCACGCACTGATCTCTCATAACATAAGATACGAGCTAAGAGCACAGATGCCACATGCATATGCACTTATCCCTCGTAGCAACGTAGGTATGCGCAAACTCGGGATAGTCCCAATATTTGACGTCGGTTCTCTCGCGTCGAGCATTTGCCCAGTACAGGCGAAATGCAATTTGCTCGCTCTCCCGTAAATATACGGAGCGCCCGTGTAACGATTGATTTAATTAAGGAGTGACGGTTCACCGCTCTCGCCGCATCAATTACGCTTATTGTGTGACCCGAACGCGCGAGCTTACGCGATTTGTTGATGAAACCCTAAGCTATTGTTTAGCAAGATGCGTATAAGCTCATACTCTGATACGGCATGGATGTGTATCTTCATTTTAAAGTGTTGCCTTGTAACTATAGTTCCTTGTATTCGTATAGTTTTTGTATATATATATTTGCTATACCTGAATAATTTACGCGTAAACTTCTGGAATAATATGTATACACTGAAAAAAATAACTCGTTATACTTTAAGCGGAATTGTTGTTAAATTGAATCCTCTACTATCAAACTGCATCTCCTTATGTCCAAAACTAGGAAGGTTGACTTAAGTAGATCAATATAACAGGATCACCATAATTTCTAAATTTTACAAGATTCAATTAATATCAACCAGATTTCTGCTTGGGTCATATATTTAACAACAATTCCTCTTAAGGTAAGAAATTATTTTTTTCAGTGTAAGTTTATTTTAAAGTGGTATATAAATATTGTTTCTCAGCTTTTTTACTGACAACTTCCCTACTGAAAATCAACTGTATACAACTATTTTTACCAAATTTTATTCAAAACTAACAGGACACCTAACAATAAGCCCAACGACTAATAAAATCCAAGCAAAATAACGATACCTTAATATCCACCAAAGAGGTTTACAGAAGCTGAGCCGAAGAAAATTAAAATTCATCGAGCCACGTCGCACTTTAACGAGTGATCCCCTCCGATTAAACTTAACCAGACCCCAGTTTCTCTCCCTCTCTTTCATCGTAAAGAGAGAGGAAGAGAGAGAGAGAGAGAGTAATAATTGCAAATTACGCTCCCGTACCCGCGGCCGAGAGATTCATGTATAAATTAAGAGAATACGGGCGAAAGGGAGAGAAGGGGGAAAGCAAACCCGCGACGCGTCATCTATCTCTCCTCCGACTTTTTGGCGAGTGACTCGCGATCGGTACCTTCGCAACGCGGAAGACACGATGGGGGAGGAAGATTTAGAGGCGGTGAGGGCAGTTGTAAATTTAAACGAGCATATTGGAAGGTATGCGAGCTTCGGTTTATGCTGCTTGCTCTCTCAGGAATTTTCAACCTGATGGGATTGTTCACTATAATAGGCTTCTTTACACTTATATATTTTCCACTTGGTACATTTATTTAATAAATTGTTATTCAATCTCTATATATTTAATTAAAATATGCGAATTGCATTGCACTAAGCTCCTTTCATGGATATAAATTATTAATTATATATTTTTATTCTGTTTTAAAGACAAATATTTAGATTATTTAGATTATTTATAATTATTTAACAATTATTTATCTCCTAATTGACTTATTGTAAGATTATAGTGCAGATTATCAAAATTCATAAATTAAGGGCAGCGGCTTCTCAGAATAATCTTTAAAATCACTTACCCTATTTTTTAACGATGATTAGTTAATGCTAATTATTGTCAATCAAATAATTTATGTGCATTTGAATTAGTAAATGTTAAAATTAATTTTATACTCACCATCGATAATATTCTTTATAATAAAATTCAAAGTTAAATAAATCATTTCTTTTCGATATTGCAAACGTTTAAATATAAATGAATATTTAACAATTCATTCATTTAAAATAATTGTGCTGAAACTTGGTGATGAATAAAATGTGTCTTTTATACAAATTAATGAACATTAATTTTTGTTTTATAAAAGTGAAAGATATAGGTATTTGCAAAATTAAAGGTGTACTTTAAATAGCTCAAGTAAAATTTAATATTTAACTTTACAGACTCCATATTGGATCTGCAAGTTTGAATGTTCAAAATCTGACAAGGAATTGTAATCAGCCTTCCAAAAAGCTTCTGAATACGAAATTTCAGCATTACATGGATTCTACATACTAAACGAAAATAAACCAAAAACATAATATTTAATGAATGATATACATTTAAAAGATGATTTTATTTTAGTTGATTGTCGTTAAATGTGAAATATTATAATTATATAATAAACAGATAAAATACAGTTTAACCCACTATATTACTGTAAATTAATATTTATTCGAATAAAGTTTAATTATTAAAAGTTAATAAGCACGCAGTACTAAATTAAATGGTCAGATCGAGTAAATACCATTTTCAAATACAGCTCTCAGCGAGTTTAGGTTAATTATATAGAAACATTAGAGGAATATTGCAAAAGAAAAAAAAAACTTTAATATTCGTATAATTAGAAAAAGCGCATTAACTGAAACGGCATATTTAAAAGTGTCAAGTGCATTAGTGGACATATGCATATAAGTGACTATTAATTATTCATAGTACCATATAATTAAAACCTAAGGAAAAGGTGCGCGTATACACATATGCGATACGAATAGCACCTCATTACATATATTGAGCTGCTAATCACCATATAATACCATCCAACCCATAAATCAATAAAATAAAATAAGCACGTATGTAGATGGAGGAGGCAAGATCTCGCGAGATATATATACATATATATATGCCGAATATAAAAAATAAGAGAGAAAGAGAGACAAAGGTCAGCGACATGAGCGGTACCACGACCCCGCATGCCACGTCTTCCTCGATTCTCTCGAACATGACTCTTCGTCCCCGAGCCCTCTCTTTTTCGCGATAAATGTCCCCGTTATATTCCCCCTCCTCCCCCTCCTCTCTCTTTCTCTTTAACCGCGAAGACTTCCGGCTAGAATTTGCCTCCGACGTATACTCGGCAAATATTTTTTTCTCTCTTCCGTGCATATATATATATACACATACATACATACGTGTAAACCTCTTTCGAATTCTTTCATCCGACCCTTTTGATATAAACGATACATTACATATATCCACCAAAGAGGTTTACAGAAAGCTGAGCCGAAGAAAATTAAAAATTCATCGAGCCACGTCGCACTTTAACGAGTGATCCCTCCGATTAAACTTAACCAGACCCCAGTTTCTCTCCCTCTCTTTCATCGTAAAGAGAGGAAGAGAGAGAGAGAGAGAGAGTAATAATTGCAAATTGCGCTCCCGTACCCGCGGCCGAGAGATTCATGTATAAATTAAGAGAATACGGGCGAAAGGGAGAGAAGGGGGAAAGCAAACCCGCGACGCGTCATCTATCTCTCCTCCGACTTTTTGGCGAGTGACTCGCGATCGGTACCTTCGCAACGCGGAAGACACGATGGGGGAGGAAGATTTAGAGGCGGTGAGGGCAGTTGTAAATTTAAACGAGCATATTGGAAGGTATGCGAGCTTCGGTTTATGCTGCTTGCTCTCTCAGGAATTTTCAACCTGATGGGATTGTTCACTATAATAGGCTTCTTTACACTTATATATTTTCCACTTGGTACATTTATTTAATAAATTGTTATTCAATCTCTATATATTAATTAAAATATGCGAATTGCATTGCACTAAGCTCCTTTCATGGATATAAATTATTAATTATATATTTTTATTCTGTTTTAAAGACAAATATTTAGATTATTTAGATTATTTATAATTATTTAACAATTATTTATCTCCTAATTGACTTATTGTAAGATTATAGTGCAGATTATCAAAATTCATAAATTAAGGGCAGCGGCTTCTCAGAATAATCTTAAAATCACTTACCCTATTTTTTAACGATGATTAGTTAATGCTAATTATTGTCAATCAAATAATTTATGTGCATTTGAATTAGTAAATGTTAAAATTAATTTTATACTCACCATCGATAATATTCTTTATAATAAAATTCAAAGTTAAATAAATCATTTCTTTTCGATATTGCAAACGTTTAAATATAAATGAATATTTAACAATTCATTCATTTAAAATAATTGTGCTGAAACTTGGTGATGAATAAAATGTGTCTTTTATACAAATTAATGAACATTAATTTTTGTTTTATAAAAGTGAAAGATATAGGTATTTGCAAAATTAAAGGTGTACTTTAAATAGCTCAAGTAAAATTTAATATTTAACTTTACAGACTCCATATTGGATCTGCAAGTTTGAATGTTCAAAATCTGACAAGGAATTTGTAATCAGCCTTCCAAAAAGCTTCTGAATACGAAATTTCAGCATTACATGGATTCTACATACTAAACGAAAATAAACCAAAAACATAATATTTAATGAATGATATACATTTAAAAAGATGATTTTATTTTAGTTGATTGTCGTTAAATGTGAAATATTATAAGTTATATAATAAAACAGATAAAATAACGTTTAACCCATATTATTACTGTAAATTAATATTTATTCGAATAAAGTTTAATTATTAAAAGTTAATAAGCACGCAGTACTAAATTAAATGGTCAGATCGAGTAAATACCATTTTCAAATACAGCTCTCAGCGAGTTTAGGTTAATTATATAGAAACATTAGAGGACTATTGCAAAAGAAAAAAAACTTTAATATTCGTATAATTAGAAAAAGCGCATTAACTGAAACGGCATATTTAAAAGTGTCAAGTGCATTAGTGGACATATGCATATAAGTGACTATTAATTATTCATTAGTACCATATAATTAAAACCTAAGGAAAAGGTGCGCGTATACACATATGCGATACGAATAGCACCTCATTACATATATTGAGCTGCTAATCACCATATAATACCATCCAACCCATAAATCAATAAAATAAAATAAGCACGTATGTAGATGGAGGAGGCAAGATCTCGCAAGATATATATATACATATATATATGCCGAATATAAAAAATAAGAGAGAAAGAGAGACAAAGGTCAGCGACATGAGCGGTACCACGACCCCGCATGCCACGTCTTCCTCGATTCTCTCGAACATGACTCTTCGTCCCCGAGCCCTCTCTTTTTCGCGATAAATGTCCCCGTTATATTCCCCCTCCTCCCCTCCTCCCCTCCTCTCTCTTTCTCTTTAACCGCGAAGACTTCCGGCTAGAATTTGCCTCCGACGTATACTCGGCAAATATTTTTTTCTCTCTTCCGTGCATATATATATACACATACATATACATACGTGTAAACCTCTTTCGAATTCTTTCATCCGACCCTTTTGATATTCGCGACAGTGAAAGGGATAACGGTCAAGCAGCTGGTGACTTGTTTTACGGGTTAAGTTAATTGACGACATGCGCCGTAAATTTCGAATCGCTAAATTACCCGGTGGGATTGTACATATATAAAGGTATACGTCGTCGGTGTACACACACGTATATGCATTTCTTTATCTCGTTTTATACACACACACACACATACACGTTTACATGTACGTACCTATACGTCAGATAGATATTGTTCACCGAGTGCAGTATTTCAATTGCGGTCTCTCGTATAATAATACTTATAGATATACGAAAATTGTCCCCAGCATGTTAATTGTAATTGGTTAAACTTTGAAATAGCCTTGTACAGACACGGTTATATATATGGGGATTCTTCAATAATCGTGAAACTGGGATGCCTTGTACAATCCCGAGTATATAGAACTGGTATACGGGACCGTCAATATTTTCCTTACAATTTGACCTGCATCCATAAGGCAACATCAACATCAATTACTGGAAAATACGGCGGCGTATACCAATCCATGCACGGACAACTACTCGACGCACAATTCGGAGGCTCCTCAACTCTGCAAATCAAACAGGGGCACGCTCACTTCCTCGAGGGATCGGAATCATACGGACGGGGCGCGAACGTATTCCGTCGAGACGCGAGCGCGCGCCAAGTTTGAACGGTATATCGCTAAGTAAACGCGAACGGGGACCTACATCCGCATATGTATGTGCAGTATGCGCATGTGTGTGTACGTGTATATATTTATTTGTAAGGGATTGTGACGCGACAGTGTGAGTTATGCGAATCTGTACGATTTCCGTAATATATTCTTGTTTCTTCGATTGACGAGTTTCCCACTTGAATGCTTGGGAATATACTATAATTGACTATTTTGCATGTATAAATTATATTACTTTGCCTGTAATTTTATAATTTTTCTTATATTATTTTATTTGCGGGGTAATACACTTAAAATTGTTAAAATTAATATTGATTGTCAAAATGGATCAAGATAAATAATATTTGTTTTGTTAAGCTACGTTTATATATATAAAAATTTATATATAAAAGTTTATATATATACAAAAATTTAATGTTTTTGTCAGTAATAAACCTGAATTTCATTATGTATTTTTAGTCTGGTGCGTAGACTATGGCTTTTATTGATGAACCAATATAGGTATAATCACTCTCTCTTTCTAGCTTAAACATGTCACTTTGGTTTGAAGCTATTTAACTTTGGCATTTTTAAATCTAACAATAATACATATATCGACGACCGGAAAAGGTGACAGTACGTTTCGATTCTCGACCGTAGCTGAAAGAAGGAATTACCTCGACCAAAACCGAGAAAAGGGGCTAGTTCACACAAAAAATTTTTACCACAATAGAACTCACACGGTTACAAAGTAAACACACTTTCAATTTTAACCATTCACCATTTTGTGAAAAATGAATATTTTTCTAAATCCTTCGATTAAAGACTAGTTTATACTTATATCTAACTAAATCCGTCCGAGTTTTTGGTTTCAGATAATCCACTTCGCCACTATGTTGGTCACCGCAAACCGCCTAAAAAACATCATTCATTCGACTGTCATTTACCACTTAATAACGTATTATTTTTCAATTAAAAAAATACTAAAAAGTTCTCCAAATATGTACTATAAGATGGTATATTATTCAATTAAAAAAGTTCTATAGTTTTCTTTAAAAAAATCATGAATAAAGCCTTTTTTTGCGTTACAAATAGGGGTAACCCTTTAAAAACTATAATTATTTTGAAACTTTAAGGAGTTGAAACACTATTTATAATTTAAAAAAATATTCAATAGTATCAGCTTAATATTTTGGTCAACATTTTTTTGTGTGAATTAGCACTTTTTAAAAAGTCAGTCGAAATAGTCCGTTTTTTGACTCGTATGGAAAGCACATTTTTACAATCAACCGAAATAGTCTCTTCTTTCACCTGTGGTCCACTTATCACCTCTTTAACGATGTGTATAATTTTTAGATATAAAATATGCCAAAGTTAAGTAGCTTCAATTCAAAATAACATGTTTAAGCTAAAAAAACAGAGTGATTAGACCTATATTGGTTCATCGGTGAAAGTTGCAGCCTATGCACAAATGCACTTTTTCAATATACGGAAGATGGTACTATGAAATTCAGGTTTATATCACTGACAAAATCATTAAATCTTTGTAAATATATAGGTATAATAAATGTAACTTGAAAAATAAATATTATTTATCTTGATCAATTTTGACAATCAATATTCATTTTAACAATTTCAAGTATATTACCACCTGTGACCGCATATAATCAAAGAAAACTGGAATTACCTGTATATATTTATAAGAATTATTTTGAATTAATAATTTACACGAAGTTAATTAATAATTATAAAAATACGCGTAATATTTCCACGTCGAGGAAAAAATTAATGAAAATTTAAATGAACAAAGCGATGTATGACTATAGCAATAGTTTTATCGACTGATCAATATTTCATTCGCGTCGATTTCTAGACAATGTACGAAAAATGGCCCATTTTTAGCCATTGTTCTTTATCCCGAAATCGTCGAAAAAGAAACGGCACGCATCGATCAACCAGTACAAAAACTATATCTTTCCGCGCGTATCGCTATACGGCCTATTAAACCACTGGTGGCGAAACAAACAATAAGCTCCTTCTCTTTCCACCTTCCGAATGAAACGAGAGAAAATACCACATTTTTTAGTAAATGCAAAAAACATCCTCGCATTAAGAGAAAATTCGTCTAAAGAACCTCATAGAAAAAAGCAATCATATGGGTAGGTAACATTACTTGACTATCGAATATTCATTGTAGATAATCTCGCTTCTTCAGGATACACACACACACACAGTAACATACACACGTACACACATTTATAAATATATATTCGGACGAATGCACCGATAAGAGGTTGATCGATGGGGTATACCGATGCGCGGCCATTCGTGAGTCGATATCTTACGCAGTTCTCTGTCACTGTCTTTACTTTTCTCGGTTATACTTTATAGTGGTGTCAATTGTCAAGTTTGATAAGTTAATGGTATTTTCTTCTAGTGGGTTGACAATTTTCGGGTGAGATAAAAATGATGAAAAATATATTATTAATTCGACTATTTCTGATTGATTATTCGTAATATCCCTAAGTTAGAATGTTTACTATAGGATTTTTTTTAATAAAGGATCTATTATTGTGTCAATTAGAATACATAACTTAGATTATAAGTTAAAATGAAGTTATAAAGATATAATTATTTTTCTTTTATTATTTTAACGCAGCTCTTTTTACTCTCCTAATTTAGTGTTAATCTGCAACGGGGGTTATACCGACGTTTCGTATAAAGAAAAGCACAACTCATATTTTCCCATTTAAAATACAAATTACAAAATCTGAGTTGTGCTTTTCTTCGTACGAGGCGTCGATACGATGTCTTTGTGAAGAAAACACCTGTTGAAAATACATTTCCCAGTATTTGCTGTACATCAATCAGAAGACGATCGAGAATCGAAACCCGATCGAGCCACCACAGTCCTCTAAAGATATAATTAACAATTTCTTTTATTCAAAACTCACGAGCATACTCCGTTTTCATTTACTCGATTCTTTATTTTGTCCTCTTTGAAGTAACGCGTGCATCGGACAAAATGATACTACTAAAGTCTTCGTCGCTACACCACCACCATGACTAAATGTTTCGGTGAGACCTGGTCGAGCAATTATTAATACGGTACGGCCGCTAAGTAATAGCCATTTCGCTCGACGATTATTCATTTCCGATTACCCAGGAGCACGAGTAATATTATCCGATAGCTCGCGAGAAGAGATCTATATATGTATATATACACGTATGAGTGCCTAATATATGTGTATGTGTGTATGGAGTTCGTGCGCGCGTGAGTTTCGTTTCGCGATATCCGTTACACACGAGTGCACCTCGGTTAATGTCATCCGGATTGCATTGTGAAGCAACGGGATACGACTGTCGCGCGTTTTCGGCGATTCCTGATCCGAAAGGAAAGAAACCGCAGACGGTTATACGTGCATATGCAGGAAACGTAAGTATATATAAGGTATTATTATTATTGGTATTATTCAGTTGCGGATTGTGATAACATCTACTACTGTATTCAATAATTTAGAATGAAGAATTTCTCATTATTAACATTATTTTATATTATTATTCCTTTTTATTAACGCAATTGAACCTCTTACATGAAGTACTTAATTATTTATATTTTATACTATAGTTCATCAATTTTTAACAGTAAAGTGAAGAAAGAAATGTACTTGCCTTTTACATTCTTTAAATGAAAAGTTTACTTATTTTTAATAAAATGGTTTTAAACGTCTACCAAGAGATTTTTTTATGATATTGAGTAAGTTTTCCTTCAATTTTTCCTGTCGCGCGCAAATCGATCGATATTACAAAAATTTCCTTTCGCCTGCGAATGAAAATTTCGATTTAAAAGTACTCTAAAGCTTACGATTTAAAAAAAGACTCTCTCCTCATAACATTTCACCGAGTAGTTTAGGAATTCGCGTAACCGTTTTCGAACGTCAAGTGCATAGTGATTAAAAAATATCAAATTTGACTAACGGACAACTGAAATGTAAAATACAAATGTCCAATCTTAGGTATAGATTCCAATTCAAATTTTATGAAAAATGTAAGATATGTTTGTTGCACAGTGTCACTAAACATTTACAGTATAAATATATATTTTTAAAACATCCACTTAATTATTCGCTTATATGCCGTAAATACGCGAATCGATTAAAAATGAATAGTTAGAATTATTATTCGACAAGTATATACCATGTAATGTCGACGACCTATCAAATGCTCGAACAACCAAACCAATTTCCCTAAAAACTTATTCTCATTTCCTTGTAAACACTCGAACCAATATAATTACCCTAGACACTTAAATGAATCCATCCTCGCACTCCATTCACCGTAAAATTCATATTCCCGTAAATTAAAAGGCCTTGTATATATGTTATATATATGTATATATATAATACAAACCCCTCTCTCCCTCTCTCACCCTCCCGTATCCAATTTTACCATCGACATACCGAATCATCCAATCGAAGGAGTCCGATATGTGCATTAGAGCGTCGCGCGAGTCCACGAGCGAAATTGACTTCGCGGAGGTTCACGTAGCATTCGCTTATATATGTATATATATATAACTACACACACACACACACATATATATATGTATATATATATATATATTTGTACCTCTCGGAACAATAGACGACGGTGACGACGATGAGCCAGTGCATGATTGATCGCTTTTGGAATTATTGACCGGCCCAAAGGCGACTCGGTATTGATTTAACGCGATCGTCATGTCAATTTCACGACTCGATGAACACTGTTTTCGTTAAGAGTTGTTAACGTTTCGCTTCGCTAGCGCGACATCACGTGCTATGGATGGCAAACCTACCCCTCTACCGGATGATCGAGTGTACGCTACTGATAAGCCATTCCTTCGATTATTTTTATTTATTTACTTACTTGTTTTAAAGGGTGAAAACTTGGTGTCAATCCTCGAGTGTAATGACGATACGAAAATGATGATTAATACGAGCCGTGAGTCAGGGATAGGGTCAAGTGAATCTCCTATTTTCACCGGTGAATAAAATTCACGAGTATAGGAGATCCATATACCGGGTCATGGATTTCGTTGCAACTTTGGGAATTTTTTTTTGTTTTCTGGTACATAAATATGAAAGAATTCACGTGAAATTTAATTTTATAAACTGTTTGACGAAAGTTATACGCAGTTAATGAAAAATTGTTAAAAATTATGGTTTAGTTTAATCGCTGGAAACAATTAGATACAATAAGAAAAAAAAGAAACTCGCGAAAATCTCAGTTTGGTCAAAAGTTATGAAAGAAATAAGAATCAAACGAAATTTTTATATAAAAAGTCCATTAAATTTTAATACTCAATTTCCTTGTCAGTAATAGTTTGATTCGTTAGAAACATTAAATATTTCATTCATTGGGTTGTTTATTATATTTTATTTCATTACTCTGGCAGTATTTTCTGGTACAATCCCATAAAAATATATTTTATAAAAAAATAATAAATATAAAAATTAATACACATTAATAGTATTGGAACATGCAACTGGAAAATGTAATTGAAAAGTAGATTTATAAAACATACAGTGTTTCATAATTATTCATTCTTTTGTTTCTTTATATAAACCGTAAAACACTTTAAATTTGTACAATAAAAACGTTAGTCGAAAACTATAAATACTAAAAAATTACAGTTTAAACTATTCGAATTCAAACAAGTTAGATTTAAAAATATATTTAAAACTAGTTAAATGCAATACAAAGAAAAGTAATAGTCATTTGTTAAGTAAATTCTACCAAAATGTAAAAATTAAAAATTTTGTTCGCCTCTGAAATTTCATTTACAACAAGGATCCCGCAATGTTACATAGAGGCTGGTAAAAATAAAGGATAAGCGTAACAAACTAATTAAACAAAAAGAAAATTTTTAAATTAAATTTACAAACACGCTGTTGAAAAAAACCGTCTACGCAATATAAGAAAAAAAAACCACGACAAGATTATTTTTCAATTATACGAATAGGCATATTTCTCTTTACCCTTCCATCGGCTTACAATCAATTATCGAGCGGGCAACGTGGAAAAATAAAGAAGAACCATGCGGAATGCGACTTAATACTACACCACCGCATTACACCTAACCGATCAAGGCGTGACCGTTAATTCCTCTTCGCACCCCTTTACTCGAAAAAGAGAAAAAAAAGGCACACATGCACACATGCGGGAGATTCTGAGGCAGCTGCATAGTTTTAAAGTGTATAGAGAGAAGCTCGGAAAAGGAACAGGTACAGTGTGAAAAAGAAGCGATGGGTGACGAGGGAAGGTGGGAAGGTAGGATAAAAGGAAGAGAAGATGGAAGATAGAGGGCGTGATAGATCGAAGGAATGATGAAGGGATTGAAAAATTTAAAAGAGTAAGGGATGAGTGATCGACTTGGTGATTGATAATGAGTATGAGCAAATATGTTTATTTCTTTTTTTCTCGTTATTATTTTTTAATATTTTATATTAGCTGCGGTTTATCCATTATACATTTTAACATTTATATATTTTTCCGTGCATAGATACACTTCTTTACTGGTAATGAATAATTTGTTAAACTATACGTAGGTCTGATATTAAATAGTGTGTTATTAACCGAAATCTAATTTTCCTCTGTTATTTGCTGCAGCAATTCAAACATAAGACCAAATAATCTCTATCATATTTCACCGATTAGTAATTACATTGTATTATCAATAGTCAATTGTTAACTTCTAATTGATACATAATCCTAGTGCATACACGTAATATTCCGAATAGAATCATTCAATTGTAAAAAATTCATAAGTGCATTATATATCATTGATTCATAATGCTATTATCAATAGTAAGTTCAAAGTTTATTTCAAATCAACCTTTCGCTCAGATTACAAACCCCTGAAAAGAAAAAACAAAAAACTTTGGTCGACGTTTCACTTGCAAATTATCCACTCGCTGGCGTTGCATAAAATAAAGAGAAAAGAAAATTAAGCATCGCGAAAATCCGTATACTCAATTAATATTTTACGAAACGAAATTGGAAAAAAACTGACAAAAGTATGGAAAAAAAAGAACTGGGAACGAGAGAGAGAGACAGATAACAGCGATGGAGGGAGGGGGAGGGGTAGTGGGTACACAGCGTCAAACAACGGATAACAACAAACGTCAAATAAGGGCGTACAAAAGCGTAAATAGAACGGATTACATTCAGGTTGACGCGAATCGTTAAAAATTCGTCAGTTCGCGTCAAAAACTCATCCGGCGTAACGAAAAAATAATAATAAAAAGAGGGTAAGAGGGAGAGAGAGAGAGAGAGTGAGGGAATTATAAAAAAAAAAAGATCGAAATTAAAGCTCTCGGTTCAATGGCAAAGGACGCGCGTGAGCGAGCAATTGTGTAAACGGGCAAGGACCGAACGGGTAATGAAACGTGAGCATTATTAAAATCGTGCGATTTACATACATTCGGAATCGGCTTAGCGCGAACGCGTGCGAGCGTAAACACGCCCGGAAATCCGATGCGGATGTACGTGAAATATTCACGGTGACGTTCTAATTAAATTTTCCTCGTTGATCGAACGACGATAGTTGCAATTGTTGTCGATGAGACTCGAATCTACATGTTCCTGCATATCTATATATTTCATTATATATTTAGGTGTTTCTTAAGTGTACATTCGATCCCTCATTTAAAAAAGAAAACAACAATTTTTTTTTCTAAATTTATAACGTTTTTTAAAAATTTAATTCGAAATCTCCAGTTACAAAGTTAAAAGGTGATTTTTATTATACTGCACAATCGATACAATTTGGAATATGCCCCTTTTGAATTTTCAACAATGTCATTCCGTTACACGGATAAATTAAAGATTCATTTTTTATTTTTAATAAATTATTACTTAATCCTGTCAGCAACTGCTGAGAGTACATTTATAATAAAAATAAGATTAAAAAAATTATATTGCTTTATATGATGAAGTATCTCGGAAAAGATGCATCGGTTTGATGCATTTTTTACGCGGATAAAATAACTCAGTATTACTTTTAAATTTGGTATGAGAATTTTTCATTTGAATTATTTTATTTTCACCTGAAGTATAATATATTTTCTGCGTCCTTGTAATATTAATTCGAATTCCTGCAAATGACATTAAACATTTGTTCACATAAATTTAAAATACTGGTACAAAATGTGCTACTATATATACTCTCATTAATTTTCTCATAAGAAAATTTCAAGTATGTTCTTTTTACATTTCGTTAAAAAATTGTAAACAAAATTTCGTTTTTTATTTTTCGTGTGTTATGCGACAAATGGACATTTAACGACGAATCATTTTCTACATAAAAGAGTGCGTAAAATTTCTTATAACTTTATTATGGATCTGCAGGGCCTTTCGAAAAAAAATATTATAGTCAGTTTGTCAAAAATAGAATTTAAAATAATGCAATTAAATGCTTCAAACGCTTTCATTTTTTATGTTGCATTATTTATTACTTGATTCAAAATGTCAAAAAGATAATATTAAATTTTACATTTAACTTTCTGTTTATGTTACTGCGCGATGAATGTCTATTTTTTTAAATATATTAAACAAAATAATATCTTATAATATTTTTAATTACACTGAATACCAAATTTCAGGGAATTAATGATAGTGAGCCTAAAATTATTTGTAATGATGCCTTAAACCGAATTCGAAATTCTCTTGGAACCAATATAAGCAAAATTTAATCCGTCCGCATTCGCAATAAATATTCGAAGCGTCGACCGCTAAAGCCACCGCACGATAGCCCAAGAGATATCGCAGGGCTAATTAATGGCGGCATCCATTTGACGCCGCCTTGAAATCGAGAAACTCCCTGTGCACATACAGGCTTGTAGGAACATCGCGAGAAGGGTGATTCGTTACGCGGCCGATTATTCGCTCTCTGTCTCAAAGATCGAGGAGCCTCCCACGAGGGACGTCGATTTCCGATGCTCTCTCGCTCTCTCTCTCTGTCTATCCTGTCTCTCTTCCCCAATAGGGTGATTTCGTTCTACAATTATATAATTGGGTCGTTTGGGAGGAAAGCATTTTATCGACGTTTTGACTCTATTTGTTTTAGTTACTGCTCTCAAATTTTTTAAAATAATTTATACGTAATTTTATTCTATTATTTAGATGATTTTATTGTATTATAGAACGTTTAATAATTATGGTTTCATTACTCAACTTTGAAAGATTTTTTTTATTTATATTTAATATTAAGAAAATATATTTATAAAGCAGTTTAGTTATGCTAGTAAGTCATCTAAATCTACTATACTCTGGTTAATCTTACTTTTACATCTCATGACCACTCAGTCACCATTACGATTATTAGAAATATTAATTCACCTCAGGAATTCAAAAAATTCTAAAAAAATTATTTATTATCTGGAGTGAAAAGTGTTTCCATATAGGTATTTTGGATAAAAATGGGTAAAAATGGGTGCAGTTTTTTTCTTATGTTGTAACATTTTTTTCTAATACTGTTCACCCATTCATTAGAATAAAAACAGTTATTACACGTTGCATATCAATTTACAAACTTCTATCATATTTATAAAAATCAGTTTCATTATGAGAGTTAATATCAATAGCATATGCGATCAATAATCTTTCTGACGAATTTGACTCTGATATTATACATATATTAAAAAGATTGAGTCAAAACCGAAAACAATAAATGATTTACATTCACAATCGAATCAGTGATCCGACGTCACAGCAAATTCATATTTTATTAGAGTATAAGTATTGAAGAAAGCTGAATTAAAATAAATTCGATGTTATACCTATTCTACTTAACAGAAGATCTCAGTAAAAAAGCGTTTTATTAAATCTCTTAATAGGATATTTTTCATAACGATTTTCTATCAAACTTGTCAATTTTAAATAGGCAAACTTTACTAGAATAATTTGGGTTCATTTTTAAAATAATTAACGAGAGCAAATATTTGATTACACAGAATAATAAATAGTGTACAATTCTAAAATAATATTAAAAATTATTTGAATTTTGAATTTTATATAAACGTTTCATGCATCTCGTTAAAATAAAATCCCACAAATGTTATAATGGAAGAAGATAGTAATTTGTTCTTTAAAATGCAAAAAAGTTAAATCGTTTTTTTTTCTCCATTCAGGAATTTTTATTATAATAATATCGCAGTAACAAATTTTGATGTTCCCGTAAAATAAGAAAATGTGTACAATAAGCGATTCACTTGACCTACATGTAAAAAAAATTTCTTATAAAAATATAATTTTAAATAAAACGCGAAACCACTTAATCTACTCTGAATTACAAAGCTATATGTACATTCAAAAATGATTTAAGAGATACGAGAACTGGGTCGTGTAAAATTCAAGAAAACCAAAAATAGGAATTTGATTTATCTCGGTAATAAAAAATTCAAAAAAATGTTTGGAATATCTATGAAAAATCTGTTGAAAATTGTACGCGTATTATAAAAGACCCGGGGTTATATCCGAGAAATTGATGAAACAAAATTAAATCGAATAAAGTTAAAACGGTATATGGAAGTGCGTTTCTCGGCCGTTTAAAACGTGCTCACGACAACGACCATAGTGGAAGTTTAAACCGATAAAAACGGTTAATTTCAAGGTCTTCACCAAACGATTAGACGATCCAAGAGCACCTTAGCTGCCTTGGAAAAGGCGGACAAGTAACCATAGTAGCCACCCGCAAAAGATACGAACGACTCGGTGCGCATAATGAACTTTTACAAAATAAGGTAAAGAAAAAGAAGCAGAAGCAGAAGAAGAAGTAGACGAAGTAGAAGAAGAAGAAGAAGAAGTAGGAGTAGTAGAGGAAGAAAGCGAAGGGTGGGTATAAAAGTTCCCCTACCTCTCTTCTTCGTTGGAAGTTACGTCCTTAAAACCAATTAAGCCAATATAAACTCCAAGACTTGGTCCCGTCTCTCTTTCGTAGGAGGTAACGAGAAGGCGAGTTGCGAGCCCCCGAGTAAGTACAACTTTACGAAAGCTCGTCGAAAATAATGAAGTAAAATAGCCGAGGTCGGTGCGCGAATGGACTAACAACTTTTCCCTTGTTCCTCCTTGTGTTTTCGACTAATTTTTCCCTTCAACTTGGAGCAATGCATCTCTTCCTCTTTGGTTTTTTTTTATTCACCTCGTCCCTGCCTGCGTACAAAATTTATAACTGATTTACATCGTTAAACCTCGACACGGTAGCGATGGAGCGGCGGGAGAGGGGTTGGTAGAGAGAATTACAGAGCTATTGTTGATCGTGTTTACGAAATGTGGTAAATTCAATGCGGTCTGTTATTGCGGCCGAATAATTTGGAGTGTCGTAACCGCTATTCAATTGCGATGATTTAATTATATTACACTTGTACGTCGTCGTTTTGAATTAATGGACTTAAGTTTTATATATATATTGTATTGTTCAACGTGGTAGATAGGACATTATATTCGTTTATAGATTGATATTTTATCACCTAGACGTGTATTCGTTTGTGCGGTTATGAACGTGATTCCACTAGTGGTAATTTTCGTACAACTGCATGTGTATCTTGAAAATAGTGTGAAATATATAAATAAACGAGATACTCAAATCACGAGATCTTGATTACTGGAATAGTTACAAGTCTCCAATGGAATCCTAAGGTAACTCTTACATCTTACTACTAATTATAATTAATACATAAATTACAATAATAATGTCTTACAAAGATATCACAGACAGACAAACTGCGGAAAATTACTACAGTTTATATTATAAATTTACAAAACGTACAGTACACGTTCCAAAAATTGTAGTAAATTTTATTGTAAACTACAGTTAATTTTACCATCATAGAAACCATTGTTATATTTATTCTAAACTTTTTCTCAGTGGTATTTGTTGAAAATGTAATATGATCTACCCCGCACATATGTCAACTTCTAAATAAAGAAAAAAATCGCAACAGTGCTCGTTTCGAGTACGTAAGATGTTCCATTGCTTGAAAAACGCGAGGGAAAGAAATCTTGAGAGCTGTCAAGTTCAATAATTACAGGGGCACGCCCGCAGACTCGTCTCTCGCGTGTGTCCTTGGTTAGGACGACAAGGCCGGACACGTATATATATATATATATGTGTGTGTATATATATATATTTATATGTGTATATATGTATATATGTATATATAATCCATCCCCACGGCAGGTCGGACAAGATCCGCGGCAACTGGCAGTTAACAAACCGGGAGCGGTTGCGGCCAAGATAATTTGATGTATGCGCTGAGCAAGATAACCTGTCAATCCGACGACATTTCAACCCGGGTAGCAGCTTTCGCATATAAATACGCGATAAACCATAATCTGCCAGTCGCAATTATCATGGTTGATGTGCGACGAGCTTCATGACCATATTTTACATTTCGGTTCTTTCACGATCGGTCTTTAACTTTGGCTATAACGGAATTTTTAATAACCATTTTTTTAGTTGTTTTGTTGCTTCTTCCACCGAACGCACATTATGTAAGCTTATTATTTTTAATTTAAACAACGTATACGAGAATTTTTGGTTTAGAAAAAAAAGTTCTAAAATTCCGAAACTTAAAATTTTAAAGACAATTGTTAAACGAGTGTCTCGTGTACACGAAGAAAAGGAAAAGGAAAAGTGAAGTATTATTCTTCTACTTTGGTGTATTAATTGTGAATCGAATGGTCGACAAATTTTCCGGAAGTTTAAACAGGAGCGCGGGCGGTCCCGCAGCTTTACTAATCTTGCTGTTAAATCAGCTACAAAGTGCATGTGGTGCTCGTGCGGTCGAGCCGTACAAACGTTGGCTATGAGATACGAGCGTCTGCCTATGACATTTCGACAGGTCAAACCCGTTGATCAGTTACATGACTCGCTTACTGCAAGAGAGGCAAAAGGGATGAGCGGGGAATGCGATTGTAAAAAGGAAAAGACAATTTTGACTGATTGAGAGCGTCGAGATGTAACTATATAGACTAGACTTACACAATTCGTTCATCCGCGCGTAATGGGAAATATAGTTACCGCATCATCTTTGTCCCATTTTTTTATACAACACCTTTTTTTTTACTTTACGAATTATTAAGCGTTTGATGTGACGTTCTAAAGAGACACATACCTGTTTTAAATATAAACAATACATAGCAACATCGTAATTCGTAAATGACGAAAACATAAAGTGAAACGATCGTTTATTACTCCTTACAACTCGAATGTCCAAAATGTACAAGTTTGTATAAGTAACACCTGGCGTTTCAAATCCAACAAATACGACAAAAAGGTATATATGTATAAACCATTTAAAATGCAATCGAAAAACAAAATTTTAACCCATAAATCCTAAAACAAAACAGTCTATAAGAAAAAACGGTACGTAGGATACATATATATAAGAAAAAAGAATCATAGTACCAGGTTACCTCATCATTCTATCCTTAGTAACGCTGTACCGGAGGACTTGGTTACAGCAACCCCTCTCAAGCGAAAACTCGCGTCGTTCATCACGCGTGATGTAGCGCGCGGACGCGAACTTTCAGCCTTTCTCTCCCCTCTTTACGTACCTATATATATATATACATACATATATATAAGAGCGAAGTGGAGAGACAGAGAGAGAGAATAAGAGAGCGAGAGAGAGGGAGAGAGGGGTGATGGGGAGGAGGTAGGGGCGAGGAGAAGCCCAAAAAGTACTCTACGGAAATGAAACTGCCAAGTCCTGCACACGTGTGTGCGTACACGTGGGCCACGCGGCGAACTCGTTGAAAGTTGTGTTGCGCACGTGGTTTGTTTTAGCGCGCGCGGCCGCGCGAGCTCGCGAGTTGCAAGAAGACTACTTGGGCGCTTAAGAGATAATTTGTCAGCCCGGCAGCATTTCGAGAAACGGGGTGAGTTTCGCATTCGCGCGCGTGAGGTCATTAAAGACCAGGTGAGCTTTCTCGAGCTTTTCACCTAATGCGCTCGTAAAACGTCGTTAATACAACCCCTCGCTCTGTATATACTCTTTCCTGCTTTTCTTCTCTCCTTCTTCTTCTTCTTCTTTTTTTTTTTTTGCTTCTTCTTTTTTTATGGAGCTTCGCGAAAGAGGCTATTGTATGTAAGATGGATGATTGATTTTGGTAAACGCTTGTGACGTGTAAAGATGGTGCTTGTGTAAGAGTTTTACGGGACGAGCTTTTACTTTTTAGTAATTAGGGATTTAACGGTTTGCTGAATCGCTATGCAATAGACGAAGTAAATGGTTTAATTAATGATTAATTGAAAGTTGCGCGTAACCGTTGACTCGTTGATGTGTTAATTTTAATATGTTATTGATATTCGTATACAAATAACGATATTAAATAAATCCCGTTCTATTAAAATGATAAGTGTAACATAAAATTTTCTTAATGACAGCTTAGAATCCATTGTAACTTTATAAATGATTAATTACATTCAAACTATCATTACCGAGATTAAAGTGAACGCAATGATTTTCTCATTTTCTTACGCATACTAAAACATCCTCTATATAGCCCCACTGTAGAATTTCAATTACACGAAACGATCATTTAACCAAGTAGTAGAATTTTAATATCAATAAAAATTCAATTTCTACCTCGGTACCCAAAAGGAAAGACTGTAAAGAATCTCGAAACGAGAGGTGCCAAGATATATTTCTTGGGCGTTAATAAAATCCCGGTCACTCTTCACTCTGTATATATACGTATACATACATATATATATACACACAAGAGCAAATGTTTGCCATCGCTATAGTGGTAAAACGATACGTCGCGTCTGCCCTTTCGGATTTAAATATTTTAATGAAGAAAGTCGCGCACGAGTCCGGAAGTCATGTACCTTATATATCTATATATCTATATAAGGTTTTTACGGTTTTTCTCGAGGTGTCGGTTGGTTATCGCTCGGCCCGAAGACTCATTAATATTCTTCGGCTCACATTAATGTACTTTATGAATATTCAACTCGACGCTCGCGAGCAAGGGGGATATCGTACAGAAATTAAGATTTTCAGCCGCGACCTTAAACCTTTCGCGATTTCTAATCCGAATATATATATATATATATACACAGAAAAAGAGGGAAAGAGAGAGAGAGAGTGAGAGAGAGTACCACGTAATTTCGTTGCAGTTTCGTTTCCTTGTGTCATTTGAATTTCTCTCGCTCGCCTCGCCTTTTAACCTTCATTTGAATTTGAGATTAAATTTAAAATCGAAATAAATCCAAGTTGAGTTTGTCGAGAACGTCTTCGTCGCTACTAGGTTCTCGGTTATGAATTACGCATGATAAATAATGTAAACTACTTATTTTACATATTTCAATTGGATTTCTTACACTTGACGATTTTAGTGCACTGAGATACTTTATTGGAGAATCGGGGAGTTTCTTTTATTCGAATTGATATTGTCTTTGAGAACCGTTGAAATCCGAATTTGAAGTTTATTAAAATATTAATTACTCAATAAATCTTTGCGAATCTGTGTACATGTATTTTAAAATGTATCATCCCTTTATTCGTGGCTCTGACATGAGAAAATTAATTTAATTATACTAATTGAATTTTATAATAACTAAGCGGTCGGAAACTAAGTACTCGGGTGTTTCAATATATACACCGTACAGTGGACTAAAAAGTATACAAAACCAAAATCAATCCTCCGTTCGTCCGAAAAATACATCGACGTCGACAAACTCCTTGCTCTAGACCCCCCTGCCTCCTCTCGTCTCGTCGGTTAGAGAAAAGTAGGAGGAGTCTCGAAGAAAGCTCTAAATCCAAGGAACAAAGGCACGCAAAGAGAAAAAGGGTAGGGGAGGTATATAAGAGAAAACGCGCTTTGGTCTAACGACATTTCGCGAAACCCAACGAGCCCTCGACCATCCCGTCGGGTTTTACTGCGCTCTTTAGCGAAAGCTCGTTCATCCGTTCGGCGAGGCCCGTAAAGAGGGTGGAAAGCGCCTGCTCGAATTATCGCGCGTAATGAAGGAGGACCCGCGGTGCAGGAGTCAACGCAATTATTCTCGGGACTCATGCGTGTGGATTCCCCCGTGTAAATTTCTTGCCACCCCTCTATACTCCTTAATTACTGCGAGTGCCTTTCTTAAGTGCCGAGCATAAAGGTGAGCTTTTTTTTTTACGGCGCGATTTTCTTTTACGCGCCGTGGGGATTTGTATATTTTAAGCGAGCTCCGCCTACGACTACTCGTACCTTTATTCTCGTTTCCTCGGGGTACTTACGCAAACTTTTCCCTTTTTTTCGATACCCTCGCGCGCGTTTACTTCTTCTTTTTCTTCTCCTTTCTTTTTCTTCTTGCGTATATATACATATATACACGTACACGTTTTTCTTTTTCCGTGGGTGTTTATGGGATGAATCGACCTTGTTTCTCTTTTTCCCGGCTTAAAAAATTGATTTCGGGTTCGTTACTCCTAACGAATAGCTAATATTACCACATGAAATTGTAATAAACCGTTTAGATTTCCGTTCGTTTTACATTTATTACGGATCGATGAAGTATAAGAATATATGTTTCAAATGAAGAATCAATTTAAAAATTAATGTAAAACAATGATAATGCGTATGCAATTATTATAATTCATTAATTCAACTATTGATCGGGATACAATAAAAAATTCCAAACACTTGTAAATTTAAAAGAAAAGTATAAACGGCACCGATTTATTATTATCTAATAAAATAAACAATAAAAATTCAATTTGCAGTGAATATTATAATACAATATGAAGAAGTTCGTCGTAAGCATTACGCACACATTGTAAGTGCTACGACTTAACAGTAAATTTTGAGCTAACTCTATTTTACTATGTCACGTATAAGTTAACAACTAAACCTTTCGAGACAACGTTAGAAAACAAACTTGGTGATGTTGCTATTAACTTGCTTCCTCCTTACGCATATTGGAGTAATATTATTGAATTTACTTTGTAACGAAACTCGATAGTTAGTATAATATACAGATACGACTCGTACAAACGAGAGTTTAATCGATTGTTCAATAGCTTACTTTGAGCAAGAAATATTCATATTTACAACATTGCATTATTTCTACTGTGTGTTATTTTAATTGACATGACATTAAGTATATAAATTAATAGTGAGTATATATAGTAAACTAAAAATTAAAAGTAAACTGAAAGTAAAAGTAAAACTAAAACTAAAACTAAAAGCTAAAAGTAAACTAAAAAGTTAGTATATTTTGTGTTAAAATTATTTTAACATGTACGCTTCTATTCATTTATTATTATTAATTATTAATAAGATTGTTAAATAAATTATCTTAATGTAAGGTATTTTTAACAAATACCTTAGAATGACCATAACATCAAAACATTCGGGTAATCTTTCCAGCTTTTCGAAACTTCAAAATTCTTATAGTTTCGGATGAGTTTTTAACGTTTTTCTATAATTTGTATAATTTCTATTATATTTACAGTATTTGCGAAGATAAATGCGATTTTATTATATTTTTCACTTGCCCATTTTTAATAGACATTTAATAACACATAACTAGACTCAGATTTAATCTATGTTTATAAGCTAAAAATTAGCTCAAAACAGAATATAATTTATATTTTAGTCTATTTAATGGTTAAAAATTAAAAGAAAAACCGTTTCACCGGGAGGATAAAAATGGGCACATGTTTTGCCTATTTTTCACCCATTTTTCGATTATCCTATTAAGAATATCTATTTATTACCTATTTAATAAAATACGATTTCTACTAAGGTAGGGACAAGAGTTTTCGAAAACGATGAAAAAACCAAACTAATTGTTTGAAACGAGGGATGTGTTTCGTTAGCATGGTAGGCCAACGTCATGAGGCCATATTATTATATAAAAAATAAAATTATACAAACGAATCGAAAATATTTTATAACTAATTTATAATTAACTTAATATTATAATTTTATAAGGTATCAGATAAAAATTAATTACACTGCGATTATTATTACTATAATTTTGTATAAATAAAATATAAATAAAATTATGTTTAAATATTAGTTTGACAGATTAAAATTACCTTACAAGTTCAATGTGTAAAGCTATTTAAACTTTTTACCTCCTTGGTACTGACAATAGATACGAATTAATACTAATAATCTTATTGATACAAAAAAATAAATTGATATAAAAAACATTTTACTATATTATATACAAACTACATACAAAATTAAGTTATAATATAAGTAATTATTTGTCTATATACCTTATCGTAAACTTTAATGAAAATTTATAGTATTAATATTCCGAAAAATTCGTTTCGCGGAAGTGAAAAAGAAATTCGATTAAGCTATGGTAAAAAAATGTATTCCTCTATACATATATATGTATATATACATATACAAAGTAAAATAAAAAAAAAATCTTTATTTCTTTGCCGTTCTAACAAGAAAACAGGAGAGAGCAGATTAGCATAACAACTGGCTTATTTGCATAAACTTATTAAAATTTGGCGTAGATAGTAAACCATCGCGCATATGTTCGAATAAATAAAAGAAAGATAAAGATAATAACCTCGAGGCCAAAATGGAATATTAAATAATTAAATCAATCTTCCTGGTTTACCAAGTATTACAATTTGTACACACACACACACACACACACACACCATAAATTGAAGGTAAAAAGAAAAGAGGGAAAAACAAAGAGAGCGTATTGTTAATAAACAAATGTAACCTAGTTTTGTAATTAATACATATAATTAGAATATGCAATTAATTGCATAGAATAGCGCCCGAAACTCATAAACTCCCAACGCGGAGACCTTCGATTATGCATTGTCGCTATAATAATAACACGCGCAACGTTACATATTGAACTGCGAACTTGGTACGAAGTTTAAATTGCACCCCCTGCATCCAATTCGCTCTTTGCATTAATAACAACAATATAATAGTAATAAAACTTAGCTTCAATAAAAACCCATCTCTCGTCTATGCTTTCAAGCAATTAACAAAAGGAACATATATATATATATATGTATATATTTCGCATCGTCTTCTTATACCGATTAAAATGAGGATGAAGAAACTTTAAGATGTAGGATTACCAAGTTTTAGTTGAACGCGAGATTGAATGGATGAAAGCTTACTATCATTCAAATGGTATAATTATGACGATTTCTATTTACGAATTAATTAATTGAATATCGGAGAACTGATATATAGTTGTTATTCCGACATAAATACAAACATTACATTTAAAATTTGAATTCCGAGGTAAATTGTTTACGAAGAAAATTGAAAGTCTTCTAACATTTAAAATCTAGAAATATTTTATTATAAAATTTATGTACAGTCTAAAAATTAAGATTATTTTTTAGAATCAATTTTTATAATGTAAACAAATTTGTAGAAAATTAAACCATTTTAATTTCCTCCATTCTGGTGGCCTGGCCTGGTTCCAAGAATCTTCTGGAATTCTTCCTTGGTCTACAACAAATATCATTTATTTTTAATAAATTTGCATTAAATATAATAATAGCAGATTGAACATATATTATAATTACCCAGTCGGAGAATTGATTAAGACCCATTTGAATGAAACTTCTCCTTTTTCGTACTTAATGTTGTGTTCTTCAACGATCTTCTTGTTCTCAAGGAATATCTTTTCTCTGAATTGATCTTCTTCTTGGGTAGTGTAATGTTTGTTGTATTTAGACTGTAATTCAATAATTTTTTTGTAAGGAAAAGCACACATATATTTTAATTGTTCGCCTGATTTTTCTATAATAGTTTATAATTCGTAAAACTTACTTTGTATGCTTCCCAATCTTGATTGGCGAGAACTTGGGAGATGGCGATGGTAACCAAAAGGAAAGCAATGATGGTCTTCATGATTAATCTTGAAAAGTAAATTAATATTTTTAAAATCGAAAATATTTATGAGACATTTCGTATAGGTATAAAAATTTTTGAAAAAGTATAAACTTGCTAGTAAAACTATCCAATTGCTATTAGTTTATGAAACAATTTTTCTTCCTTTTTTTGTCATTTACTTAGATTTACAGATGTAAACCTATTTATCAAGCAAGAAAAATATTAGCAAAAAACGCAAGAAGCGTCGTAAGTAGAGTTCAATTTCATTGTATATACTTTTCCGCATATAATTTGTACATATTATTTTGTATATTAAAAGTGGTTCTCTTTAATCTTTTTAATTCCTAATGTGATTTATAAATAATTTAATTTGTATTTTATTAATACCTATAGTTACCAGACAAAACATTCTTAATTTTTTTATAAAAATTACTAGAAAATATCGTAAACTGAAAACATAACCTTAGAACAGCCGTATAATTTATCTATAGCTTTTCGCGAGCAATAAATTTTATAAATTGCAACATTCGAATGACTTTTTAAGTTTTTCATGTAGATTATAACTGATTTGTGTTATATTTATACAATTAACAAATATAAACGTAATTTCATTAAATTTTCCACTTCTTCATTTTTAATACGCATTTAATAGCTGCACACGTAGCAATATTCGAACTTAAACTATATTTACAAGCTCAAAATGGGTTTGTTAAAGTGAACTTTGATCCTCCTTATCTTCTTACCAACCGAGGTAAACAAATAATTGAATTATAATTTATAAAATATGATAGTATTTATGCAATACAAGAATACGCACCTTCGTTTGCAACGATTGATCTGGTACAAAATTTCTCGAAAACGCGATTGTCTTTTAGTCTTAAATTTTGCACAGAGATCAATTGTTTAATCATAAGCGTATTTTGTCTTGCTTTCTCGAATACTATCATATTTTCTTAAGTATAATAGAATTATCTACTTAGCTTGATTGATAAGGTAGGGAGAATAAAAGTTAAATTTACACCCCATTAATAAATGGTTGTAAAAATGTAAGAAAAAACGTTTAATCGGTAATACGCACAATGTGTACTGAGAAAAAAGTTATAGTAAAAATTACAATGTTGTCTATTAATGTAGGGACAGACTGACACAATCCAAAAATTTACCATAGTGTATAATAAATTTTACTGAACTTGTAGTGAATATTACCAGAATTGTGGTAAAAATTAATAGCTTTCTAGTAAATTTTATTATACACTATGGTAAATTTTTGGATTGCGTCAGTCTGTCTCCCCATACTAGATAACATTGTAATTTTTACTTCAACTTTTTTCTCAGGCATGCGCCTATTTTACGCACATTTTACTAAATAAATCTATTTAAACTTACTTAATAAAATTCTACTAGTCTTGTTCTATGAAAAGCTAGATAAATTATATTCATATTAAACTATATGTTAACCACATTGCAAAATTATTGAGTCCGACAGTCAAAAATTTCTTATAAAAACCTGCTAATTCACGTGCACGAAGTTACAAAAAGAAATAATATTTTAGTAATGACCTAACACCGAAGATTTAATATAGGAATGAATTATACAACAGCTCCTTTGTATAATTGTGTATAGATTTACTTACGTTTATTATTACTCGACTCGTCGAAACGAAGTGGTGTATATGACTTCCAATGCACGTCGAGCGCGTATTTAAGCATTGCTAGTGAAATTGTGGGTACAAGAGCATCGAATTAACAGGGGAAACAAGCATCCTGTACACACCTGTGCAAACAAGATAAATTTAACTGTGTGTAAGATACAACCGTAAAGTGTGTGTACCTATATACACCTATGATGTATTCGTGCCGTGATTGTGTAATCAAATTCTTCTTCTCCTTTTTTTGTTTTAATCATTCACTCCCTATATATATTTAACGATTGCATCTGTATTATTACGCTTTCGCATACTACTGTTTGTCCCTTCATAATATATACAAATAATCCAATAATTCGATTCGCCGTCGTTATATATTTCTTATGGGCATGTAATATTAAACTAATAGAACAACGTAAACAATGCGTAAATAGCTGAATATTTGGTGGACTATACATATATATATATACATACGCAAGCTTAAACAAACAGAACGGATTGACGCGCGCATGGTATACATATACCGTGCACGTGTCGGGCGGTCAAGATTTAGATATAATATTTGCAATTATAAGTATACATATATATATATATATAACAGTGAACCTCTGTATCAATAAAGATTTCAGTTGTTCAAATTAAATGAAATCAGCTCATTTAAATGGTTATATAAATATTTAGATTATGTGCAGTGTGGCGTAATTATGTAATAAAACCCACTATGTATCATCTCTACAGTATATATATATATACAATCTATAAAACAATTTTTATAGATACGGTGGATTTGTTTAACGTCACATTTTATTTACGACATTCGCATACATTTTATACTTTAATCTTTAACCAAAAATGTATTTGTATATTTAATTAAGTCAAATTATACATGTTTATGTATTACAATTTTTAATTGATTGAACGTATACCTTTTTTTTATCGATGTGTAATTGTTATTTACTCTTGTAATAATAGCAATGTTTACAAATTTCTATAATTTTTTTTTATGTAAACCTAACGTGTCTATATATATTATTTATTAATTTTCCGTGTATTGTTTTACGTAAGGAAAAGAGTAACCACCTAATTACAAATGCATACGTTCCAGAATTAGCAGTAATACAATTGAATAAACAAGACAAATATAACTGATTAAGATACACCTGTAAAAAAAAGTATGCGTGATTAAAACTTATTTTGTAAAACATTGTTAAACAATGAGATATGAAGTAAATAAATAATTTAAACCAGTCTCATAATATTCAGCAAATGGACACAGTAATGTTTTAAATAAGAGTTAATACTAAATGTATTAATAACTAAAAATTGATAGAATTTTCCAGGCATATTATTGTTATATTAACAGTTACAAAGAAAATTGTTGAAACGCAAGCAGTATTTCCACGTATTTTCAATCTATTGCGTTTATGCCGTACAATGATCGTTCTTAAATAGCCTACTTTATACTCTGATATAGGTTCAATATCCTATTGTTGGGATACAAGTATTTATGTTGATGTATTGTTTGAAGCAACTTGAATATTTGTCTATTTAGATGACAACTATAATGTATTTCACTATATAAACGTTTCAAATTAATGTCTTTGATCTACAAATTAATCAATACCACTAATGACTGAATAAATAGAATTTATATATCGATAGAAAAAATTGAATTTCTGTAATCAATTAAATTGTAGTAATTAGATAACGATACATATTATGTGGAAAATTGTAATTACGTAAATTTAAAATGAACGTCAAAGTTATTGTTTTCGGATTAAAAAAATTCGACTATTCGTGTACCATGTATGTAATCTAAAATATTATTCGTTTCAAAGAAGTAAATTCTTTTTCTTTTTTGTAAATACTAAATACATAGTGTAAATTGTTCTTAATGATCACTGACTAAGAAGATGCATTATTAATAACAAATGACTAAATAGTAAGGTTTTTTTAATCAAACGAAGAGTAATCTTAATAAAAAAGTCCTTTTCGCATACATTTTTGATGTATTACATTTCTACTACGTGTTTCTGCTACGTGAAAGATTAACAAATTTGAGCAGTTGGAGTTATTGTATTTACACAGTTGAATTATCAATGTTTATTTCCGTTTATCTAATGCATAAGAATTTGCGAAATTAGGCTACTGATTTTTAGTATAAATACGCGATTTTGATCAGCTAGAATCAGTTTACTACTTACTTCGACAAGTAACAAGTAAAATGTAAGTAATGAGTTTACATACATTACACTCAGAAAAATTTTTAGTAAAACTTATTATTTTAATGGTGAACAGAGGGCAGACTTGCACAATTATAAAAATTGCTATTAATAATGCTAAAAAATTGACATAATTAATAGTAATTTACCAAAATGGTGGCATTTTTTATCATTTATTAATAACCAATTAGCCTGTCCTCCTTTTACCATTAAAATAGTAATTTTTACTAGCAAATATTTTTCAGTGTATATTTAAAATTAATAATAACGCAAATAACAAAATTATTAAAAAAATCAAATTTTATAATAATGTGTATAAATATATATTAATCTTCAAAATAATAATATGTTTAACAGATCAATCATGAAGGTCATCCTCTCTCTCCTTTTGGTCGCAGTAGCTGCTACTTTGGTCGTCGCTAATGACGATTGGGAAGCATACAAAGTGAGTTGAAAAGAAAGACTATTCAATGAATTAATTGTAGTTTTACATATATTAGCGTAATTAATGATACTAATTTACTATTTCGGTTTAGGCTCGATTCAACAAGCACTACACCACTGAAGAAGAAGACCAATTCAGACAAAAGCTCTTCCTTCAACGTAAACAAGAGGTAGAAGAACACAACGCCAAATACGAAAGAGGAGAGGTTACTTACACAAAAGCACTTAACCGATTCTCCGACTGGGTGAGTATTTCATTAGATATATTTTTTAAGTGTATAGAAATAATAGTTATGATTTTTACATTATTTGTATTAATTTTTTGCAGACCGCAGAGGAATTACAGAAACTCCATGGTCTCAAACCTCATGAAAATCAACACTAATAATTTTATATGATCAATTATTATTTGTAGCATTAACCGTTTTATAATAAACATTAAATGAAATAAAAAAATTAATTAAAATTATACACTGTTACATTAATTGTTAACCTTACACCATTTAATTATTTTTATACTTGTTACTAATGTTCAAAAAATACATTAGTAACGTGACAATAAAATTAACAGAGGCACCCTGGTAGAAATGTTGAGCAGTGACTGGCTAGTCGACGTGTTATTTTTGTCAGATTTTGAAGCATTTACTAGCTAAGGACTAGCCATAAACTTATAATTGAAAAAATAATATAATTACAGAACCGACGCAGTGGCGGAGTGGCGGAGACGCACCTTGGCCGGTCACGGAAGTTAAGCAGTATTAAGCGCGGTACCCAAGTGGATGGGTGACGTTCTCGGTCGCTTGGCTTTCGTGGCGGGTTAGGTGTTTTTTAACACTTCACAACGTGAGCGGGAGGTGTGAATTCGGTTTCGGTGTCAAGGCCTACGCAATGTGACGTTGACACCCAAAAAGAATGTTTCGAATACACCGGCCATCTCGGGTGAGGTTTTCCCTGCTTCACAGGTTTCCCTCATCCACGGGCATAACCCCGGGCGAATGCGAGATGGTGGGGTTTTTAAGGGAGGGATAAAGCACCCACACATAGGTGGTAGGTGGACACCGTTAAAGTCCCCCAGGGGATAAACGGTAGGAAGTGCCAGGAAAAAAGAGGGCACAAAATCAAGAATAAAATAAAAATAATATAATTACAGATTTATATCGTTTAAAATAATCAAAATATATAAAAAATGTTTACATGGATGATTACATGTAAGTTTCTATCAATACATTAACTTAAACTTCCAGAACAGAAAATCGATTTCGGGAGAATTTTTGTAGGTTATGTTTACGAATCATATAATGGTTTCGATTCATATCGATTCTTAAGCAGTGCTTCTCCAGTGCCTAACCAGCGACACTGCCCAGTTGATCTTAGCTAGTGACTATTCTGCTCAGCAGTTTAGTAGATATTAGATTTTATTTAATAAGTCATAAGTAGATTGGTTTAACAAAATACTGTGTATTTTCGTCCCTCTGGTGAAGCGCCTTTTGTCACATTTTATGGCTATTGAAATAAATCTGAATTGTTTAAGTTTTAAAATATTTTTAAGTTGTAAATGTTATCTCTTAATCCAATTTTGAACTAAAAAGGCAGTATTGTAAATTATTAATTCATAATAAAACTACTACATAAATAAATTCTAGTTGACCTAAAATTGACATTTAGTCGAAATATTCATGAATATAAAATAAAAGTATTTTCAAATACATTAATTCCAACTTTTTTTTATGAGTAACATATGTATTATTTATAAAAATTATTCATAGAAATTCAAACATGTAATGATTTTACAAAAACCGTATTTTAAGTATAAATTTGACATTATTTAAAGATCAATATAAAATAGAATTCTTTTTAGCGTCAAACCATTACAAGCGGCTAAATTTTCACCGAGGTGATTATTTATAGTTAAATTCAATATTTGATAAATATTATAAATTGAGAACTTGATATGATATAAAATGCCAAAATAATTGTTGCATAAACAATCTACATAGATTATGTATATCCATAGGAATTGCTTAATTTCTAATAATACAATAATTACAATATTAATTGACGATTAAAAGCAACTTTACATGATACGTATTAACACGCTTCAAATAAAAAGATGATAAATAAATAAAATTTATAGAGATTTTCATTGGCTATTAATAATATTAAAATAAAAACATATTAGAAGGTTTTGGATTAAGATATTGGATCAAGAGATAACATTTGCAACTTAAAAATATTTTAAAACTTGAACAATTCAGATTTATTCCAATAGCCATAAAATGTGAGAAAAAGCGCTTCACCAGAGGGACAAAAATACACAGTATTTTATTAAACCAATCTACTTATGACTTATTAAATAAAATCTAATATCTACTAGAGGGCCTTAGTTAATTTTATTGTCACGTTACTAATGTATTTTTTGAACATTAGTAAAAAGTATAAAAATAATTAAATGGTGTAAGGTTAACAATTAATGTAACAGTATATAATTTTAATTAATTTTTTTATTTCATTTAATGTTTATTATAAAACGGTTAATGCTACAAATAATAATTGATCATATAAAATTATTAGTGTTGATTTTCATGAGGTTTGAGACCATGGAGTTTCTGTAATTCCTCTGCGGTCTGCAAAAAATTAATACAAATAATGTAAAAATCATAACTATTATTTCTATACACTTAAAAAATATATCTAATGAAATACTCACCCAGTCGGAGAATCGGTTAAGTGCTTTTGTGTAAGTAACCTCTCCTCTTTCGTATTTGGCGTTGTGTTCTTCTACCTCTTGTTTACGTTGGAAGGAAGAGCTTTTGTCTGAATTGGTCTTCTTCTTCAGTGGTGTAGTGCTTGTTGAATCGAGCCTAAACCGAAATAGTAAATTAGTATCATTAATTACGCTAATATATGTAAAACTACAATTTAATTCATTGGATAGTCTTTCTTTTCAACTCACTTTGTATGCTTCCCAATCGTCATTAGCGACGACCAAAGTAGCAGCTACTGCGACCAAAAGGAGAGAGAGGATGACCTTCATGATTGATCTGTTAAACATATTATTATTTTGAATATTATAGAGTTATACACATTATTATAAAATTTGATTTTTTTAATAATTTTGTCATTTGCGTTATTATTAATTTTAAATATACACTGAGAAATATTTGCTAGTAAAATTACTATTTTAATGGTAAAAGGAGGACAGACTTGCACAAGTATAAAAATTGGTATTAATAATCGTAAAAAATGCCACCATTTTGGAAAAATTACTATTAATTATGTCAATTTTTTACCATGGCAATTTTTATAATTATGCAAGTCTGCCCTCTGTTCACCATTCAAATAATAACTTTTACTAAAATTTTTCTCAGTGTAATGTATGTAAACTCATTACTTACATTTTACTTGTTACTTGTCGAAGTAAGTAGTAAACTGATTCTAGCTGATCAAAACCGCGTATTTATACTAAAAATCAGTAGCCTAATTTCGCAAATTCTTATGCATTAGATAAACGGAAATAAACATTGATAATTCAACTGTGTAAATACAATAACTCCAACTGCTCAAATTTGTTAATCTTTCACGTAGCAGAAACACGTAGTAGAAATGTAATACATCAAAAATGTATGCGAAAAGGACTTTTTATTAAGATTACTCTTCGTTTGATTAAAAAAACCTTACTATTTAGTCATTTGTTATTAATAATGCATCTTCTTAGTCAGTGATCATTAAGAACAATTTACACTATGTATTTAGTATTTACGAAAAAGAAAAAGAATTTATTTCTTTGAAACGAATAATATTTTAGATTACATACATGGTACACGAATAGTCGAATTTTTTTAAATCGAAAACAATAACTTTGACGTTCATTTTAAATTTACGTAATTACAACTTTCCACATAATATGTATCGTTATCTAATTACTACAATTTAATTGATTACAGAAATTCAATTTTTTCTATTGATATAAATTCTACTATTCGTGTACCATGTATGTAATCTAAAATATTATTCGTTTCAAAGAAGTAAATTCTTTTTCTTTTTGTAAATACTAAATACATAGTGTAAATTGTTCTTAATGATCACTGACTAAGAAGATGCATTATTAATAACAAATGACTAAATAGTAAGGTTTTTTTAATCAAACGAAGAGTAATCTTAATAAAAAAGTCCTTTTCGCATACATTTTTGATGTATTACATTTCTACTACGTGTTTCTGCTACGTGAAAGATTAACAAATTTGAGCAGTTGGAGTTATTGTATTTACACAGTTGAATTATCAATGTTTATTTCCGTTTATCTAATGCATAAGAATTTGCGAAATTAGGCTACTGATTTTTAGTATAAATACGCGGTTTTGATCAGCTAGAATCAGTTTACTACTTACTTCGACAAGTAACAAGTAAAATGTAAGTAATGAGTTTACATACATTACACTGAGAAAAATTTTTAGTAATAGTTATTATTTTAATGGTGAACAGAGGGCAGACTTGCACAATTATAAAAATTGCCATGGTAAAAAATTGACATAATTAATAGTAATTTTTCCAAAATGGTGGCATTTTTTATCATTTATTAATAACCAATTAGCCTGTCCTCCTTTTACCATTAAAATAGTAATTTTTACTAGCAAATATTTCTCAGTGTATATTTAAAATTAATAATAACGCAAATGACAAAATTATTTAAAAAATCAAATTTTATAATAATGTGTATAAATATATATTAATCTTCAAAATAATAATATGTTTAACAGATCAATCATGAAGGTCATCCTCTCTCTCCTTTTGGTCGCAGTAGCTGCTACTTTGGTCGTCGCTAATGACGATTGGGAAGCATACAAAGTGAGTTGAAAAGAAAGACTATCCAATGAATTAAATTGTAGTTTTACATATATTAGCGTAATTAATGATACTAATTTACTATTTCTGTTTAGGCTCGATTCAACAAGCACTACACCACTGAAGAAGAAGACCAATTCAGACAAAAGCTCTTCCTCCAACGTAAACAAGAGGTAGAAGAACACAACGCCAAATACGAAAGAGGAGAGGTTACTTACACAAAAGCACTTAACCGATTCTCCGACTGGGTGAGTATTTCATTAGATATATTTTAAGTGTATTGAAATAATAGTTATGATTTTTACATTATTTGTATTAATTTTTTGCAGACCGCAGAGGAATTACAGAAACTCCATGGTCTCAAACCTCATGAAAATCAACACTAATAATTTTATATGATCAATTATTATTTGTAGCATTAACCGTTTTATAATAAACATTAAATGAAATAAAAAAATTAATTAAAATTATATACTGTTACATTAATTGTTAACCTTACACCATTTAATTATTTTTATACTTGTTACTAATGTTCAAAAAATACATTAGTAACGTGACAATAAAATTAACTAAAGCACTCTAGTAGATATTAGATTTTAATTAATAAGTCATAAGTAGATTGGTTTAATAAAATACTGTGTATTTTCGTCCCTCTGGTGAAGCGCTTTTTCTCTTCTTCTTAAAATATTTTTAAGTTGTAAATGTTATCTCTTGATCCAATATCTTAATCCAAAACCTTCTAATATGTTTTTATTTTAATATTATTAATAGCCAGTGAAAATCTCTATATATTTTATTTATTTATCATCATCTTTTTATTTGAAGCGTGTTAATACGTATCATGTGAAGTTGCTTTTAATCGTCAATTAATATTCTAATGATTGTATTATATAGAGATTAAGCAATTCCTATTGATACATAATCTATGTAGATTGTTTATGCAACAATTATTTTGGCATTTTATATCATATCAAGTTCACAATTTATAATATTTATCAAATATTGAATTTAACTATAAGTAATCACCTAGGTGAAAATTTAGCCGCTTGTAATGGTTTGGCGCTAAAAAGAATTCTATTTTATATTGATTTTTAAATAATGTCTAATTTATACTTAAAATACGGTTTTTGTAAAATCATTACATGTTTGAATTTCTATGAATAATTTTTATAAATAATACATATGTTACTCATAAAAAAAAGTTGGAATTAATGTATTTGAAAATACTTTTATTTTATATTCATGAATATTTCGACTAAATGTCAATTTTAGGTCAACTAGAATTTATTTATGTAGTAGTTTTATTATGAATTAATAATTTACAATACTGCCTTTTTAGTTCAAAATTGGATTAAGAGATAACATTTACAACTTAAAAATATTTTAAAACTTAAACAATTCAGATTTATTTCAATAGCCATAAAATGTGACAAAAGGCGCTTCACCAGAGGGACGAAAATACACAGTATTTTGTTAAACCAATCTACTTATGACTTATTAAATAAAATCTAATATCTACTAAATTGCTGAGCAGAATAGTTACTAGCTAAGATCAACTGGGCAGTGTCGCTGGTTAGGCACTGCAGAAGCACTGCTTAAGAATCGATATGAATCGAAACCATCATATGATTCGTAAACATAACCTACAAAAATTCTCCCGAAATCGATTTTCTGTTCTGGAAGTTTAAGTTAATGTATTGATAGAAACTTACAAGTAATCATCCATCTAAACATTTTTTATATATTTTGATTATTTTAAACGATATAAATCTGTAATTATATTATTTTTTTAATTATAAGTTTATGGCTAGTCCTTAGCTAGTAAATGCTTCAAAATCTGACAAAAATAACACGTCGACTAGCCAGTCACTGCTCAACTCACTGGCTAGTTTGTCTTTCACTCGCTATGGACTAGCCAAAAACTGCTCAACATTTCTACCAGGGTGCCTTAGTTAATTTTATTGTCACGTTACTAATGTATTTTTTGAACATTAGAAACAAGTATAAAAATAATTAAATGGTGTAAGGTTAACAATTAATGTAACAGTATATAATTTTAATTAATTTTTTTATTTCATTTAATGTTTATTATAAAACGGTTAATGCTACAAATAATAATTGATCATATAAAATTATTAGTGTTGATTTTCATGAGGTTTGAGACCATGGAGTTTCTGTAATTCCTCTGCGGTCTGCAAAAAATTAATACAAATAATGTAAAAATCATAACTATTATTTCTATACACTTAAAAATATATCTAATGAAATACTCACCCAGTCGGAGAATCGGTTAAGTGCTTTTGTGTAAGTAACCTCTCCTCTTTCGTATTTGGCGTTGTGTTCTTCTACCTCTTGTTTACGTTGGAGGAAGAGCTTTTGTCTGAATTGGTCTTCTTCTTCAGTGGTGTAGTGCTTGTTGAATCGAGCCTAAACCGAAATAGTAAAATCGTATCATTAATTACGCTAATATATGTAAAACTACAATTAATTCATTGATAGTCTTTCTTTTCAACTCACTTTGTATGCTTCCCAATCGTCATTAGCGACGACCAAAGTAGCAGCTACTGCGACCAAAAGGAGAGAGAGGATGACCTTCATGATTGATCTGTTAAACATATAATTATTTTGTAGATTAATATATTTATACACATTAAATGAAATAAAAAATTAATTAAATTATACACTGTTACATTAATTGTTAACCTTACACCATTTAATTATTTTTTATACTTGTTATAATGTTCAAAAAATACATTAGTAACGTGACAATAAAATTAACAGAGGCACCCTGGTAGAAATGTTGAGCAGTGACTGGCTAGTCGACGTGTTATTTTTGTCAGATTTTGAAGCATTTACTAGCTAAGGACTAGCCATAAACTTATAATTGAAAAATAATATAATTACAGAACCGACGCAGTGGCGGAGTGGCGGAGACGCACCTTGGCCGGTCACGGAAGTTAAGCAGTATTAAGCGCGGTACCCAAGTGGATGGGTGACGTTCTCGGTCGCTTGGCTTTCGTGGCGGGTTAGGTGTTTTTAACACTTCACAACGTGAGCGGGAGGTGTGAATTCGGTTTCGGTGTCAAGGCCTACGCAATGTGACGTTGACACCCAAAAGAATGTTTCGAATACACCGGCCATCTCGGGTGAGGTTTTCCCTGCTTCACAGGTTTCCCTCATCCACGGGCATAACCCCGGGCGAATGCGAGATGGTGGGGTTTTTAAGGGAGGGATAAAGCACCCCACACATAGGTGGTAGGTGGACACCGTTAAAGTCCCCCAGGGGATAAACGGTAGGAAGTGCCAGGAAAAAAGAGGGCACAAAATCAAGAATAAAATAAAAATAATATAATTACAGATTTATATCGTTTAAAATAATCAAAATATATAAAAAATGTTTACATGGATGATTACATGTAAGTTTCTATCAATACATTAACTTAAACTTCCAGAACAGAAAATCGATTTCGGGAGAATTTTTGTAGGTTATGTTTACGAATCATATAATGGTTTCGATTCATATCGATTCTTAAGCAGTGCTTCTCCAGTGCCTAACCAGCGACACTGCCCAGTTGATCTTAGCTAGTGACTATTCTGCTCAGCAGTTTAGTAGATATTAGATTTTATTTAATAAGTCATAAGTAGATTGGTTTAACAAAATACTGTGTATTTTCGTCCCTCTGGTGAAGCGCCTTTTGTCACATTTTATGGCTATTGAAATAAATCTGAATTGTTTAAGTTTTAAAATATTTTTAAGTTGTAAATGTTATCTCTTAATCCAATTTTGAACTAAAAAGGCAGTATTGTAAATTATTAATTCATAATAAAACTACTACATAAATAAATTCTAGTTGACCTAAAATTGACATTTAGTCGAAATATTCATGAATATAAAATAAAGTATTTTCAAAACATTAATTCCAACTTTTTTTTATGAGTAACATATGTATTATTTATAAAAATTATTCATAGAAAATTCAAACATGTAATGATTTTACAAAAACCGTATTTTAAGTATAAATTTGACATTATTTAAAGATCAATATAAAATAGAATTCTTTTTAGCGTCAAACCATTACAAGCGGCTAAATTTTCACCGAGGTGATTATTTATAGTTAAATTCAATATTTGATAAATATTATAAATTGAGAACTTGATATGATATAAAATGCCAAAATAATTGTTGCATAAACAATCTACATAGATTATGTATATCCATAGGAATTGCTTAATTTCTAATAATACAATAATTACAATATTAATTGACGATTAAAAGCAACTTTACATGATACGTATTAACACGCTTCAAATAAAAAGATGATAATAAATAAATTTATAGAGATTTTCATTGGCTATTAATAATATTAAATAAAAACATATTAGAAGGTTTTGGATTAAGATATTGGATCAAGAGATAACATTTGCAACTTAAAAATATTTTAAAACTTGAACAATTCAGATTTATTCCAATAGCCATAAAATGTGAGAAAAAGCGCTTCACCAGAGGGACAAAAATACACAGTATTTTATTAAACCAATCTACTTATGACTTATTAAATAAAATCTAATATCTACTAGAGGGCCTTAGTTAATTTTATTGTCACGTTACTAATGTATTTTTTGAACATTAGTAAAAAGTATAAAAATAATTAAATGGTGTAAGGTTAACAATTAATGTAACAGTGTATAATTTTAATTAATTTTTTTATTTCATTTAATGTTTATTATAAAACGGTTAATGCTACAAATAATAATTGATCATATAAAATTATTAGTGTTGATTTTCATGAGGTTTGAGACCATGGAGTTTCTGTAATTCCTCTGCGGTCTGCAAAAAATTAATACAAATAATGTAAAAATCATAACTATTATTTCTATACACTTAAAAAATATATCTAATGAAATACTCACCCAGTCGGAGAATCGGTTAAGTGCTTTTGTGTAAGTAACCTCTCCTCTTTCGTATTTGGCGTTGTGTTCTTCTACCTCTTGTTTACGTTGAAGGAAGAGCTTTTGTCTGAATTGGTCTTCTTCTTCAGTGGTGTAGTGCTTGTTGAATCGAGCCTAAACCGAAATAGTAAATTAGTATCATTAATTACGCTAATATATGTAAAACTACAATTAATTCATTGGAATAGTCTTTCTTTTCAACTCACTTTGTATGCTTCCCAATCGTCATTAGCGACGACCAAAGTAGCAGCTACTGCGACCAAAAGGAGAGAGAGGATGACCTTCATGATTGATCTGTTAAACATATTATTATTTTGAATATTAATATATATTTATACACATTATTATAAATTTGATTTTTTTAATAATTTTGTTATTTGCGTTATTATTAATTTTAAATATACACTGAGAAATATTTGCTAGTAAAAATTACTATTTTAATGGTAAAAGGAGGACAGACTTGCACAAGTATAAAAATTGGTATTAATAAATCGTAAAAAATGCCACCATTTTGGAAAAATTACTATTAATTATGTCAATTTTTTACCATGGCAATTTTTATAATTATGCAAGTCTGCCCTCTGTTCACCATTCAAATAATAACTTTTACTAAAATTTTTCTCAGTGTAATGTATGTAAACTCATTACTTACATTTTACTTGTTACTTGTCGAAGTAAGTAGTAAACTGATTCTAGCTGATCAAAATCGCGTATTTATACTAAAAATCAGTAGCCTAATTTCGCAAATTCTTATGCATTAGATAAACGGAAATAAACATTGATAATTCAACTGTGTAAATACAATAACTCCAACTGCTCAAATTTGTTAATCTTTCACGTAGCAGAAACACGTAGTAGAAATGTAATACATCAAAAATGTATGCGAAAAGGACTTTTTTATTAAGATTACTCTTCGTTTGATTAAAAAAACCTTACTATTTAGTCATTTGTTATTAATAATGCATCTTCTTAGTCAGTGATCATTAAGAACAATTTACACTATGTATTTAGTATTTACGAAAAAGAAAAAGAATTTATTTCTTTGAAACGAATAATATTTTAGATTACATACATGGTACACGAATAGTCGAATTTTTTTAAATCGAAAACAATAACTTTGACGTTCATTTTAAATTTACGTAATTACAACTTTCCACATAATATGTATCGTTATCTAATTACTACAATTTAATTGATTACAGAAATTCAATTTTTTCTATTGATATAAATTCTATTTATTCAGTCATTAGTGGTATTGATTAATTTGTAGATCAAAGACATTAATTTGAAACGTTTATATAGTGAAATACATTATAGTTGTCATCTAAATAGACAAATATTCAAGTTGCTTCAAACAATACATCAGCAACATTTTTTTAGAATTTTAAATAGAAAAATTACCATGTTAATTTTAAAATTTTGTTTTTGTATTTCTTTAACTTATCGTAACTTTTTACAGGTTTGAAGGCCACTAATAAGCTACAGACCGTTTAAAAGGTATTGCTTCAAACTTTTTTTAGACTTTTGGATGAAACAATCAATTGTAGCGAAGTTTTAATATTTTTTACATTGACCTAGAGATTAAAAATTCTAACCCAGAAAGATAAATTGTAGACATAATTAGCATTGAATGTTACATACAATGTTATCTAGTAAAAGTTGATATATCTTAAGATTAATAGCGGCAAACGCAGCCGTTATTGAAAAGAAACTTGAAAAATTTAACATTTTGAGGTTAGAATAACGTTTCAAAAACAAATAAATTCCAGTATCTAAAAATCTTTTCTATTTTCTGATAAACAATTCCAGTATATACCTAAAATTTGGTGCATTTTAAAATTTTAATCGGACCACTTGACGTGGAATGCTGCATATAAATATATATATTCAGTATTTATATAATTCCATACGCCAGTATATATTGAGTGTTATATTATGTTCAATTATTTATTATTAATACTGTTTTTGTTAACGTATGCATATGCTGTTTTGATGAAAATTCTAGTTTCTGTGTGTTGACATTATTCAACTTCGTGATTATAATAAGATTATTGTTTTGGTCTAATTGACATATCATTTCACGGTTAATATTACGTAATATATTGACAACACGTATTGACAACATTTTCTCTTTAAAACATGAAATTGACATTAAACAACATTTTAATCTTTATTTAACAGAATATGATCGTCTCGCCTATAACGTGGAAATTGATACCGAATTTGGAAAAGTATTAAAATCATCAGACGATCCTAATAAACTCCTTAAGGAATTTATAAATTGTGAAAATGCTATTCCGATCTACATATATGGCAGTAAAATTATAAATGGTAATTCAGTTGGTACTGCTTGCTATTCCGATGTCTTAAAAATGAACACACAAATGAGTATAAATAGCAGAGCCTCAATTTTTACGGCTGAATGCGTAGCAATAAGCAATGCACTTGAACTTGCAACGATTGATTCAAATATAATTATTCTTACAGATTTCTCGAGTGCATTAAAAAAACTTAAATCTTCAATCTTCGACATCAAAACCAATTATTATATATATGAAATAAAAAGAAAAATTGCAAACTTTTATAAAAACAGCGAAAGTAAATATAAAATCAAACTAGTATGGGTCCCTGCACATATAGGAATTCGAGGAAATGAAATTGTTGATCGTTTGGCAAAAGAATCAACCAATAATCCAGCGAATAATACTTATTTTATTCCCTTTTCTGATTTAAAAAACATATTTAAAAGTAATTCGAAACAAAACTCAAACTCCGTTATAATAGAAATGGGTAAAAAACTACCGACACGGTGGCGGAGTGGCGAGGACGCACCTCAGCCGATCACGAAAGTTAAGCAGCACTGAGTGCGGTTGACTTGGATGGGTGATACCATTCTTGTGCGGGTTTCGGGATCGGTTAGGTGTTTTTCCACACTCCACAACGTGAGCGGAAGGTGTGGAATATTCGGTTTCGGTGTTTGGGCCTACGCAAGGTGACCTGAAAATCTAAACAGAATGTTTCAATACACCGGCCGTCTCGGGGAAGGTTTTCCTACAAGGTTTTCCCTTCCTCACGGGCATAACCCCGGGCGAATGCGAGACGGTGGGGACTGGGATGGGAAAAATTGGAATGTTTTCACCCTCACACATAGGTGGTAAGGGGTCCCTGTAAAAAACCCCGTTAAATGGGTATACAGGGTGATGAGCAAAGAGAATAGAAATGGGTAAAAAGAAAGGCAATATTTATTTTGATAATTATTATATACAAACAAGTAAACCGTGGTTTGAGAATAAAAATTTGAAACGTAAGGATATTGTAATGTTGAATAGATGCAGGACCAACCATTATAATCTAGCAGCATCGTTAGCTCATATGAATATTGTAGACCAACCTATGTGTACATGTAATATATCGTACAAGATTTAGATCACATACTATGGCAGTGTTCTCTGTACGACAACCAAAGAATTAAAGGACCCCGTAACACGCCTATGGGAAATGTGGTTCCGTCAATTTCGCTGAATTTTTTTATATGTTGTGTGTCTTGGCGTCCTGAACAAAAGTCTCAATGGGCACAAAGCTCTAAACTCAAAAGGTCCCATAGTAGGGGCCCCTGAAGTCACTATTACAGGGTATCAGCTCTAATAGTAATTCTCGGTGCTGATTGCACTTTATCGTACACTGATTTCCGTTAATATGGCCTAATTTTTGGTTGACCGCATGTCTCGGTATTCCAATTCACTGCTCTAATGGGCCCAAGCCCTAAATTTGATAGGACTTCAGACGGGCCCCACTAAAAGATGCATAAACGAGTATTATTGTACGGTAGGAGTTTGTCGATACTTTTTTTTAATGTTTAGGAGGCCCAAACCCCACAAACGCAGTTTGTAAATGTATAGCTTAAGTAATCAGACCTTTATATTTGTAATGGCATTTAACTCAAGGTTTATTAGGTAGAGTATATAAACACGTAGTTTTCATTATAACATAGTAATAGCGTAACACAATCAATATTATACAACAATTTCAAAGAGAATTAAAAGTATTAATCAAGCGGAATTCGTATTGATCAAAATAAAAATTAAAATGTAAAGATATATATATGATAAAAAATTAGTATGTTTTCCGTTTGCATTAGCACTACCCAGAGTTTACCATATTAACGAAAACCAGTGTACGATAAAGTGCAATCAGCACCGAGAATTACTATTAGAGCTGATACCCTGTAATAGTGACTTCAGGGGCCCCTACCATGGGACCTATTGCGTTTAGAGCTTGTGCCCATTGAGACTTTTGTTCAGGACGCCAAGACACACAACATATAAAATAATTCAGCGAAATTGACGGAAACCACATTTCCCATAGGCGTGTTACCGGGTCCTTTATAAAACGCTGACAAAATTACACATCTTTTTGCCCTACATTAGTACTACCATACTTGCGTTGCGGATACTCGAACTTCGGTCACAAAGCCATATCCAAATTCTTTCATGATTGTAATCTTAATATTTAACATAAAGTTAAGAATGTCAATAGTATTAGTATTATTATAACATATGTAATTATATTATACCTCTATTATATGTAATTTAAACAAATGTATGTAATGCTAAAAAATCTCGTATGAGATTAATAAAGCTTAATAAAAATAAAAAAAAGTAAGTAAATGATGGGTGGAATGAAATACTGCTCAGACAAAAATATATACGAAAGCATAATATATAATATAGGTATAGTATAAGAATTCTTATAGTTAGCACTTCGACACGTTCACTGGCTGTAATATTCAAGGTTAAATAACTAAAAATTTTGGTGTCACGACAAGTAAATCAATTTAGTTATACAATTTTAACTAGTAGGACGTTTGTACGAAACCCGTTTTAGATAAAAAATAAATTAGTATAATTGTGTTTTGTGTTATTATATACAGGTAATTGTTTACTTATTTTTATATACTTCTTGTTACTCATATGTAGACAGTTTGTAGACAGCGCACCATTGTATATCGAATATTATTAAAATTTAGTATAATAGAAAATTATAGTTTTCGTGTATACAATATATTTAAATAAGACAAAAAATATTGAAAATTGTAAATGATTACATACAAAAGAAACGAACTAAAAATCGATTGTTAATCTCATCTTTTTAATAAAATAAAAATATAATACATATCAGGGTAAACAGGAAAATTGAAGGGTATATAGGTATGTAACGTTAGCCAATTAAATAATATATACGTTGCAGTAAGGTTGAAATACATCATCACATACAACTATATTTTACATTGTTTTTGTTTCTCTTTGAAATATAGTTTAATTGTGAATGATTCACGTACATTTGGTTACACATACAATATAGCATTAGAATCATATTGCCGACATAGATGGTTTCGAAATAGTGACCAAGTGGCCCAATTAAACATCATATAAGTATATATGTATGTATAGATTATTAAAAAACGAAAGAAAGTACTTATATTACGTAATATATAATAATGCGCACGAAAAAGTAAAATGGTATAGGTAGGTATATGTATACCTTAAACTAACTTATCAACTAAGGAATCCTCGGTCATAAAACGCGAGCTAAATTTACCTATATGGTATCGTCGGACCCACGTTTTACTATTGTTTATATGCACATACATATATACGCATATAATCAATTTAAACTTTATATCTATATATAATGTGTACATATGTATGTGTAGATATTTTAAAGTAAATTAACTAAGTAAACTAAATGTATTCATAATCGTATTATCATCCCTCGCAACCATTATATTCAGTACATTCTATATCGAGCGTCGCGTTTTA